>QLTV01003470.1:624519-656995 GCA_003457575.1 Thermophis baileyi
GCTAGGGGGTGGGGGTGGGGGGGCTGAACTCGGCTCGAGCTGGGAGTTAACCGTTCTTAGCCCCGCCCCCTTTTTCCCGGAGGCGGCAATTGTGTAGAAGCCGCCGAGAGACTGGCTTTGTCCCGGAAGGGGGCGGGCAGCTCCAGGAGCTGGGCCGCTGCGCCAGGCGACAGTTGAGAAGGCGGAGCCCCGTCGCGCGGCGGGGGCCGGGGGCGGAGCGGGCGCGAGTGAGGAGCCGTGGGGCCTGTTCTGTGTCAGTCGTGTGTGTGTGTGTGTGTGTGTGTGTGTGTGTGTGTGTGTGTTTGTGTATACGTTGAGGGGGAAAAAGAGACGGAGGGGCTCGAGCAGCTCCCGGAGTCCCCCTCCCGCTGCGCCCGAGGCGGCTCCCTCCCTCTATTGCCCTTATCCCCCCCTCCCCCGCCTCGGCCATGGAAGAGGCATCCCGGCTGCTGGCGGGTCTCGCTCCTCCTCCTGGGGCCGCCGGAGATCCCTCGCCCCACAGACTTCAAGCGCCTCCAGGCCCACCCCAGCCAGCCCCCGGACTTCAGGACACCGGTGACATCTTGCAGCAGATTATGGCCATCACCGATCAGAGCCTGGATGAAGCGCAGGCCAGGTGAGAAATACCTGGATACGTTCTGGCTCCGGGCATAGGAGTGGGCGGGGCAGGGCGGGGAAGAGAGATCCTGAAACGAGATTGCCTACGTGTGGGGGTGGGGTGGGGGAGCGGTTTTTCCCCGTGTCCTTTTAGTTTGAAGTAACACGCTTTTTGGCCTGCGACAGTTGAGCTGGGAGCTTATGAGTAGCAAGGAATGTTGGATCTTCGAAGATCACGATATCTGCTGTGATATGTACATATTAGAATTTATAGAGATTTGAGGCAGGATTAGTAGGCCAGGGTCAGAGCAAACAGGAACTGGGCACATCTGAAACTTTAGGTTTGGTGAAAGAAAGAGGAGACAAAAGCTCGAGAAGCATTGGACGTTTTAAACCAATAATACCTGGCTCTGGACGGTCGTCTTGTGATTTCACTGGATAGGCTTGAGATGCCTAAACCTCACCAAGTCGGTTTAGGCATCTTTGACAAGTGTGGATCATGTGCAGCACTAAAATGGGTAATACAAAAAGAGGCTCAGAGATTTAGTCCTGAGTCTTGGAATATTGGTTAGTCAGATTTGGTGACAGTTATTCAGATTTGGTGACTTCCTTGGTAAAAGGCTTCTGTAATCCTAATGGGCTTTTATAATACCAGACTGTGTTTATGAAACTGTCTGCTAAAATCAAACTGCATTGTGGCTTATTGTGAGAACTCTTATTATGGTTTGAAAACACGATTTATGGCTTAGCATAAGAAACCAATCAACTTCAGCCAACTGTGGTTATGCCAGTTGTGAATTAGCATGGGGTTTGACCAACGAACTCAAGAGAAAAAATAATCAGGCATGTATACTCTTTATTTAGGAAGGATTTATGTCCAAAATGAAAAGAGTAATTGTCTAATGTCCTTTTATGCAGAAGCATTAGAATACTGTGGCTTGTGATGGTGAGAGAAAAATTGTGGCAGGATAATTTTGTTTTCTTGTCAATATGTGATCAGTAGAGTTGAGGCAGTCACAGTTATGCACTATTAATAAACTGCAGTATAATGCATGGAATCCACAGAAACAACATATAAAATTTGTATCAAAATATACAATACCAGAGCACTATGCAGCATTTTGCTACGCCATACAAAATAATAAATAACAATAACTACTAATAAAGTAATGAAATGACCAAGAATAAATCTGCAAGAACTAGGGAAGTAATGGAAATGCAAATTAATCTGAAGACTAAGCTGAACATTTGAAATACAATAAAAACAGCTATACAGATCGCCTCTTATAAGGATAATAAAGATTATTATTATACTTGTTTGAGGATTTGCCTCATTACTTTCTGCTATAGGATCTGACACAGCTTCAAAGACAATTCAGTTTGGTTTTCTATGCCTTCAGGAAAATTGTGAGGGTAGGATGGCTCCACAATTACATATACTGTGGCCAGACTGAAAACATGAACAGATAGCTGTCACATTGGTCAACTTGTTGAATGGTCATTTCTTGAGGAAACTTTTTTTTAGTTAGTGCTATGTATCATTGACAGTACGAAACAATTAAAATAGATCTTTATTTTTTCTTATTTGAATATATTTAATTTGGTTTGGCCTTAGAAGTGTTTAGTCTAAATATTATTAGCTGCATCTACTTACTTTGGTAGAATTTATTTCCATGTATAGTGAGTTTAAATTCAATATATAATTTTATTTTTCAGTTAAGGTTACAGTTTCAGAGATGAAAGTAAAGAATGAGCGTGTAAGGCTTTTGCTTTGTTTTTTTTATTTAAGTAACTAGTTTAGCATTTTGCCTGAATGGTGACTGACCCAGAAAAGAATGGCAGTATGTTGCGATTAAAAAGCTATGTCATATATCCAAATTGATTCACTAATAGTTTGTGGAACTAAATAGATTATAAAATTACTATCCCCAAATATTTTAATTAATTTACCTACATATGCTTATTTTGGGACTAAAAGCAACATATTCTCTATCTGGTTGCTTGGCATTATTCTTAACTGTTATGTATGCAGACATTCTTTAGTTCACCCTCTAACACAGTGATGGCGAACCTATGGCACGCGTGCCACAGGTGGCACGCGGAGCCATATCAGAGGGCACGCGAGGCATTCCCCTATGTCAACTCCAGCGACGCTTCTGCGCAGAAGCGTCGTGAGCGAGCGTGCACGCGAACTGGTAGCAACGGGTTTTAGAACCCAGTACTGCAGTGATGGTGAACCTTTTTTTGCTTGGGTGCCAAAAGGGCGCACATGCGTGCGTGCCTACACCCATAATGCAATGCCCTCCCCCCACGCATGCACGCACAACCCCCCTGTGCTCCCCCCCGCGCATGCGCGCTGACTTCACTGAAGCCTCCGGACTTCTGGTAGACCCGTTGGGCTGTTGTTCGCCTTCCCCAGGCTTCAGGAAAGCCTCCTGAAGGCTGGGGAGGGCGAAAAATGGCCCAACGGGCCTACCAGAAGTCCGGAGGCTTCAGTGAGGCCTGCACGCATGCACGGGGGGAGGGCATTACATTATGGGTGTGGGCACTTGGACGCGCTATCGCGCGTGTGCGTGCCCATTTGGCACCCGAGCCAAAAAAGGTTCGCCATCACTGCTCTAACATCTCCAAATAGCTGCATAAAATATCTTTCTGCAAAGATTGCCTGTGACTATCAGTAGTTTTAGGCTAGATAGATTAATGAACTGCTCTGTATTTCAATGACTGGTAAAGTGGTTGTTTAGCTCAGTTAGAAACTCAACTACAGAGTTGCCTAAAGCACTTTGAATGATGGGATTGTAAATATGAGTCGTTGCAAGATGAGGGAACCATATAATACATGATTTAACATGTGCAGACTTTGGCAGTTTCCTTTAGCTGTGAAAATTGCTCACAGTCATTCAGGCCATCTTGTCCTCTCATATGGATTACTGCAATGTGTTCTCTATGGGGCTGCCCTTGAAAAGCATTTGGAAGCTTCAACTGATGCAAAATGCAGCTGCACAGGTAGTACAGTAAATGATTTTGGATATTCAACACATGTTAACACCATTGCTGCATGAGCTGCACTGGTTACCAGTGTGTTTCTGAGTGCAATTCAAGATGTTGGTTGTCAAAAGCCCTTCATGGTTTGGGACTGATGGCTCATCTTCTCCCAGTTGTTTCTATCCATCCAAATTGGTTTGGCAGGTTGGACTTGTTACGGGACTGGTCAGCCAAGGAATATCAGCTGGCGGAGACCAGGAAACATGCATCCTCTGTGGTAGCCCTTGCTCTCTGGAAAATTCTCCCTTCAGAGATTAGGATGACCCGGATCCTATTGGTCTTTCTTAAGCCCTTGAGACCTGGTTATATGCCCAGGCCTGGGGCCTAAGTGTGTGAAATACCGTTTCCTGGTTATGTTGACATCTATGAGGATAATTTTTCTTGGTTGCCATATATATTTATTTTTGTACTATAAATGTTTTTATGATTGTTCATCGCCCAGAGTAAATTGTCTGAGATGGGCAGCCATACAAATTAAATGAATGAATGAATAAATAAATAAATAAATAACATTGGAGTTTTTTTTCCTTTTCTTCCCCCAATAAATATGTAAAGAGTCAATTTTTTTGCTGCATCATTTGTCCACTTGCAGTTTGACAGGAGCACCAAGCTCATACTTATTCCCCACAAAATGAGCATATTGTTAAACCATAGCAATATTTTCTATCTTGTAATGGCTCCTTTTAGTGGAACATTTTCATCGAACAGTACCTTTTACAGTCAATTGTATAACTGTCTATATCTTGAATTCATTTTTCTGGCTGAGGATTTAATACATATAGAAAGGATGCAGAACTCTACTCTGTTTTTGCCATTAGATTTCTGACTTGTAGAACGAAATAATTTAGTCTGGATCTGATGTGTGAAATGCTTTCCTACTAGCTCGCAGTAAACAATATTAATTTTTTAAGGTAACCAGGCAGGAGATATTTTTATAGATAGGAAGAGAGGTAATTATTTCTTTGAAAGTGTGTGCTGCAGTTGACAAATAGCATCTTGAAATCTTGAAGATAGACTAGAGAAGAAAATAGGCTAATGCCATTTGATGTTTCTTAGGTTTCTATGGAGTCTGGGAATTTTTTTTTCTTCATTGTATCTGCTTCTCCTTAGAGATGCTGGTAGTGGTAAATACATAGAGAGTGGATGTATACAAAGAGAAGTAAAAGACTTGCCTCTGTATCATTCTTGCAGAACTACTTACATTTGCATGTAAATTGGGAGATCTTTTTAAAAAAAAATTGCCTACAAATTACCTGCAAATCTGGGATCAAATTAGTTAAATTCAATCCTACTGAAACCCTGTTTGGAAGCCTGTTTCATGGACCACAATGGGACATTTTTCTGACTAAAACTACACAGGATTGAGCTTTATGAATGCTTAGATTTGCATGAGGTTGAGATGTATGTAGCACATTTGTCCTAGTATTATGCTAGGGTAATAACTACTCTATATTCAGTGTGATATATTCTCAGAGTACTAGTAAATCACGGTGTATGCTTCACCCTAAATTAATCAAAATCTTGAAAATATTAGAGAATAGACAATGGTAAAAATTGCAGGAATGATCTATGCCGAATCTCTAGACGTTATGTATGCCTCCCCCACCTCTGATATTTGTGGAGATGTGTAATAAAAAGCATGAACTAAATAGAATCTGGTTCAAAACTGAAGCTATTGTTGAAAACCCTAGGAAGAGTAAGATGCTTTTTTAAAATTCCAGTTTGAGAAATGCATCCTCTTTTAAGGGGGCATGGTTATCTCTTTGTGTTTTTTATATGATTGAAATTAATTATGGGATGTAACTTGCATGATGTAGAAACACCACAGAAATGTGAATTAGCACTCTTCTTGTTATTCTGCTACTGATGAAGGACGTGATTTCGTTTTTAATAAAGAGTAATATTTTATGAATATTAAATATTCTACTATTTTATAGAATAGTTGATAATATTCCAAGTAATATTCTGAATTGTAGGTTTGATGCAGGCGTTATATCGGTACACAGATTGAAAGAATACTCCTGAAGTGTGTACTACCCTGTAATGATTATTTTTATAACAAAATTATTTTAAAAAAGGTTTCCATACTATTTCAGTGACTGAATTATCTTAAACTAGATTTAGATTAAACAAGGGAACACTAAGGAGATCCAGGTTTAGTCATGATTCTTGGGAATATATATATATATTTATATTAATTTCCAACTCAAAGTTTTGCTGTATTTGCTAAAAAAAAAGCTCTACTAAATTCAGCACAGTGATCTGATAGTATCTATCAGTTCGATGAGATTTTTTCACCATTCATATATATAAAGTCTGTAGAAAGTTCAGGTAACATGGAGTTGTAACCCTTTTTACTTGCACAAATTGCTTCTGCTAAAAGGAACGTTTACTTTTTTGCAAGTAGTTAAAGTAGTTTAAAGCCTTTAATACAGATGCTTGTTCCAACTCTGACACATACTCAAGGTAGCTGTTGAAACACAAGCAAAAAAACTGGATGTATATAGTGTGAAGCATGTTATGTGTCAATTAATTCATATAGAAACTAACACTTCTAAGGTACACTAAAATTATAATTTATTTGGTATTAATCTGTAACTGTGTCACCTAAAAGTGAACTAATACTCTATCCCAGTGATGGCGAACCTTTTTGACACCGAGTGCTGAAAAGGGAGCGCGTGCGTGCACATGCGCTCATCTGGGCCGCAACCCGGAAGAGGAACTACCCAGGGCGCATGCGCGTGCCTGAAAATGAACTTCTGGTTTCCGGTGCGCGTATGTGCGCCGGCTAGCTAGTCTTCCGGTTACTGGTGCGCATGTGCGCGCGACGATCAGCTGGCCAGCGCGCATGCTCACACAGGAAAATGGAAGACCAGCTCTTCCAGTTTCCGGCACTGCCGCACACACGAAGGCCAGCTGATTGTCGCGTGCACATGCGTGCCAGAAACCCGGAAGAGGAACGGGCAACGCCACGCGTGCCAGGTGACATGGTTCCACGTGCCATTTCGGACACGCGTGCCATAGGTTCGCCATCACGGCTCTATCCTTTGCTCTACAGCAAAGTAATTTCCAAATACAGTATTGTATGCAAATTACACACTTAGTATACCTCCAGAAAGTTGCCTTTCTTGTTCCTGAATTAGTGTTTTCCCTTCTTTTCCTCTGTTCATTCATATGTCAGTTCCTACATTCCTGTGGTTTGCTGTGCGTGACATAATGCTGAAAGAATTGGCTGAAGGTGCAGCATGAGTCAGGGTGGTATTTGTGCAGCAGAACATCAAGACACATTCCTGAAGTCCTGGAACTTGAGATGTTACTTCACTTAGAAGAGAAGGCTCCCGTCCCCCAAGAAAATCATCACGGGAATGTCATGAAATCTATTCTTAGTCACGTTAACAATATTTTCATTTGATTTGTCCAAACATGCTCATATTAGCCTTGAAATCTGCAGTACTGGATATAACTACACGAAACGCCATACACACATTGTATGTAATGTGGTCTGACAACGTGCTACAACTCTCTGTTGCTAATTTCTGAGGACTGTTTAGTCCTAAAACCAGAATTCTACTTGTTACCCTCCTCAGTCAGAAACTTGATTTTTATGCTGTCCTGTAATACACTTGCACAAGGTAGTTGACAGCTCTGTTCTTCCCTTAATATTATGGCTGTATTTGTCTGCTGACAATGTGAGCCTTAGTGGGCATGTTGTTTAGCAGCTGCCTTTGTGCAAAATTATTACATTCCTTGTGGAAGTGATTCCATTTTGAAATTGCACTTGGTTGGAATTAAACTTTCGTAGTCATGCCAAAGTTTTGTATCTGACCTTCCATGAAATTAAGCAGTCAGAAACTGCTATCTTCCATATATGCAGTAGGATGCTATGCTGATCACACTATGGGGGCATTAGTGTGAACAGAAGTTTGTGCATATTTTGTTGGTTGTTAAATATTTGAATCTGATGTTTTCTTAAAATGTTTCTGGTTAATCTTGAAAAGATAAGCAGCATCAGGCTGGATTAATATTTGAATAGGAGAGCATTAGGAAGTCTTAGAACTGTAGGCTAGACTGCTGTATTGAAAAAATATCCTAGAAGGTATGGACAAAACCACTTCTATTTTGTTTCCAAAAAAAACCCCTTAATGACTGTGTCCATGTACTCCCTAAGAATTCAGCTTGCCTTGAAAAAAAATAACCAACTACCGTGTTTCCCCAAAAATAAGACCCTGTCTTATATTTTTTTGAATCCTGAAATAAGCGCTTGGCCTTATTGCCATGCACTCAAAAGCCCGATTGGGCTTATTATCAGGGATGTCTTATTTTGGGGGAAACAGGGTAATATTTTATAAATATATATTTAACAGCAGCATATGGAAAGGAGAGACCTTTGCAACCCTTTGGGTGGTTTTCATAAAAATACTGTAGAGTCAAGCCATTATATATTTCTCTTTAAAGAGTAAAGGCAAATAATTTCACTGAACAGAGATTCTGGGAATGGAAGGATTTTAAATATGAAATTTTGTAGTGGTGTCAATTGTTTTCATAAAAATACTGTAGAGTCAAGCCATTATATATTTCCCTTTAAAG
This sequence comes from Thermophis baileyi, assembly GCA_003457575.1. Classification (NCBI taxonomy): domain Eukaryota; kingdom Metazoa; phylum Chordata; class Lepidosauria; order Squamata; family Dipsadidae; genus Thermophis; species Thermophis baileyi. The sequence goes on from QLTV01003470.1 coordinate 632,749, forward strand.
AGTAAAGACAAAGAAGTCCAGTGAACAGAGATTCTGGGAAGGGAAAGATTTTGAATATGAGATAGGTGAGAGCAGTACTGTAAAAGGTGAAATAAAAAGTAAGCAAGATTTTCGGTCAAAAATATTTTTGATTATGAGTGTTTTGTCCTGTGAGGTGAGGTATATTGAAACAATTAAGAAAAGGGAAAGCTTATAATAGTTGCAGGCTATGAGAAATCCAATCTAGGAATGTTTTAATGATTTATTTTTATCATTGTGAACAATACATGTGAAAAATGCACAGATCTGTTCTAGTTAAAAATTAAACTTCATATTGTATATTTCTGAAAACTAATGAATAGGGCTGTGAAGCAATTTGGATTTGAAGGCAAAAGGATTCTTCAGAACATCAACTTCATAGATCTTTTGTCAGGATCATTCTGCAGCTGTAAAGGGAGGTCATGTGAACTTAAAAAAAATAAAAATGCTTCAAGGAATTGCAAACGGGTATTACACAAAAACTTCTGTGCACACCAGAACACCTTTTCCCCTTCATATTCAAAGTATGATTCCTCTTAGCATTCAAGAAGTTTGTGACTGAAGAATGGATTTCTGTTGGACTTTCAGAAAAGAGTTGGTAAACTGAAGATGGCGCCACTGAAAGCAGAGGACCATAGTGGAATGAAGATCCAACAAAGGGATTGGCTTTTGGGGATTCTCTGGAGAAGGAGTGGATTTGTACTCACACACATGTGCTCCAGACAGTTGTTTCTCCAGTGAGGTTGCAGGATAGGCCAGGAATGGGGGATGACTTCATCCTTCTGCCTAGAGACTGAGTCATAATTTTTATAGCCACGCCCTGTTGCTTCTCTCTCTGGCTCCAGTTATCAACTCAGTCCTCGCCAGAGAGAGACGCTTCGCTTAGTGGCTGTCAACCTCTAGGCAGAAGAACGAGTCATTCCTATTCGAAGCTATCCGGATACTTCAAGAGATCATTACCTGGCTATTTGACATCGCATAGGTTTGAATTTGGTGCTCCATGCCTGCCGGCGTCTGTCTGGCTTTGGCTGCCTCAGCGGTACTTCGGACCGCAATTCTAGCCATTTGAGTGCCGTCCGTACAATATAATTGGAGCTTGGACATTGGCACTTCGGAGCAGGCTACCCTGGGTCCGCCCCAGCCACCGCCCGCACAGGAGCCGTTTTCCCGCCTTATCTCCCGATCGCCTCTCCTTTCCTTAGGGAGCTCCCTATAGCTGGAGCAGGCTCCCCTGGGTCTGCCCCAGCCGCCGCCCGCATAGGAGCCGATTCACCGGCTCTCCCTTGCCGATCGTTTCGCTCTTTTTGGCGAGCTCTGGAGCAGGCTCCCCTGGGTCTGCCCCAGCCGCCGCCTGTAGAGAGACTGATTTTTCCTCTCGGCCGTCTGCGATTTCCTCAGCGAGACTTTTATCGCCGAAGGAGGCTAACCTGGGTCTGCCCCAGCCGCTGCCCACCTTGCTGCTATCTCTGTCAGAGATACGTTTTTTTTGCCTTGGCTGGCCACCCAGTGTCCATCGGAGCTGCCACCTTTTTCCCCCTTCAGAGCTGCTAGCTGCTGGTTTTTCTGTCAGGGATCTAGCCTAATTGTCAACGGTCGCCTCACTTTAAAGTTTCAAAATGGCGGCCCGTCAAAGTTCCTCTCGGCAGAGAGGCTCTGTCTATGTGCCTGAGGTGCCTGCTAGTGCAAGCAAGGGCAGAGGAAAGCACAGACAGCCTGAAGAGAAGGCTTCTAGAGTGCATAGCTCAAAATCGGAACAAAGGCTTGAGGAACGGAGGCTAAGGGCACTTGAAAAACAAATTTTAAGCGCTGAAAAATTACAAGCCTCGGAGCTGTCAGTTAACAGCCAATCAGAGGCCAGTTCTTCCCGCCCTGTCTCCACTGTTAATTTAGCTCCTCAAACAGCAGAGGGAGCTGCTGAGCTTACAACCTCACCAGCATTAATTCCTATTGCCGAGTCCTTTGAGGACCCATTTGCCTGCTCTGCACCTTTGAGGTGGCAAGAGCCTGCCATTCCTGTCAGGGGCACCCCTGAGGCCACTTATACACCAACAGCTGCTGGCCTTCGCCCCAGTGATGAAGAAGAAGATGATGAACCAGACATTCCTGACAGAGTCAAGGACTTTATTTTTGAGGCAATTTCCAAGAGTCTTGAGGCTGCTTGGCAATGCCAACAACTACCACCTGCTTCGCTCGGAGAGGAGTTTCCCCCCGCCTCCCAGCAACCACCCTTTCAGGGTTTACCTCAGACTGTGCAACAATCTCGTTGCCATTCAGGAGGGTCTGCAGAATCCATATTGAGGGAGGATAGCCAAGTTGATCTGGCTCTCTCTGATGATGATAATTTTTTACCAGACCCCCCCGCCTTTTCCGGCCTCTTTCCTCTGGCTCTATTCAAGCCATTGCTACATAAGGCACGGGCCACAGCCCAAATTGGCACTGATTCTGCAATCCCTCAAAGGGTGCCACAGGGTCCAGAACCTGGCCTCTTTACTGCCCCTGTAGCCGAGCAAGACTACATTCTGGTCCCTGATTTATTCCTACATGTAGTCCAGAACCAATGGCTACAGCCTGGGGTTCTCCCGACTCCTAGTTTTAGTGACAAAAAACTTTACAACATGGGACCTACCTTATCTGAGCCTCTGGCCTTGCCTTCAATAGATGAGCCTATTGCTGCCCTCTCATCGCCTTCTTCCTACCCTTCTGGGGATGCAGCGGAAAACCTAAGGGCAGAGGAGAAGAAATCAGAATCGACGCATAGAAAGGCTCACATAGCGGCGGCATGGGCTGTCAAGGCCTCTTCAGTGGTCTCCTTTTTTAATCACACCACTCTATTGTGGTCGCGACAGCTTACAAGCCAAGATCTTGCCACAGGAGGCCAGATTACATCAAGATCTAAACAAACTTGTAGCCGCAGTACAGTATTCCTCTGATGCCACCCTGGATGTGGCCAAATACGTGTCCAGGGCTGTAGCTGCCTCCGTCACATCTAGGAGGCTCCTGTGGCTGCGTCAGTGGCAAGCCGACGCCAAGGTGAAACGGAGGCTCGCGTCTGCTCCCTATTTGGGAGGAAAGCTGTTTGGCCCACCGCTGGAACCCCTGCTCGTTGAGAACAAGGACAAACGGAAGGTGCTACCTTCCTCCACTCGCAGGGCGGAACGATGTACTACACCTTACGTCGCAGGTATTCCTTTCGTCCCTTCGAGACATATGCAAACCAGTTCCAGCAGCCCCAGTTTGGCAGAGCGGCTCGTCCAGCAGACCGCCCTGACTTTCACAACAGACCCAGGCAGCCATTTCAGGCCAGATGCCCCTTTCGAGGGGCAGGGGGGAGGCAGTTTAGGAGGCAAAAGTGATTCGCTTCCCATTGGAGGCCATTTGGCCCTCTTTGTAGACAAGTGGGAGGAAACAACCTCTGACACCTGGGTCCTTGAGGCTTTCCGTTTGGGTCTCCCACTGGAGTTCCTCTCCAGCCCCCTGAACCATTTCGTACAATGCCCTGTCTCCAATAATTCACTTAAAAGGCAACTAATGGCCTCTGCCATCCAACATCTGTTGGACATCAGGGCCATCGAGCCAGTTCCTATGCCTGAATGGAGACCGGGGGTGTACTCCATCCTTTTCGTTGTGCCGAAGAGTTCGGGGGGGGGGGCGATTTTGGACCTTAAATGCCTCAACTCCCACATTGTCTACAAGAGGTTCAAAATGAGCTCTCTACGGTCGATCTTGGAGGGGATCAGACCGGGGGATTTTTTAGCCTCCATAGATTTGACCGAGGTGTAAGTGCATACTTACACCTCCCAATCGACCCCAGATACCGCAGCTACCTTAGGTTCTGCTATGCGGGACAGCACTGGCAATACAGGGCCCTTCCATTTGGGTTATCGTCTGCCCCCCGATACTTCACATAGGTATTGTCTGCCCTGGCAGCTCACCTGAGGTCTATCCCGGTGAGGCTGCAGTGTTATCTGGATGACATTTTGGTGCAGGCCTCATCTCCCTCCAGGGCGGCCGAGGATATTTTGCTTACCATTAAGACCCTAGAAGACCACGGGTTTTCAATAAATCGCACCAAAAGTCACCTCGTTCCAACGTCCCAACTAGTCCACCTGGGAGCCATCATTGATTCCAAACGGGGGGAGGTCTTCCTCTCTCCGGAGAGACACGACAGTCTGATTGATCTGATATCCAAGGTGCAGAGGAAACCTAGGGTCTCGATAGCCACCCTGTCCTGCTTATTGGGGAAAATGATTTCCTGTATTGGTATCGTCCCCTGGGCACGGCTTCATGCCCGGAGCCTTCAATGGTTCCTCCTCCCCTTCCAACGTTCCAACAGCTCGGCCTCATCAGACCTGGTCAGGGTCCCCGACCCGGTCCTTGCCTCGCTGCGATGGTGGTCGTCTCCGACCCTCGCTAAAGGCTGCACCTTTCGAGAGCCTGACCGCATCATATTAACCTCTGATGCCAGTCAATTTGGTTGGGGAGCTGATGTCGAGAACCAATTGGCACAAGGCCGCTGGTCTCCTGAAGATCTAAAACATAGTATCAACTGGTTGGAGCTGCGGGCGATACACCTGGCCCTGCTCCATTTTTGGGATCTCCTCAGGGGAAAACATGTACTTGTGTTAACAGATAATATAGCGGCAAAAGCCCACGTTAACCGCCAGGGAGGTACTCACTCGCTTCCCCTCATGAGTGAATCCTTCCTCTTAGGAATTTGGGCAGAAGCCAACCTCCTTTCAATCAAGGTGGAACACATAGCGGGCTCAGCCAATGTACAAGCAGACTGCCTAAGCAGACTGACTGTGGACCACACAGAGTGGCAGCTCCATCCTTCCCTATTCCGAGACATTTGTCACAGGTTTGGCCAACCTACTGTGGACCTCTTTGCATCGAGCCTGAACGCACAACTGCCTCGCTTTTACACGAGGTTCAGCACTCGGGGCCGAAGGGACCAACGCCCTATGTTGCAGGTGGCCAGCCGGCCTGTTGTACGCTTTCCCTTGCTTGCCTCTAATCCCGGCAGTGATCTGGAAACTGATCACGGAGGAAGCGGAGATCCTCCTGGTGGCTCCGTACTGGCCCAGGCGTCCGTGGTTCACGGACCTGGTCAGTCTGTCCGTGACTCGTCCCTGGAGAATCCCTCTGGAGAAAATCTCTCTCAGCCAGGGGGCCCTGCTCCATTCAGAGCCCCAGTGGCTACACCTAACCGCCTGGCACTTGAGAGGGAGCTCCTGAGGAGGGATCACTTCTCTGACAAGTTCATCGGGACTGTCCAGGCTGCCAGGCGCCCGTCCATGGACAGAATATACGACGCCACCTGGGTAAGTTTCTCCAAATGGTGTTCTAAACCACCTTTTAGTCCCCGCACAGGCTTCCGTTCAGGACGTACTGGACTTCCTCCAGGAGGGACTGGACATGGGCCTGGCCCATAGTACGCTACGTAGACAGGTGGTGGCCCTGGCCACAGTTTTACCTGGCAGTGGCCAAGACTCTCTTGCCCACCATCCTGTCCTCCGAAAATTCCTACGGAGGGGTAGCGAACCTTAGGCCGCCGGTGGTGCACCGGTACCCATCTTGGGATCTGCCCAAGGTCCTGCAGGCCCTTACTGTTGCTCCATTTGAGCCGCTCAGGGTAGTGACGCTCCGCAATTTGACTCTGAAAGTGGCGTTCCTGGTCGCTATTACCTTGGCCAGGTGCATTTCGGAGCTGGCGGCTCTCTTGGTAAGGGAGGACCTTTGCCAGTTCCACTCTGATAGAGTCGTCCTGCGACTGGATCCTTTGTTTGTACCGAAGGTCAACACGTGGTTCCAGTGGGTGCAGGAGATAGTGTTACCCAACTTTTGTCCTCGACCTTCCCATGCCCTGGAACACAGGTGGCACACGCTGGATGTGAGAAGGACACTCCGAGTTCATATCAAGAGGACGGCCTCCTCTAGACGGTCGGAGGCACTTTTTGTGTCCTTCCAGCCAGCCTTCTTGGGATCCAAGGTGTCCTCGTCTACCATCGGCCGTTGGATCCAGGCCTGCATTGCGGCTGCGTACCAGGTTCATTCTCTCCTGTTACCACGAAGGGTGACCACGCACTCTACCAGAAGCGCCGCATCCACTGCAGCCTGGTCTACCCAGGCTTCCCTGGAAGAGATGTGCAGGGCGGCCACCTGGGCTTCTCCTACGCCGTTTATCCGGCACTACCGGCTGGACGTGTTTGCCTCCATTGAGGCTTCCTTTGGCAGGAGAGTGCTCCAGCAGATTCTCCGGGCTACGGAAGATCCAGCCTCAACAGAGACCCGCCTTTAGGAATGCCAGCTTTGGTATGTCCCATTCCTGGCCTTCAACCTCACTGGAGAAGGAGCGTTGGTCCTACCTGAACACCTTTTCTCAGTGTAGGTTGCAGGATAGGCCAGTCCCGCCCTAAAATGACCGTAGGGTCTGGATCCGGGTGGGGTCAGGGAATCTAACCTCTGGATAAGTTTTTATTGTTACAGCTGCGCCTTCGTCGATAACTGGAGCCAGAGAGAGAGGCAACGGGGCGTGGCTATAAAAATTATGACTCAGTCTCTAGGCAGAAGGATGAAGTCATCACCCATTCCTGGCCTATCCTGCAACCTACACTGAGAAAAGGCGTTCAGGTAGGACCAACGCTCCTTCTCATGAGGAGACTGCCAGACAGCAGTTTCCAGTGAGTTTAGAGCTCAGGGAGACAAGAGATCACCATCTTTGCCCAAACAGTAGTCTCTGCCTTTTCAAAGGCCTTTGGGTTTGCATATTTCCTTCCGTAATCACTTTTGGAAATTGCTTGTTAACTCCTTTTCAGATATTAACCAGAAGTGCAACTTTTACTAAGGTTTAATTCAGTGGTGAAATCTAAAATTTTTCCCTACCGGTTCTGTGGGCGTGGCTTGGTAGGTGTGGCCGGGTGGGCATGGCCAACTCAATGTCACGTCAAGGGGTGCCTCGCCTGGCCCCTCCCCTCCCAGCCATTCCTTGTCACACCCAGCCTCAACATATCTATAGTTCTGTAAAAATGTTGTTCACCTTTTTTCGACTTTATTATCCACATATTATAGATGTACTTTCATGGACCACTGAAAGAAGGAAATGGCTCACATGCTTTGCCCAAGAGTGCGATAGGCAACAGGCTTTTAAGGGGCTGCCACAAAGAAGGGGGGGGGCAATGTATTTTCCAAAGAAGCAGAAGGCAAAACAAGAAGCAATGGATGGAAACTGAACAAAGAGAGAAGCAACCTAAAACTAAGGAGAAACTTCCTGACAGTGAGAACAATTAACCAGTGGAACTGCTTGTCTCCAGAAGTTCTGGGTGCTTGATCACTGGAGGTTTTTAAGAAAAGACTGGACAGCCATTTCTCTGAAATGGGATAGGGTCCCCTCCAAAGTCCCTTCTAAGTGTTATTCTGTTGGGAAAGAGGCACAGACAGAAGTGGTAAATTAAATAGTGGGTGGGCCACACATGGAGTAAAATAAGTGTGGGATTGTTACTTAAGGCCTGCCACCAGATGATTTTGCTCCAGTCCAGAGGAAAATCAGAATAAACACACAGGAAGATTTCACTAGAAAGGGCTTTCTTTTGCTCCAGGAGAAAATCAGAATAAAGAACTGGAAAAGCCTTCACAGGAGGAGCTTGCAGCTTGCAACATTTTAAGAGGTGATAATTGCTCTTGGCTGAATGCCCAGATATCTCATTAAAGCTAGTATTCCTTTCTGTGCTTGGGGGGTGGGGGGAGAGGAAAAAAGCTGCAAAAAGTGTCAGTTTATTTGTTGTTTCTTATCTCAGCTGAGGCCGCAATCAGCTGAGCTAATAAACAACAGAATATAGGAGATGTGAGAGGAGGGGGAGGGCAGGTGGGCAGGGCCAATCAAAATTTTCCCTACCCAGTAGCATTTCACCCCTGATTTAATTGCAAATTAAGATTGAATTTCTTTCAATCTTTAGTGAAAGAAGTTTTAAATACAAATATAAGAACTTAAAATCTTTTTTTTTAATAAATAGCAAAAAGAATATTGATTTTAGGAAGTTACAAATGGACTATTGGTCCAGATGGTTTTGAAATAAAAATTTGAAACTAATTATAAGAATCCTTCCCATGGGAAAACCCTGTTGTTCTGAATACTTGAATATACAATAAGATGAGGTTTTGAAGATTGACACTTGAAAGAACTAAAGGAACTAAATGTTACAATTAAAGGAGAAGAACACTTAAATTTGTCCTACTAATATAGAAGAATATTTGATTTGAAGGTGGATTTAAAAATGATGGGCTATGGCGATGATGTGGAAGGAGATATACAAATGAAACCGCTAATAATTGTGGGTTGCTGCCGGTTCGGACCGGTTCTCCAGTACCGGTAGCGGAAATTTGCATCCGCTCGCCGAACTGGCAGCGATGGCCGGCTGTCCACGCACCCGAACCGGTTCTTCGGTTGTCGCGGCTCGAAAAGAACCCTCTGCGCATGCACAGAGGCTTCTGTGCATGCGCAGAGGGTTATTTCCACCTCGTGACGTAGGCACGTGCGCGAGCAAAACAATTGCGTGCGCGCAAAACGCGCACTTCTGTTGCGATGCGAACCGGTAGGGAAGGTAAGTAGAACCCACGCCTGCCGCTAATGTCTTAACAAACCAAAAGAGTGACCTGGATAACTTTCTTATATTGGATTTGCAAAAGAGATTTGTTAAATTGTTGAAGAATTTTGTGGAAAGGGACAAAGATAATATGAGAAGAAATCAAAATCTAAGAGATTATTTGAGGGGATTAAGGATCAAGATTGTTCAAAGTAAAGGGGAGAAATGTAAAAAAAAAAGATCAAGATTGTTAAAAGTAATAGGAAGGAATATAAAATTGGTTTACTTGATAAAGGTTAAAATTGATATGTTGTTACCTCTGGCAGTTCTTACTGGACTTTTGCTGACCAGGATTGAATTATGAGGCTTTAAAGATTCGTACAACTTTAAAAGCTGTAAAGATAAGAGATGATACATTTGTTGTATTTTAAGAGAAGATGATAACTTACTAAAATTGTTTATACAGGTTGTCCTCGAAGTACAATCTTTTGTTTAATGATTGTTTAGTTACAATGACATTAAAAAGAAGTAACTTACAACTGTACTATTGCAGCATACCCAAGTTCACCTAATCAAAATTTGGGTACTTGGCAACTGGTATGTATATATGGTATATATGGGAGTTGCAGCATCCCAGGGTGATGTGATCCTAACTTGTGACTTTCTCAGCTGTCAATGGGAAGAGCTGGATTTTCTTAACAATCAGACGATTCACTTAACAACTGCAGTGATTTGCTTAACAACTCTGGCAAAAAAGGTCAAAAAATTGGGCACAACTCATTTAACAACTGTCTTGCTTAGGAATGGAATTTCTGGTCCCAACTGTAGTCATAACTTGAGGGCTATCTGTACTTGTCATTATATATTTATATATTTCTTTTCTTAAAACTATATTCTTATTTTTCCCCCTCATATCGAAGGAAGAGTCCAGGATGGGTTGTTCTAGCCCCATAGCTCTATGGACTGGGTTGAATTTTCTGAGGATCCGCCTCCCTGATGACGTTCCTCAGTCGTTCAATCCAGTCCTCAGCTCATGGACGTCTTTCCTTCAGCTCCTCTGAGCTTAACGTCTTTTTGTTCCATCTGAATACCTTTCCTATTTTTTCTTTTCTTTCTCCCTGGACGACATTTTTGTTTACCCTCGGATACCTGCTTGGTGACTGTAAGTGCCGGTTTCGTGCTGCCTTCGGGCGCTCGAGCAGGCTGCTTTTTTCTTTGAGTTTTGCAGAGGTTCGCTGCTGGGAGTGCTTTGGAAAGGGCAGTTTGCCTTTCGCTCGGCTTGCACTTGATTTCCAGCCGAACGGCTCAGCACATTAAGCCCTTTATCGGGCCGGCGCTGACGCCTGCCTTTTTTTGCCACGCTCCCGTGCCTCTAGCAGCGTTAGAGCAGGCTGTTTCGACCGCCCCCTCTTCTTTCCAAGCAGCGTGGGACTGCGGGAGCGGATCAAGCTGTCAGCAGGCCGTTCACAGAGGAATCTTCTGCCGGCGTGCAGCCTTCCCTTAGCAGGCTGCTGACTTTGTGTGCTGACAGGCTACCTGCTTTTGGCGCTACCTGTGTGAGGCCGCCATTTTGCTGCTTTGCCTCTGCTGACACAGCTCCCCGTGTGCGCGGCTGGCAGTTTATTTGGGCGCGATCCACCATTTTGAGTGGCGCGACTGCCATTTTGTTTACCACATTTTATATTTTCTGTGGATTGCCAGCAATGAATTTTTGGGGAGCCGGGCCTGGACACTGCGTTCGAGGTTCACCCACGGTCGCCTCGCAGTGATCCTCCTTGAGGGGACCCCAGCTACACAGGCTGCACAGTGCCCCCTCAATCTACAGCAGTTGGCCCTGTGATCTTGGTATTAGCTGCGTGGAGAAGGGGTCCCTGCCGGTGGCCTACTCCTTGCTCAAATTGCGCAGGAGCAGCGACGTTCTTGCGTAAGCCTGCTTTATCAGCGAGGCCCCAACAGCTCTTACAGTTTTGCGATCCCTGTTATCCTGTTCTTATATCTGGTCCTGGCCTGTGACCTGATTTAGAGGCCTCTGGTCTGAAGGGACCCTTTGTTGCCTGCACCAGCCTATGTGCAGGCTGGACTGTTGGAAATTAATAATCTGTTCTTTTCCCTATTGCCATTCAGGATGGACAGGGAAGCCCAGTCTCCTTATCAGCATAAGGGGTCTTGGTCCACCCCTGCTCAAGATAGGACTGCCAGACCCCCTGTTCAGGCTAGGCCTGCCAGTCTGGCAGCCGCTGAGAAGCTGAAAAAGTCCACTTCTGGCCATCGGAAGGGTTCAAAGGTTGATCTCGAGGCGGCTCGCAAGCGCCAAAAGGCGTTGGAAAAGGAGTTCGCCAGGGCCGAAGAAGTTTTAGAGCAGCGTCGGGTGCTGCTGTCGGTGCCGGAGGTGTTGTATGGCGGGCTCGATTCGGCTGGTGCTTGACCAGACCCTCCTCGAGTGCTCTCCTCCCCGCACTCTGGACAGCCTGTTGAGGCGGAATCGGTGCTTCTGGGGGCACTGTCTTCGGCTGTACCTCTGGACGTTCGTGACGCAGTACCTCGTCAGGAGGCCTCCACGTCTAGCGGTGGCCCCCAAGCTTCTACTGCCACCTTTACCCCTACGGCGGCGGGGTTCCGCCAGGAGGAGACTATGGATCAGGACATTCCTCCCTTCTTAAAGGCCTGGCTGGTGGCTGCTATTAGGGAGGGCATTGCTGAGGAGCTCCATCATAGGCCCTCATTTCCTTCTAATGCTCTGCTTCCTGGGGAATATGGGGCTCCGTTAGGGGTGGCAGGCGACTACCAGGCTTATCCTGGGGCCTAAACCTCAGATCGTTCTGATGATGGCCAGGTCTCCCTTTCAGAAGGAGAACTGCGGGGGGAGGATGACATGTCGGGCCTAGATCCGGAACCTTCATGTAAGCCGTCTTTCAAGGGCCTGTTTAATCCGGCCCTGTTTAAGCAGCTCCTGGCCAAGGCTCGGGCGACTGCTCGACTAGGGTTGGATTCGACGGACCTTCTGCAATCCCAGGGCTCTGGGGGTCAGGAGGACTTTCTTTTCTCAGAGCAGGAGGAGGCACCAGACTCGGTCCCGATTCCCGCCATGTTTCTGGACGTTATCAGACACCAGTGGACTTCTCCTGCTAACATGCAGCGGTCCGGAGAACACTGTTTGCTGTGGACCCTGAACTACTTCAGCTTGTTCAGCTGCCGCAGGTGGATGCACCGGTGGCTTCTTTGACCTCTACTTCCATCTTGCCTCCCGATGCGGATGATGCCTTAAAGGCAGACTAGAAGCGGGAGGAAATGGCCCTGCGCAGAGCCCACCAAGCCGATTCCTGGACCATCCGGGCTGCGACCATGGCGTCTTTTTTCACACGTGTCACTGCGGTGGCTCAGGCAGCTACAGGACAGGATTCCTTTGGAGGACCTCAGGAGTCACCAGGACCTGTCTAAAATAATTGCGGCAGCGGAGTTTACGGCAGACGCTTCCCTGGCGGCAGCTAAGTTTTCGGCCCGAGCCATCGCCTCCTCGGTGACGGCACAACGGATGTTATGGCTCCAACATTGGCACATGGACACCAAGAACCACTGGAAGCTGGCTTCGGGGCCCTTTGAAGGGGGGAATCTTTTTGGCCGATCCTTGGACCCTTTCCTAATAGAGACCAGGGATAAGAGGAAGATCCTCCCTTCCCAAAGCAGGCGTCCCACCTTCCGGCCTTCGCCCTATTTTAGGCGGCCCTCCTCCAGATGGGGAGCTGGGACGAGCTTCTCCCGTTCTTTCAGGCCCTTCCCACCAAGATCCGACTTTCAGCCCAACCGACAGGCCCTTAGCGGCAGAAGCAGGCCGTAACAACAGTACAGGCGCCAGGGACAAGGTAGTGGCAACAAGGCTTTCCGCCACCAGAAATAGTGTGGGATCGGACTCTCCTATTGGAGGGAGACTCGGCCTTTTCGCTGATCGCTGGGCCGAGACAACTTCTGATGTCTGGGTCAGGGAGACTATTAGATCTGGGCTCTCTCTGGAATTTCTCTCCCCTCCCCCGAGGTTCTTGCTCCGCTGCCCCATTTCCGGAGACCCGGTCCGCCGGTGTCTCATGGCATCGGCAATCCAGCATTTGCTGGACATTCAGGCCATCCAGCCGGTGCCGCCGGAGCAGCGGGGTCAGGGCTTCTATTCAATTTTGTTTCTAGTGCCTAAATCCTCGGGGAGGGGGTTGGAGGGCAATTTTGAATCTAAAGGGACTAAATCTATATCTGGTTTACAGAAGGTTTAAGATGCACTCCCTCTGTTCCATCTTAGCCCGATCCAGGAGGGGAATTTCTTGACTTCTGTAGACCTCACGGAGGCCTACCTCCGTGTCCCTATTTGTCCAAGTCACAGATGTTACCTTAGATTCTGCTATGCAGGGCAACATTACCAATATACGGCTCTTCCTTTTGGGTTGGCCTCGGCCCTGCGAACCTTTACTAAGGTCATGGCAGCGCTAACAGCATATCTCAGGTCGTTCCCCATTAGGATCCAGTGTTACTTGGACGATCTCCTTATCCAGGCATCATCCCGGCAGCTGGTGGAGAGAGACCTCGCCTCCACGATCCAGGCATTAACGGATCATGGTTTTTCAGTGAACCTAGCAATGTGTCATCTGGTTCCTACCATGAGACTGGTCCACTTAGGGGCCCTGATTGACACTGTTTCAGGCCAGGTTTTTCTTTCCCAGGAGCGGCAGGACAGCATCCACGCCTTGGTGGCCCAGCTGCGCTCGGCCAGAGAGGTTCCGATTGTACTCCTGTCGCAACTATTAGGGAAGATGATCTCCTGCCTGGACATCGTTCCCTGGGCCCGGTTTCATGCCAGACCCCTCCAATGGCTACTGCTACCTCATCAGCGGGCCGGTCGCAGCTCGTCACTCGCCAGGATTCGAATCCTGTCAGAAGTGTTACGGTCCTTCAGTTGGTGGGTATCGGGAGCCATCGAGAGGGGCTGCTTTTTCCGCGAGCCGGTGAGACTTGTTGGTGACTTTGGACGCCAGCCTTTACGGTTGGGGTGCCCACTTCGACTCCAATGTCGCGCAGGGCAGGTGGTCCCCGTCAGAGCTCCAGCACAACATCAACTGGCTGGAGCTCAGGGCGGCCCGGTTTGCCCTCAAGTCCTTTCAAGGGGGGTTGCAGGGTCATCATATCCTCCTTCTGACGAACAACGTGGCCACAAAAGCCCACATGAATCGTCAGGGGGGGACTCGCTCGAGGCCGCTCATGCAGGAGTTGGACACCTTGTGCCGGTGGGCAGAGGATCACCTGTTGTTGCTGAGAGTGGAACACATAGCGGGGTCTTCCAACGTAACAGCAGACTGGCTGAGTTGGGCCCAAGTGGACCAATCGGAGTGGAGGCTGGTGCCCGGTCTCTTCGAGGGCCTGTCCCAGAGGTTTGGCCAGCCTCTGGTGGACTTGTTTGCCTTTCCGGACAACGCTCACCTTCCCCGTTATTTTTGCAGGTTCCCGTCCCGGGGGCGGAGGGAGTGGATGCCCTCAGGAGCCCCTGGCCCAGGGGCCTTCTTTACGCCTTTCCTCCCCTGCCCCTGATTCTGGCCATAATCAGGAAGGTGCTGCAGGAATGAGTAGAGTTGCTGTTGGTGGCTCCCCACTGGCCCAGGCGCCCGTGGTTTGCCTGGTCGGCCTGTCAATCGCCCCGCCCTGGAGAATCCCTCCGGATCGAGTCTCCCTCTGCCAGGGTCCTGTTTACCATCCGGACCCCCAATGGTTACAGCTAGCCATCTGGAGGTTGAGCGGGGCCTCCTAGTCCGGGAGCGGTTTTCCACCGATGTCATCCGGACGATTCAGGCGGCCAGGCGGCCTTCCACCACGTGTATTTATGAGGCGACCTGGAGGACCTTTTGTGCCTGGTGCAGTGACCGCCAATTGGACCCTCGGGGGGTGGAGGTTGAACATGTCCTAGATTTCCTTCAAGGCGGTCTCGCAAAGGGCCTTTCTCCCAGCACGTTACGGCGGCAGGTCGCAGCCTTGGCCTCGGTTTGGGACTCTGGGGACCGGGCTTCCCTGGCCCATCATCCTAGGGTCCACCTTTTTTTACGGGGGGGCCGCTAATCTTTGGCCTCCGCCCATTCACCATTATCTCACCTGGGATTTGACCCTAGTGTTGCAGGCTCTGACCAAGCCTCCGTTTGAACCCTTGCAGGAGGCTTGCCTACAGCTTTTATCATGGAAGGTGGCATTCTTGGTGGCCATCACGTCTGCGCGACGAATCTCGGAGCTGGCGGCGTCGACGCGCAAGGACCTTTGCGTCTTCCATGCGGACAGGATGGTTCTGCGGCTGGATCCTGTGTTCCTGCCCAAGGTCAATTCCATCTTCCATTGCGCCCAGGAGTTGATTTTACCCAACTTCTGTCTGGAACTGCGCCACGAATTGGAGATCCGGTGGCATACTCTGGACGTGCGGAGGGCTCTTCGCATCTACATCCGCAGAACCACTCCCCTCAGGAAGACGGAGGCCTTGTTTGTGTCTTTTTGCCCTTCGTCGCTTGGCCGCAAAGTTTCGTCTTCCACAGTCGGTAGGTGGCTTCGGGCCTGCATCACTAAGGCGTACGAGTCACAGTCTCTTCCCGTGCCTCATGGTGTGACAGCCCACTCGACCAGGAGTGCGGCTACCACGGCTGCCTGGACTACGCAAGCAACGGTTGAGGAGGTCTGCCAGGCGGCGACCTGGT
This sequence comes from Thermophis baileyi, assembly GCA_003457575.1. Classification (NCBI taxonomy): domain Eukaryota; kingdom Metazoa; phylum Chordata; class Lepidosauria; order Squamata; family Dipsadidae; genus Thermophis; species Thermophis baileyi. The sequence goes on from QLTV01003470.1 coordinate 648,053, forward strand.
CTTCGGTTACTCCATTCGTCACTATCGGATCGACTCCTTTGCCTCGGCTGATGCGGCGTTCGGCCGGCGGGTGCTGCAGCGGGTGCATGAGGATCCGAGTATCCGTGCATAGTATTTGCCCGCCCTACTGGGACTCCTTACCTTTGGTATGTCCCATCCTGGACTCTTCCTTCAATATGAGGGAAAAGGGGCGTTGGTTCTTACCTGATACCCCCTTTTTCCGAGGATCGAAGGAAGAGTCCAGTCCCACCCTTAGGTCTGGTTTTGGCCGGCCGCCAGGGGGGATTTGGTGTTTTGTATTTCTGCATGTTCTCTGATCTTTTCGGACCACGGTTTGTGGATTCTGCTGGGAGCTTGCGCCATTCGCTTCGGACTTGTAACGACTGAGGAACGTCACCAGGGAGGCGGATCCTCAGAAAATTCAACCCAGTCCATAGAGCTATGGAGCTAGAACAACCCATCCTGGACTCTTCCTTCGATCCTCAGAAAAAGGGCGTATCAGGTAAGAACCAACGCCCCTTTTCTTTTTTTATTTTTCTTTAAGTTTTTTCTTCTCTTTTCCGCACTTTCTACTTTTTAAATTTTTTAAGTTAGTATTCTTATCTTGCTAACTATAATGTTCCATAAAATTACCATAAAAAACATCCAAAGTAGCATAGCCTAAAATATCTGTAATAAGATTACACCAAACACCATTAATTTAACTCTACTATAAATAAAATGGCAAAAGAAAAATCTTTGTACCATAAAACATTACAAAAACTTAAAACATTTGCATATTATATGTGTATAAATTGAGGTTGAGTAAAAGCTGTTTTAAAAGCATTTGTAATTGTGATCTCATGGTTAAGAAACTCTATTTACATATCCTACTGTTCAAATGAGCTTACAGAATAAAATAACATTTTGTTAGAACCAGCAGGAAGAAATATTCATATCAGAAGCACTTAGGGAAAATAAAAAAAGATATTTGGCCCAGGCTAAATAAAATCAAGGCTGGTGCAATGCCAATCTCCCTGACAAAACTCTTAAGACTGAGCAGTATTACCAAGGCCTTTTCCTGGAACCATAAGACATATCTTCAAGAAAGAGGCAGTGGAAACTAAATCTGGCTATAATGCTGAAGAACTGCAGGTAGTCCTTGACTTATGACCACAATTGAGCCCAAAATTTCTGTTGCTAAGTGAGATATTTGTTAAGTGAGTTTTGCCCCATTTACAACTTTTTTTTTTTTTGCCACAATTGTTAAGTGAATCACTGCAATTGTTAAGTTAGTAACCCTGGTTGTTAAGTAAATCTGGCTTTCCCATTGACTTTGCTTCTCAGAAGTGCACAAAAGGTAATCACATGACCCCAGGGCACTGCAACTGTCATAAATATGAGTCAGTTGCCAAGCGTCTGAATTTTGATCACATGACCATAGGGATGCCGCAACAGTCGTTAAGTGTGAAAAATGTTCATGTCACTTTTTTTCAGTGCCATTGTAACTTCGAACGGTCACTAAATGAAAGGTGGTAAGTCAAGGACTACCTGTATAGGAACTGAAACAATAATGAAGGAAAACAGTGCCACTAACCAATCTCAGATATGTGCCCACCTTTTGGGAGTATAATATGATAAGGTATCTTTGGACTCAGGTACAGTGGTGGTGTTCAACATTATGCATTATATTTTAGGAAAAAATAGGTGAGGAGGTCCTCCAGCAGATTGCTGTGACATGTTTGCAACATTCACACTAAGTTTGACTCCATGTAGAAAGGGTCTAGTGAGAGGTCGAGGACAATAGAGGAACATTCTCAGATTCTTTTGAACTTGTAAATACCTAGAATTTGAACAAGGGCCTCTTGTTATCTGTAAACTTGATCCATGCTAAATGAAGCTTGTTTTTGCAGCTAGGAAAGTTGAACTGTATGTTGCTAGAATTGGGAGTGATTACTGTAATGCTTCATCGAAAAAGGGAGGTGCACCTTTTGAAGATCCCATCACTCAAATCAGCTACTTTGGACAGCCATTAATATGATGATCAAATAGTTGTTAGGCAGTTTATTGGAGAAAGTAGTGGAGATTCAGCTGCAGGGACCCTGATGAAGTGGGTTTTCTGAATATTCTTCAGACTGGATGTAGGAGAGAAACAGTATTGATCATGCTAGCTAGTTGATAATATTGTCAGACCTTGAGTAGAGGGTGTGCATCCCTCTTGATTTTTTAATGCCACTGAATATTCTTTTGGATTGTCTGCAGGAATTGGGATAGACTCCCTGTTGCACAGGGGTTCTGTTTCTTCCTAAGTGGGTGATTTGAGTTGATTGTGTGTGGGGGGGGAGTAGTTAAACCTGACAATGCTTCAGTTTGAATAGGGTTTGTTTCTCACAGTTATATAGCTGCCTATTTCACAATAAAGGGACTCTAGGTGGCTTGCAATAAAAACAATCATAAAATCCAAATGTTAAAAATAACTACAATTAAAAACATCACCTATATTATTGATAATAGAGAGAATTGATATTAAAACAATGCAGCAATCTCATCAATTCACCATTGCCTTGAGATCCCGAGGCCTGCTGCTTTTTAAGGGACCTCTGGAAGGATGTCAAGGAGGGTCTGTTTCATTTTGGAGGTGAGGGGTGATGATGTTCCACTGGGCAGCTGCTATGGCAGAAAAAGCTTAGCTCCCAGTTTTCTGCAGGACTCTATCCTACCTAACTAGGTCTACTATATGGAATCTTTAAGGAGAGCAATGCTCAAGATACTAAACTGCCCTAGTGAATTAGACTGTCAGTGGTTCCTGCATTTTTATTGTATGGTACTGTAAACGACATTGAATCCTTTGGGATATTGGTGGTACATAAATCATTGTTGTGATTATATGAGTGTTCAGGTGCCCCTGTGTCCCATCTCACTGAACGACTGCAATCTCAGCTCCCCCGTTGCAGTTGTGCCTTGGGGTGAGGAAGGCCCTGGGAGGCTCATTGCCTGCTGGCATGCAGAAACCTGCCATGGGCCAGGAGCCCCACTGGCGCACAGGTCTTCTTCCTGCCCTATCACTCTCTTGGAAGACTTGAACCTTCTTCCTGCCCCACCACTTTCCCAGAAGGTTTGGGTCTTCCTCCCTCCATACCACTACCAGAATGCTTTGTCTTTCTCTCCACCCCACCACTCTTGGAAGCCATGGGAGGCTGCAGAGTCCAGGAGGCAAAAAGGGCAGATTGTGGGGAGACAGGGAGGTAGGAGTAAGTGAAGCGCCACTGTGGTCATAAGGGCAAGCAGGTTGCCCAGCACCTGAATTTTGATTATGTGACTTCAGGGGCACTGCAATGGTTGTAACTTCAGAAATTGGTCATAAGTCCCTTTGTTCAGCACCTCTGTAACCTTGATAGTCACTGAACGAATGATTTTAAGTCGAGGACTTCCTGCAATCTTTGATTATTTGTACATAAATACATAAAGTCTCAGTTCAGGTTGCTGTTCTGGGAGGACGCACCTTCATGCAAAGCTGAGAATTCTACCCTAGAGATAGAAATTTATAAAACCAGAAGTCTAGCTACAGTTATTGCAAAAGGCTTTGACACAATGTACTTTGGTTTATAACTCTTTGTTTAGAAAAGGTAAAAATGTAAACAAACTGGTTGCTTTAGAACAAAATCTTCTTGATTTGGCCAGAAATTTGTAAGTGAAAAGTTGTCTGTTATACAAATGATTTATCAGTTCTGATTTGGAGTCTGTTTGTGTCATGATTCACAGAAGATATCTGCTAAGTAAGATGCAGATACTATTGCCTGAAAAGTGTGATTGGTTCCATTGGGATAAAATTGCTTTCTGACTGCTGTTTCCAAATATAACTGGTGGAAATTATGAATAGATTGGAAACTGACTTAAAAATAGAAAGTGTTTTAAATAACTGCATTTTCCTGTATAAGTGTCTAATTGCCAAGGATGTTTCTTTTCATAACTTTGAACTTAAGAATTCAGATGCTAATAATCTAGGGAGAGAAAGAAAATGCTACATTCTAAAGCAATACAATGGAAATTTGGGAAAAAATTGAAACTTATTAGCATCCTTTTACAGATACAAATAAAAGTTGCTGCTGCCAGAGTCTATCCCACTCCCAGAGTTTTCAGTGGACGATACAAACTGAACCATCAACTTCTAGATCAAAAGTCAATAAGGGAACCAAAGATGCGAGCAAAATGAAATTCTCAGTGCCCCTTTGAAAATGAAATATATTTTGTCCTTTTATTTGATAGTTGCGTTAATTAGTTTGTCTTCTACTGTAGATACAGGAATTGTAAAATAAACAGTCTTTTATAAAAATCTTTATATATTACAGAACTTTCAGAAAACATTTTGGGAATTAAAGGCTGGGTAGCAATATATGACCATTTTTTATGCAAAGATACATCTGCATATACATACATACATATCCCTTTCAGGATAAGCAAATCATATGAAGCTTAGAAATAGCAAAAGAAATTAAACAGATGAGATAAGAGGAAAAAAGAACTATAGCTAAATCTGTATGGTAAATGATATATGACATGATTGTTAAGAAATAATATTTTTGCCATTTTTTTGGAAAACACAAAGACGTGGGAAAGTATTTTTAATTAGTTTTTATGAGGTTTTTTTTTTAAAAAAAACAACCCATACCATTTCATCTTTAGAGGGAGAAATTATGTTTCTGCAGCAACTTTGGAAGGGCCTCCCTAAATAGATTTGTGAGACACTTGTATTTAGACATGTACAGTTCTTTTTTCAAGAACTCTGGAACATGCTGAACTGGGGATGGACAGAAAGTTTTCTGGAACTAAATCTTCTGGAACAGAAGATTCTGAATATAGTCTCATACCTGAAATACCACAAAACATCTGGAAGTCTGTTGGATGTATTAGGTCAGAAGTGCAACTTGTAGCTTTTGATCTAAATGTTAATTATTAAAGATGGCACTTGGAGGCCTTTTCAAGCTCTTTGGGATTTCATGAGATTAGCATACTTTTCATACAGGTAATTCTTGACCTATAACTGGTTGCTTAGTGACAGTTTGAAGTTACAATGGACTCCCTAAAAGCTACTTACAATCTGTTTTCAAAATTATGGTTGCTGCAAATTATGGTTGCTGCAGCACCCCCATGATCATTCACCCTTACAACTGACCACATGGATGCTGCAGAGTCCTCTTTGCCTATCTCCCCCACCCATCCTGCCCTTCCGCGGTCCCCACAACCTTTTGGCCTGCTTCCCAACCCAGCCACTTAGCCATCTAAGGGTGCCTCAAGCCGACAGGAAAAGCTACTGGTGCACACAAGATTGTTGCAGCTTGCAGGTCTTGTTCTGCTTTCTACCCCGGCACTCAGCCATGCATGGATTTGCAGGACTTGGTCTGCTTCTCAGACATTTCAGGGCACAGCAGCACCCAACTTACCTTTCTTATTTGTACAGCTTCTGAGAGAACTTTCCTGCTGAAGCAGCCTCATGGCAACCTTGTGCTATTCTGCAGGCAGTTGTTATTCTCGCAGTCTTGTAGTGGGCTCCATTTTTAAGGAGGCTCAATTTTTCCTTAAATGGGAGTTGGGAAAACCTGAGGCCTGCAAGCTACCTCTTGTGTGCTGGTAGCTTCTGCAGTTGGCTTGAGGCTCCCCTTGGTGGCTGGGTGGAAAGCAAGCCTAAGGCCTGTGGGGACCCAGTGGTAGTGTGGGAAGGCCTGTGAGGACCCCAAGAGGTGGGGAACAGAGCACAAGGTGCCTCGAGGTTGGAGAAGCCTTGGAAGGTCCAGGGCAGATGAGCCTGGGCTCGTACTAGGTCTCCCAGGCCTCCCCTACCCCTGAGGCATCCTTGTTCCACTTAACAACCTATGTGATTGGTTAATGTCTGCATTGGGGAAAGCAGGGATGAGGGCACCTCACTTAACAACTGTTACACTTGTGACTGTAATGGGCAGGCACTATTATGGTTGTAACTCAAGGACTACTCTGTGGAAATCAATATCATTGCTAGAATAAAGGGACTGACTACTACAGTGTATTCCCCCACTATTTTATGTCATTGTTCTATTCCAGATGTATTTGGAATAGTAATATAAGTTTATATTATTGCTGAATAAAATATCATGAGAGTAGAATTGTAATACAGCAAAGAATTCTGAACTATTGTTGTTAGTCCAGCACTCTGGCTCAGTATCATATCTTGTTATGGGATTCCTACACGTTATACTTTTCTGTTCTATTAGTTTCATGATCAACAAGTAACTGTCAAATCTGTCTTCTAGCCAGTTAATTCCACAATGAAATCAGTAACATCAGAAGTAGAATTTATTGGTCTTGAATAAAAGCAGGAATGACAGTAGTGAACATTCCCTCTAGCCCAAGGGTGTCAAACTCGCATCGTCACAGTGGCATCAACGTGACGTATTGGGACTTTTTCCTCCTTCGCTAAACTGGGTGTGGGTGTGGCCAGCGTGAGACATATCCGACCCGCGGGCCGTGAATTTGACAACCCTGCTCTAGCCCATTAGAAGGAGTGTGAATACCTCAGTGGAAGATCCAGGTTGCTGTTTGCTTTTAAGATGGGTGGGAAGTCTCTTTCAGGCTTTGTTTGAGTGAATATCATGTTGATATTCTCACAGTTCTGTAACGTTGGTGCAAAGTTAAGAAATAGGATGCATAAATACTTCTTTGTGTTTTTACTAGGTGTATCTCATTTTAAAGCAGACAACCATGCTAATAGAAATGTAAGAAAGATAATATTGTACAAATGCAGCCTTGAGGCTTTCCACGTGCTTTTAAAATGCAAGTCACCATCTATTTATATAAGTTTAAGTTTCATGATGCTTAGTTAATATATGTAATACGGGCCGTGAATGAACCCATTAGACCATTCTCCTAGTACAATATGGTTTCCAGCTTTTGAATGAAATGCATTGCCTCTTCGTTTATCCCTTTGTTTTCATTTTTCTATTCTTTTCATCATTCATTCTGTTTTTCCTTTCTCTATTTCTTTAGGAAACATGCCTTGAATTGCCACCGAATGAAACCTGCTCTTTTCAGTGTGCTATGTGATATTAAAGAAAAAACAGGTTTGTTCGCATTTTCATTTTTTTAATCTGAAAACTCATAGTTCCAGCTAATAAATTGGATATAGTTAATGTACAAAAATATCCTAGTTCTTAAACTGACTGCTGATATTTGAACCAATAATTATGAATTAATTAGGACTTTGGCGGTCTAAATCTTTGTATAGGATTCTGTTCCTAAATTATTTGTAAACTGAATATTTTCAGGCTACAAAGTGTTGTACAACTTTGTGCAATATTTTGTGTTTGGTTTTGAACAAATACTAAGGGTTCGGAAGAAGTCTTTTGTTTCTCTTGCCTTTTTAAAATAAACATAAACAGGTACCTAGTGTATTTTCATCAGTCAAGAAATCAAACGGATATCAACCTGCATTTACTGTCCCTCTCTCCATGCTAATTTTATTAATGGCATTTATTTAATATCACCCACTGCTATCAGCTGTGCAATGACAAGTGATGTTCAATTACTTTTTTTCAATGTTTTATTCTGCTATGTTAAACTACTTGTGTTTTTTCTTTTGATTGAATTTGAATTTAGTATGATGATTATTATATGTAAAATTAACCTTTTTACAGACAAACAATTTTATGGGATAAACAACTTGTTGAACACCAAAGGCCACAATGGAAATGTCTTGCTCTAGAGAGCTGTATAGCTAATTTGTATAATTTAATTTCTGTATAATGAATATAATTTGCATATCATTCATATTAACACAGTCACCATGATAATAGCAGGTGATGCCTTTTATGCTGTGTCTGGCATAAAATCGTTTAGCAGTCTCAGGTGACACGACATAAAGATCTGTAAATAGCAGATAATGTTGGCTGTCATTTGGACTGAAGGGCTTCTAAAATTCATGTGAATGGCATATCTCACATACTGCTTTTTCCCTTTTTAGTGAATAATTCATGTGTCCTTGTAAATAAGTTACATGAAGGGTTTTTAGCCTGTCCTTCATCCCAGAGAATGATTTAAGTAAGGAATAGCTGCTTACCTGGAATGAATGCTTATTTCCCTGGGAGTTATAGTGAGTGGTTGGATTGTCTTCTGGCCGTATGGGGTTAACCTATGAATCTATCTTCTATCTATATATATAAAAAAGGATTTATGTATGTATATATATATATATGTTCAAGCATAACTCTGGAACGCCTCGAGCAATTTCAACCAAACGTGGAACACAGATGACTTACCCTCCGGAGACAAACACTGTGGGGGTAAGACACCCCTGGTGTGTGTGTGTGTGTGTTGTGTGTGTTTTCCAGCATAACTTTGGAAAGCCTGGGCCTTTATGGAGAGCGAGTGCGGCATCCTAGAGCGACATTTGTTCGTGATGTCATGGGAGGGGGAAGGGAGCCTGATTAGGCTAGTACAGAGGCCTTTGATTGAGCGTGCCATGGCCTAAGCAGATTGCCCGCCCCAACCTCACTTTGGTGGCCAGATATTGCAGGAAACGGCTTTGGCCTGTGTTTCCAGGATCATCCTTCACCCCAACTCAGGCCTAGGCTTCCCTCACATAGTAGGCCAAAGGGAGCCTGATTAGATCAGTACAGAGGCCTTTGATTGAGCGCACCACGGCCTAACCCAGTGGTTCCCAAACTTTTTCAGTCCACCGCCCCCTTGGTGCTACAAACTCATCCTCAGTGCCCCCCACCCCCTTCAGGTGGGTGTGGCTTGGTGGTCAGGTGACCGGGTGGGCGCGGCCAATATGTAAAATGTGGTGAAACTCACTTAACAATGCTCTTGCTTAGCAACCAAAATTTTGGGCTCATTTGTGGTCATAAGTCTTTCTTTCGTTCTTTCTTTCGTTCTTTCTTTCTTTCTTTCTTTCTTTCTTTCTTTCTTTCTTTCTTTCTTTCTTTCTTTCTTTCT
>QLTV01003470.1:671637-694093 GCA_003457575.1 Thermophis baileyi
AGGAACATCCCCCCTCCCCATTTTCAAGCCCAACCCGATGCAAACGCTGCTTCCAGCCACCTCTTCGTCCTGGTGAAACTCCTCTTTGAAAGGACGATCTGCAGGTGGGGAGGGGGAGATTTCCTGCACATCGGCAGCGGCGTCTCCTCACAGGGCTTATTCCGATGTCCCAGGTGTATGAATTTACCTGCCTTCCTTTCCTGTTCCGTGGACAGAATTGCCTGCTGTGACTGTCACCGTTAGTTAAGAAGGGCACGAGGCGTGTGGGGTGCATCGCTTGGCCTCTGGCTTCTTTTGCAGCAGCAATTGGCTGCAAAAGCAGCCGCACTTGCTGGAGGCGGCAGCCTGAGAGGCACCCGCGAATCAGCTGTTTTGTGAATGGCGGCCAGAGCGGCTCAGCTGATCCAATTAAGGGGCCCGAGAAGCCCTGAGGTGACCAGAGAAGGGAAGGGCTGCCTCCTGTGCTGGCCACGCCCACCCCTTCATAGGGCTTATTTTCGGGGGAGGGCGTATATTTACGTCCACCCCAAAAATTAGCCTTGGCCTTATTTTCAGGACATGTCCTATTATCGGGGAAACACGGTATAAATTTATCTTCACTTTGAGAACAGCAAGACAGATGACTATGAAAAACATGTGGAAAATTTGCTTAGGTCCTATAAAACACTTGGTGCAAACATGTCACTGAAAATTCACTTCTTACACTCGCATTTAGACTATTTTTCCCTTTGAACTGTGGGGCAGTGAGTGATGAGCATGGGGAGAGATTCCACCAGGATATCACAGGCATGGAGAAGAGATACCAAGGGAAATGGAGTCCGTCCATGCTTGTCGATTATTGCTGGAATCTCCCCAGGGATGATTCTGCTGCAGTTCACAAGAGAAAAGTCAAAAAGCGCAATTTAGATACCGAATAAAGATGGAACCTTGTTGTTTAATCTGATGTTAGAGCTTGTCAGTTTTTCATGCAAAAAGCATGAAAATGTTACATGAAAAACTAATAAATGAATGGAAAGTTATGTTATTGGTATCAATAAAAAGATAAATTTATAATGATTGGTGTGGCACCACTCTCATTGCTATATCACATTTTGCAGAAAAGTTATGGAGCATAATCGCACATCCATCTCATAATTTTGAACCATTTTGATGCAATTTTGACCTGAAGCTGTATCTTGGAAACTGGAGCCAGTTAATACTTAGGACTTAATTTTCCTTTATTAGTGACCCAATTCTGGCAAAATTAAGCTACTTTAATTTCCGAGGCTTTCTCCTTGTAGACCAGTGTAAATAGGACAGAAATACGAAAATATATCTATCACCTTTGTCTCAGCATTTATCCCATTTATTGTTGAAACTTACTAGACTTGAAGAGAACAGCTTGATATATATGAACTGGACCTAAGGTAGTTTTGATAATAAAACTCTTCCCCAAGTTTTGTGATTGCCATTTAGATGCCTTCTTTTTCAATACATTGGAAAAAAAGCCCAGCTATAACAATCAAAGATGTGTAACTATTTTATATCCAATTGGATGCTAAAATTATCTTTCATCTTTTTAAATGTATATCCATGCATTTTGACAGTGGTAATACCATTTTAACAACATTAAATATGTATCTTGATCTTGTGTGCGTTTACTCAGAAAGAAACAGTTTTGCATCTCTATTTTAACCTTTGAAAAGCAAATTGAAAATGTTTATAAAATAAATAGGCTCCACTAAATCTTAAAGCGGCATCCTCCAAGTAAGATTACGTAAGACTTCACATTAACTGTATGAAATTAGAATGTTCAGTGTTTTAGAAGGCAGCCCATTTTTAATTGGAACTACCGTGTTTCCCCAAAAATAAGATCCTGTCTTATATTTTTTTGAACCCCGAAATAAGCGCTTGGCCTTATTTTCGGGGAGGACTTATTATTTTGGGGTGAGTGGAGCAAGACGGGGCTCCTCTTGCCGTCTTACCTGATTTCCAGCTCTGTCTCCCTAACCTTAACCAGAGGAAATGGTATTTTCAGGGGGAGGGCTTATTTTCAGGGGAGGGCTTATTTTTTGGGGAAGGGTTTATTTTTGGGGGAGGGTTTATTTTCGGGGAAGGGCTTGTTTTTGGGGAAACACAGTATATTTTGAACTGAGCAAGGACAACATGCTCGGTGGCCAAGTCAGGTCATTCTACACAATGATTTATAATATCATCTAGGGCCATCCAACCATTGTTGTGCCAAAATAACAGTAATGCAGACAGGTTGTATATTATTTGAACAATGGCTGATTATGATATGAAGATGCTGTACTTGAGGTTCACTAGTGTGGGTGTTTATAGAATATACAAGTTGCTGAGATCTATGCAGATTAGTTAATTAAAGCTTTTTCTACCTCACGTGTATAGCAACAGCTGAGACATATTAATGGGAGTCTTCGATCCGCACCTCTCACAGAAGAGAAGGTGCTGAAGAGATTCTTCCTTCTTACTTTGCATGGAAATACAGCTGAGGGTGGATAATAACAGTGAACGCTCTGAGGGATGGGTTAAGGTGAGAAGATCTACAAGGGACCAAATGGAAAGTTCTCTAATTTCTTATACCTCTTCTTCTACATTAAGATTTATAAAACATATTTTAGGCAGATTTTGCAGTATAGTAATTCTTTATATACCCCTCAAACCTAAGCTAAAACCTTACCAGTTCTTTTAATGACATGTACTGTTGTCTTTCTAATATCAGGTTGTCTTCCACAGAACTTTATAATTTCCCAGTAGTTGGTTGAAGTGCGAACAACTGTATCAGTTTTATTGGCATGAACATCCTGTATTTGCTGCTTACATATTTCAGTTAATATATTTTTCCTTCCTGTTAACAAAAAAATGCTCTATCATAAGCCAGGAATATGAGCCCTGCTGCTTTATTGCCATATGGAAGAGAAAAATCTGGATTGGAAAATGAGCCTCAACAAATTGCATATCATTCTTGTTTTGGCACCAGTGCTCTCATACAGTTCATTACAGCACTGCAGCATGTTAATTAATGATATGTAAATATATTGCAATGATTGCATTTGCATATTGATTGAGGTCTCAGTACCTTAGGTTGTGATGTGTTTTAATTAAGAGCTAATTAGAAATGATGGGAATTTCACTTGGCTCAGCCTAATTATTTTCCATTTTAATGAATATGTAGAGAGTGTTATGATTAGGAATCAGAACAATCCATGGCATATTAGTATATACGACTGCACAGGTTCTTAGGGTTTTATGGTGCTCACAATCGTCCATTAAAAACATCCATAAAAATTAAGGCTGCCAACCAATGGAAAGATTTCTTGAACTATTACTAATTTAATTGATTAATTAGATGATTGGGATAAATATTAAAGTAATTGGTTCAAGTAATATTTTGAGGTTATTTAATGAAGATAGCAGTTTCTCTCCGCTAATTAACAAAGACAAATCTACTCTTTTGTTTGGAAAAAATATTACCTAGTTCACTTACATAGTAACTTGAGTTAACATGCAATAAAAAACCCACATTGTTGGCTGTAATGAACAATTTAATTTAATGCTTTAGGCCTTAATAAAAATTATTCATGAATTAGATGCCTTAGCTTTTTTTTTTAAAAAAAAGGCTGTCTAGAAGTTTGATGATCTGAATAGTCATAGGAACCCAAGTGTAGATTCTCTCAATGCTCTGAAACAACTGATGGTGTTGCAATGATGGATATAGCATAGAAAAATCCAGTGGTGTTGCTATACTGGTGAGAGTATTTATTGGAAACAATATCTTTCACCTGGGAGTGCTCTTTCCAAACATCTGTAATTGGATTCTTTCTTTTAAAACCTATTAATTTGTAAACCTGAAAAAGAATCAGGTTATGTTTAATAAATTCATCAAAGAAAATATTGTTTTTATATCTGGAGAAGAACGAGATGTAGTAGACCACTATATATACCTTGGCCAATGGATCTCAATGGAAGGTGATACAATAAAGGAAATTGAACAGCGTGTTAAATGTGATTGGCAGGCATTCGGCAAGCTAAGCATAATTTTCAAGAACAACCTCCCCTTATGCCTGAAGAGAAAAGTTTTCGATCCCTTCCTTCCTTCCTTCCATTCAGTTCAGTTTCCTTTCTGTTTCCATATTCTACTCTACTCTACTCTACTCTACTCTACTCTACTCTACTCTACTCTACTCTACTCTACTCTACTCTACTCTACCCTACCCTACCCTACCCTATCCATTCCATTCCATTCCATTCCATTCCATTCCATTCCATTCCATTCCATTCCATTCCATTCCATTCCATTCCATTATTAAAATTCTCTTCTCTTCTCTTCTCTTCTCTTCTCTTCTCTTCTCTTCTCTTCTCTTCTCTTCTCTTCTCGTCTACTCTACCCTACCCTACCCTACCCTATCCATTCCATTCCATTCCATTCCATTCCATTCCATTCCATTCCATTCCATTCCATTCCATTCCATTCCATTCCATTTTTCAAATGGAAAAAAGGGGTGCCTTTCATTTCTTAATCATTTTTAAGGACTTTAGCTACAACCTGTTATTCCTTTTTGAAGATTTGCACCATTTTGGTGATTTCTTCTTGTTAAAGAACAAGGAAAAAGGCTGCTAAGGCAAACTAAAATGAGGAAGTGTGGACTATTTTTTTTTAAAAATTGATGGAGAAATATAAGGGCAGAAAGTTGTGGTTCTAGTTTATTATTTTTAGTAATTTGTAGCTTGGTCTGCTTTGCTGTGGGTGACTAAAACTGATTTTTATGATTCTTAAGTGACTTACAAAAAAGCTACTTTTTGGCTAAAGAAGGGAGTTAAGAAGATGGAGGAGCAAATTATTAGAGATGTATTTGAAAAATCTTTATATAAAATCCATCAGTTTATAGAACAGCTATGCTCCAAGAATGTTAAAAAGACTAAAACTACTTCAGAGATGCAAATATGTGTAGAAAGTTATAAAACCACTGGGGGAATTTCACAAATAGCTGACAATGCAGAGGAGTCAACTGTAATTTTGGATTATAAACCTGACACCAATTTTTATTATGATGGTTTAAATAGAAGCATCCAGAGGTGGGATTCAGCCGGTTCGGCCCAACCTGTTGTTAACTTTGTGTGCAGTTCGGAGAACCGGGTGATCCCACCACTGGCTGGCCCCGCCCCTTTCCCCTCCCCTCCCAGGCACTCCTTGCCTCAGCCGGCCTCTCCTGAGACCATTTTGGCATCTCAGCGCTCCTCTAATCGGCCCCCCTCCCCCTCCAAGCAAGCGACGTCCGCGCAGGCAAAACCCCAAGGCAGCTCTGACAAGGCACTCGGAGGGAGGGGCTGGAGCTACTAAACAGGCAGCCAAACTAAGTGCCTGAAGGATCCCATCCGTCACCAGGAGTCCACGCGCCTCAGCGGGTGGCAAGCGAGGCCTCAGCTGGGCTCCTTGGCAAACAACGGGCTTCGCAGGGGGGCAATCTAGCCCCCGGAACCGGCTCTGCCCTAAGGAGGCTGGGGGCTTTGTTGGTGCTCCTGCGAATAGGGGCTCAGGCAGGCCCAGTCTCCACGCGGTGCCATGATCCAGGAGCTGGCGCTGCGTGGCTACCCAGGTGGTCTCTTCGTGGGCAGTGGCCTGCAGGTGGGCGCCCCTCACCCCTCTCCTCTCAGCCATTCCTCATCTGGCCTGAGAAGGTAAGGCCGACAGCAGGGGAGGGAGACCAGCAGCTCCGGGCCCACCACGCTCGGCCAAAGGGCCACCTGGAGGGGGGACATGGCGAGGCTCAGCCGTCTTTCGGGCCTGGCTCTCCCACAACTTGACCGGGCGTGCGGGCATGCGAGGGCTGGCTGGTGGAGGTGCAATGCGAGCGGCGCAACCTTGCAGCCCCTGGCTGCCCCCATCTGCTGGCAGCCGCGGCAGGCGATGCCCAGCAGCTGCAGAGAATCCAGGCGGGGGTGAGATGCAGGCAGGGGGAGGGGGCCGAGCGGCGGTGGCTCAGCCTGGCTCACCTTCCTCTCTGCCACCAGCTGCGGAAGGAAGGGCAGGGCAGATGGGGATCGGGGGTTGCGGCCAGCCAGGAAAGCCTAACCGCTGCCTAGCCCAGAGCTGCCAGCGAGGGTGGGTGAGGCAGGTGCTACGGGACGCCCCTGGCTTGAAGTTCCCAGCCCTTTCTTCTAAAACTGCCCAAAAGAGGGAGTGGAGGAAGACCCCTACCCAGCCCCTTTGTTGGACACGGAGCCCTCACCAACCAGCCTTGCCCCCCGACCTCTCCGGCATTTCCTCCCCTTGGGGCAGCGCAAATACCGCTAATTCCAAACGTGGAGGCATGCACAATGTCTCCTTTGCAGAAGGGAGGGGGGAAAAAGGCCTGTTCCGATCAGTGTGTAGCTCTGATGTGTTAGATGTATTAGCTTAAAGAAAAATCTAGAGCTTTAAAAAGCATGTATACAAGAAGAAAACAATTATTCTTCAGTGCGCTGCTTGAGAGTCCAAGGATGGGATATTAACCTCTGTCAGTTGCTTGGGACTGAGTTAAAATATGCGTGGCCACGCCTCCTCTGTTCCACCCAGTGCATTATGGGCCAGTTCTTTTAACTCAGTCAGCTAGTAGGGACGTGGATTTATTTCTCTTCCTTGGACTATTTTGACTAAGTGATTTATTACTCCTTTTTGGAGGCTTGACGATCACCCCAGCTTGTAATTTCTCTGGCTGGACGATCTGGCATTTCAAACTACTGTTTTTTTCCCTCTCTGAGGGCTGTGCCTGCGGTTGGCCATTAGCTCTGTTTATCTCTTCCTCGCCTATCCTGCTCTCTCTGAGGCTTCCGAAGCACCGATCCTGAGCAGATCAGCCTTCACAGTCCTGCTGCGTTCTGAGTCACTGTCCCCAGGGGCATAACTCGTTCATTTTCGCTTTTTGGCTTGGGGTCTGTTTAGGGAGTCCCTGCCCCCAGGGGCATTACTCGGGTATCGCGATTTACTGGCAACTATATTGGAATTCCCTGCCCTCAGGGGCATTACTCGAAAGCGATACTTTGCCTGGCAGCCGTTTTGGGAGTCACTGTCCCCAGGGGCATTACTCCTTTTACTAGATCAGCTGTTTGTCAGAGCGTCCGGAAGCTCCGCCCGCCATTTTGACTGCCTTTTCGAAGCCGGCAGAGTGCAGCTGCCATTTTCCAAGCCCTTTTTCGCGCTGTTTTCAACGGATCTGGGATTGAGCCTATTAGCGTGGCTCTCCTTTCAGTTTTCCAGCCTGCATGGTTCTGTGGGGGGTGCAGCACTTGCAAACGATCGCCATTTTGAGCGTTTTCATGTGATCTGTTCCGGAGGCAGCTAAAGCTTCTCCTTCAGACCTGTTTAATTTTTGGTGATTTCTGGTAGTTGTGGCTAACTTCCAGGGATCCGGATTAATAACCACGCGTTTCTTACTTACGTGCTGACCAGCGCTTACTAGAGTCCCTGCCCTCAGGGGTAATACTCATTATCTTTGTTTTCTGCCTGTTTCCTAGCTTCTCAAGATTGTGAGATTGGAGTCACTGTCCTCAGGGATATCACTCTTGCAGATTGGTGTTCTTATTGTTGCCTCTGGGATCCAGTGCCACCTGTGAGTCTCCTGCACAGTCTGCAGTCCCCATCTCATCTAATTACAACCTCAGATACCTCATCATGACTTCCAAACCATCCACAGCGTCTGCTGCAATGACTTCCATTTCTGCTGGTGGTGAGACTGGAGGGGTCTCTGCTAAAGACTTACCTTCCAAGACTTCCTCTAGATCCTCTAGGGCAGTGGTTCTCAACCTTTCTAATGCCGCGACCCCCCCGCAACACCCCCCCGCCGCCACCGCGACCCCCTCCCTACCCTCTCCCCACGCAGGATGAGGTGATAAAGGGGGCGTGGCACCAGGGGTGAAAAAGAACCCAAATGGCGGCGTCCGGGCGGGTGGGCGAAGTCTCCCGCTTCTGTCGCTGTCGGCTGTCCAGCGACCCGCAGGCACGGCCGAACCGGGAGCATTTCACCCCTGCAAGTGACGGTGGCACCAAGATCGCAGGCTAACGCGTGCGGCGACCCCTGTGAAATGGTCGTTCGACCCCCAAAGGGGTCGCGACCTACAGGTTGAGAACCGCTGCTCTAGGGCTAAGGATTCTTCTTCCACTAAGGCCTCCTCAGCTGCCCTTAAGGATGCTGAGCGCCGCTTCAAAGCACTAGAGAAGGAATTCGCCAAGGCCCAGCGACAACTGGAGCTAGCGAGATATTCTGATGTTTCATGCCAGGAAGGTGGACTGGACCTTCAGTTTTCTTCCCCAAGGGTGACTCATGACTGGTCTCCAGACCGTGTAGTCTCTACCCAGGTCCCTGGGGTAGGCAGTAGAGCCGGTATTTCCCCAGGGGGTATTGACCAAGGTCCGGTGGTTGACTTAGCTGCTCCTGTCCAGGGGGCGGGCCCTTCGGCTACCTTTACCCCGACTGCTGCGGGGCTCCGCGCAGGGGAGAATCAACACAGGGAACTCCCTCAGGACATCAGGGAAATGATATTTTCTGCCATCCAGGATATTTCTGTGGGGCTGCAACAGAGGTGGGCCCCACCAGAAACCCAGGTGGTTAGTCAGGACACCTGGGGTGATATTAGGCCCGGTTATTCCCCTCATTCATCCGTGGGTGACGAGGCCTCTGTTGGAGCAGAAGGATCCTTCCACGTTTTGGAGTTTTCCGAAGATGAGGGTTTCTTACCTGATCAACCTGTCTTCAAGGGTCTCTTCAATCCGGCCTTATTTAAGACCCTATTGTATAAAGCCAAATTGACGGCTAATATGGGGGGGTCGGACGCTCCGGCGCCATCCTCAGTAGGATTCGATCCAACAGAGGGTCTCTTCTCAGCTCCTATGCATGAGAAGGAGGTGCTCCCGTCCTCCAAGATTTTTCTGGAGGCTATTCAGAGGCAATGGTCATAACCGGCCTCCATTTCTGCCCCTTCTTCGTATGACAGGAGGCATTATGGCTTTGGGGAGGACATTGAGAACCTGTTGCAACTTCCATCACTTGAACCCCCTGTCACGGCCTTAGTCTCTTCCTCTATCCTTCCATCAGAAGGTTCGGACGGTTTAAAACCGGAAGACAGGAGGGCCGAGTCCGTTTTGTGTAAAACCCATCAGGTGGCTGCGTGGTCCATCAGGGTGGCAGCGGCTGCATCATTTTTTAACCGCACCTCCATTTTGTGGATAAAGCAAATGCAGGACAGGTTGGCCCCGGAAGACACTAGGCTGCGCCAAGATCTCAGTAAATTGTTGGCTGTAGAATTTTCGGCGGACGCCACGCTTAATTCAGCCAGGTTTGCAGCCCGTGCGGTGGCTGCTAATGTCTCTTCCCGTCGGCTGTTGTGGCTCTGCCACTGGCAGGCGGACTTAAATCCAAATGGCGCCTGGCCACTTCTCCCTTTACGGGTGGAAATCTTTTTGGTCCCGCGTTGGAGTTGGTCGTGATCGAGACCAGGGATAAGAGAAAAATCTTACCCAGTCTATACCGACGGTCCGATCGCTGCCCGGCTCCTTATTTTCGCCGGCAGCCCTTTCGGCAGGACACGTCCTTTGGGGCTACCCCCTTCCAAAGGCCTTACCATCAGTGGGCAGAGAGACACCAGGACCGTCCATATGGCAGGGACAGGGGCAGACAATTTTCACAGGCAAGGCGACCTTTCCGGGGACCCAGTTCTCAGGGTTTCCGAAAGTCTAAGTGATTCCTTGTTAGGCACTCCCATCGGTGGCCGTTTACATCATTTCGCTGAACAGTGGGAGGTAACGACCACGGACCCATGGGTCCTGCAAACCATAAAGTTAGGTCTCACCCTAGAATTCGTCTCTGCTCCACCGAGACGTTTTATCCGGTGTCCCACCCCTTCCAACCCCACCAAACGGGCCCTGTTGGAGGCCGAGATCCAGCACCTGTTGGATATCTCGGCAATAGAGCGGGTCCCCTTAGGTCAAGAGGGCCAGGGTTTTTACTCGATATTTCTGGTTCCCAAGGGTTCAGGAGGTTGGAGGGCGGTGTTAGATCTGAAGCGGCTCAACACCCACATCACTTACAGACACTTCAAGATGCACTCCCTCAGTTCCATCCTGGGATGCATCCGCCCGAACGATTGGCTCACTTCCGTGGACTTAAAAGAGGCCTATCTTCACGTACCGGTATGCCCGTCCCAAAGACGGTTCCTCCGATTTTGTGTGGCCGGTCGTCATTACCAGTATCGCGCCATGCCGTTTGGCCTCTCATCGGCACCGAGAGCCTTTACAAAGATCCTGGCGGCTGTGGCGGCGTTTCTCAGGGCGCGTCCAGTGAGGATCCAATGTTATCTAGACGATAT
This sequence comes from Thermophis baileyi, assembly GCA_003457575.1. NCBI lineage: Eukaryota > Metazoa > Chordata > Lepidosauria > Squamata > Dipsadidae > Thermophis > Thermophis baileyi. The sequence continues at coordinate 681,979 of QLTV01003470.1, forward strand.
TCTCGTCCAATCGACCTCTCCCCTTCGAGCTCACGAAGATCTGAGTTACACGCTGCAGGTTCTGCGGACTCACGGCTTCTCGGTCAACTGTGCCAAAAGCCATTTCATCCCCACGACCAGGCTCCTACATCTGGGTGCTATCATCGAAACCACAATGTGCAATGTGTTCCTGTCACCCGACCGTCGTGCCAGCATATCCTCGTTGGTGAATCAGGTCCGTTGTCGTCGGAGGGTTTCCCTGGCTCTACTTTCCCAGTTGCTAGGGAAACTGATTTCTTGCATCGGAGTGGTTCCCTGGGCGAGACTCCACGCCTGCGCACTGCAATGGTGTCTGTTACCACACCAGCGAGCATGCACCAGCCATTCGAAGTCCACGATAGCCGTTCCACCAAAGGTACTTCGCTCATTGACCTGGTGGACTTCAGGGGCTCTTCTGAGAGGGTCCTTGTTCAAGGAACCCGCAAGAATTACCATCACGATGGATGCGAGCCTGTACGGGTGGGGTGCCCACGTGTTGTCGCATGTGACTCAGGGTCGTTGGTCTCCTGCGGACTTGGCCGAAGCCAGTATCAACCTCCTGGAGCTTCGGGAGGTGTACCTGGCTCTGCAACATTTCCATCACCTGTTGTGAGACTCCCACATATTAGTGTTGACGGACAATGTGGCCACACGGGCCCATATCAATCGTCAGGGGGGTACCAGGTCACGCCTACTCATGGAGGAGGTGGAGAGTCTAGCCCTGTGGGCGGAGAGGAATCTACGGTCCATTTGAGTGGAGCATATCTCCGGAACATCGAATGTGCAGGCGGACTGACTCAGCAGGTCCACCATAGACTACTCGGAGTGGAGCCTGCATCCGGACCTCTTTCAATCAATAGTACAGAAATTCGGCCAGCCCTTGGTAGACCTGTTCGCGACCAGACTCAACTCCCGCCTGCCGAGGTTCTTCACCAGATTTCCCCGACCGGGGGCGGAGGGGGTCAATGCTCTTCGCAGTCCTTGGCTTCAGGGGCTGCTGTATGCGTTTCCACCTCTCCCTCTCATCCCAAGGGTGATTCAGAAGATCCTGGTGGAGGGGGCGGAGGTGCTCCTTCTGGCTCCCCATTGGCCCCGATGTCCTTGGTTCATGGATCTGGTGGACCTCTCAGTATCCCCTCCCTGGAGGATTCCCGACAAAAGGATTTCCCTCTCCCAAGGGGTTCTAGTCCATCCGGAACCCCAGTGGCTACAACTGACCATATGGCACTTGAGGGGGAGATCCTGAGGAAGGAGCAATTTTCCAGGAGTCTCATCAACACTATTCAGGCCTCCAGGAGGGGTTCCACCAACCGCGTTTACGATGCATCATGGAGGGCCTACTAAGTTCTGCTCGAGGCTTGGTTTTGATCCTTTAACTCCATTGATCCGCCAGGTCCTCGAGTTCCTGCAGGAAGGGTTTGTTCAGGGGCTAGCACCCAATACCCTTAGGAGGCAGGTGGCGGCGTTGTCGACTGTCATTCACATTGACAACCTCCAGTCCCTGTCCCATCATCCACGGGTTTGGGGGTTTCTGAAGGGGGCTACCAACTTAAAACCTCAGGTGGTCCACCACTATCCCTCCTGGGATCTTGCCTTAGTTCTCCAGGCGCTCACCTCACCTCCCTTTGAGCCTTTAAGATCAGTTAGTCTTAGGTTTCTCTCGCTCAAGATGGCATTCCTGGTCGCTGTCACCTCGGCCAGGAGAATCTCGGAATTGGCGGCCCTGTCGGTCCGTCAGGATTTGTGTATTTTCCACAGCAATAGAGTTGTACTCCGTCTGGATCCTGCCTTCCTTCTGAAGGTAAACTCCTGGTTCCATCGGGCCCAGGAGGTCATCCTTCCGGATTTTTGTCCAGATCCCAAGCACCAATTGGAACATCAATGGCATAAATTGGATGTTCGGAGGGCTCTCCGCATATATCTGAAACTGACATCACCATTTAGGAAGACTGAGGCGTTATTTGTCTCCTTCCAGTCTGCGTCTATGGGACAGAAAGTCTCATCCTTGACGATAGGCTGATGGATTAAGGCATGTATCGCGTCTTCTTATGACTCCCAAGCCAAACCACTACCAGGTTGCTTGACGGCTCACTCCACGCGAAGTGCGGCTACATCAGCTGCGTGGGCCACTCAGGCGTCCGTGGAAGACATTTGCCGTGCTGCAACGTGGTCTATGCCATCTCCTTTTGTGAAGCACTATCGACGACTCGTTTGCCTCAGCCGAGGCCTCCTTTGGCAGATGGGTTCTTCAACGGGTCTGTTCCACCTCTCGTCATCTGGACCTCGCAGTTCCCTCCCTTGGGAGTTGATCTTTGGCATATCTCCCATCCTTGGACTCTCAAGCAGCGCACTGGAGAAGGAACGTTGGCTTACCTGAACGTTCTTCTCGGTGCGCTGCGGAGAGTGCAAGACCCGCCCTGGCTCCGTCCGGGGTTGGGGGGTGCATTGTGGATCTTCCGGTTTCCCGTTTGGACCATGTCGTCTGGATTCCTTCCTGCGTTAAAAGAACTGGCCCACAATGCACTGGGTGGAACAGAGGAGGCGTGGCCACGCATATTTTAACTCAGTCCCAAGCAACTGACAGAGGTTAATATCCCATCCTTGGACTCTCCGCAGCACACCGAGAAGAACGTTCAGGTAAGCCAATGTTCCTTCTATGAGGGTAAAGGGTGGTCTTGGAGGGAGTGATCTAAATTTAATGAGTTAATTGGAGTTAGTTGGAATTGTATTAGTCTGAAAGTGAACTTTAAGGTATGTATGCTAAGAAAAAGTTAAAAAAAGATGTATTAGAATGTTTTAATTTTAGAAATGTTTTTTTTTAAAAACAGTATTTTAAAATAGGTGAAAATATGAGGTACAGGGGAGGAAAGAAAAAGGCATTGACTTCCAACTCTTTAGCATAGTACAACCTCAACTTTTTGCTTTTACACATTAGTATATAACTAGCCATTTCTATAACAACAAATCTATCTAATCGGCAAAACCAAAGTCAGTTTCATTTTTTTTCATCAAAAGCACAAAATCTAGAAGTGATATCCAAATAAAAAACATAAATATATTCTCCTCTTTGAATAGAACAATCGATTTAACCATTACTGTTTTATCTTCCTTGATGTTGAAATAATATGCATTTCTATTTGCACTTGATATTCTTTATAAACTATCACCATTTATATTGACAAAGTTCACTGTATTCTTTCAGATTCTTTAAAGGGAAAAATATTTTTCTCTCTCCCCCCCCCTTTTCTTCTTCCCTTAATTTCCTATTTTATTTTTCTTGGTATGTTATACATTGATAAAACAATAAAAGTTATTAATAAGGATGGAATCATATTTACTAATATCTATGCAAAGAGAAAATGAGGGAAATATCGCATGATAATTAATTGTCTGCTCCTTATTTATATTTATCCAGTGTTAAGTATACGTGGTATTCAGGAAGAAGATCCCCCTGATGCTCAGCTAATGAGACTAGATAACATGTTGCTGGCTGAGGGTGTCTCCGGGCCTGAGAAGCGGGGAAGAGGAGGACCAGCGGCAATAGCAGCAACATCAGGTGGCTGTCCAAATGACAATAGCATTGAACACTCTGACTACAGGGCCAAGCTGTCACAGATCCGACAGATATACCACTCTGAGCTAGAGAAATATGAACAGGTGATCTTTCTGCATGGAAGAGTTATCCTCTCTGTTTTATCCTCTCAATTTAAAACAATTGCTTTTCCTTTGTGGTCACAGATCAGGGAGTATTCAGTTTTATGAAAACTATCATAACCCAACTATTGTGTGAAATAAACATAAGTTGTATAATTTAGGATTGTCTTTTTTTAAAAAAAGTGCAAGAGAGTGACCTGTCCTGGTTCCCAATTGCATTAAATGCACCTGCATCAATAGTTTTATGATTTTTTTGCTTCAAAAGTACTCCGTTTTACCAGATTTTGCATGAATAGTAGCTTTTCTTATCCAGAAGCTGACAGCAGCTTCTATGTTTCATAGGGAGATTTTATTTAAGTTGACTGTTAATATTTTCCCTTTCATTATATTGTACTACTACTACTGTTACAAGGATTGTTTCATTACCATATACAGTATAGTATCTTGCTATAAATAAAAAAATTATAGAAGTAAATATATTTGACAACTTGAAAACAGTTGGATATATGTGTGTTATTATAAAGAAATAACTATAGGCAATTTTTTTAGTGAGATCTATCTAATACACTCTACAGCATATTATACAGTAATTATTAAATATCAAACCCAGAATGATAATATCAAATCCATGTTTACTGTTGAATTCTTTAGTCTAGTTTTAAAGTTATGGTTTAAATGATACAGGTAGTCCTCCACTTACAACCATTCTTTTAGTGACCATTTGAAGTTAAAATGACTGAAAAAAGTGACATGACCAGTTTCCACACTTATGACCCATGGTCACGTGGTCAAAATTCGGATACTTGGCAACTGGCATGTATTTATGACAGTTACACTGTTCCAGAGTCATGTGATCACTGTTTGTAACCTTCCCAACGAGCTTCCAACAACCAGTCAATGGGGGAAGCCAGATTCACTTAACAACTGTGACAAAAAGGAGTCGTAAAATGGGAAAAACTCACTGAACAACTGCCTTGCTTATCAACAGAAATTTTGGGCTCGGTTGTGGTCATAGGTAGAGGACTACCTATAGTTATGCAGTCATATCTGATTCAAGAGACCTTTTGTTTCAGTTAAATGTACTTACTTTATACTTATTTCCAGGCCTGCAGTGAGTTCACCACTCATGTTATGAACCTCCTTCGGGAACAGAGTAGAACAAGGCCAATCTCGCCCAAAGAAATAGAGCGTATGGTGAATATAATTCATGGAAAATTCAGCACCATACAGATGCAGCTGAAACAAAGTACGTGCGAGGCAGTGATGATTTTGCGTTCAAGATTTCTTGATGCAAGGTAATATATGATCAAGACTATTTCCTGTGTCCAAGATACTGATAATACAAAACACTATAAGCGTTTTACAGTAGGCACATAAGGCAAGTTAACACCGGGCCATATTGGAAATACAGAAAATAAACTATGTTCCTAATCATTGCTGTTTAAGCTTATTTATGCTCTAAGTTTGGGGTTCAACAGTAATGATACTCTAAGCTTGGGGGTGCAATTAACAGATTTCACGATTAGGCACACTGATGGTGAATATTTGAGATTATATGAACATTGGCAGTTGAATTATATTTGCCATATTTGCACAATTTGGGAATTCACAGTATTGAGTTAGAAAAGTGCTGTCAACTTTGAACTTTCCATAGTTTTCATATGGTTTTGGAGAACCCTTCCTATCAGTTGCTACTTGGTCTTTCTAATTACATGAGCATATTTAAAACATTTATAAAGCTGCCCATCTTATAACCAACTTTGGGCAGCTCCCAGTCAAAGGTAAAATAACATAAAAAATCTTAAAAATACTATAAACGCATTAAAACAACAACAACAACAAAAACCTGGTGCTAATCTTATAGTCAATTATTCCAGGGCTTGGTGGAAAAGCCAGGTCTTCAAAGCTTTACAGAAGGCTAAAAGGGTGAAAAGCTGCTGAACTTCAGGGGTAGAGTATTCCATATAGCAGAGGTATTCTTCTTAGCTTCCATCAGATGGCAATATTTAGGAGCAAGGAGCATACCCACTCTATCTGACCTGGTAAGATGGGTAGATGTCCTTAGGAAAGGCAGTCCCACATATAACCTGGTCCTGTGTCATATAAGGCTTTGAAGGTGATGACCAGCACCTTGAATTGCACCTGGAAAGGTACTGGACATCTTTCATATGTTCCACGTATATGTAACGCCTCATGCAACAGAGGTGTTACATATGCAAACCCAGGGGCACTCATTACCATGTGCGCTACTACATTCTGGACCAATTGAAGTTTCCAGGTGATTGTCAGTGTAGAATGCATTGTGGTAACCCAAATGGGAGATGACCAAGGCATGGATGAGCCCTCGTGATCCAGGAAAAGGTGCAATAGGTGAATCTGTGCAAAGGCCCCCCTAGCCACGGATGCCACCTTGCTCTTTAGAAACCTGTTAAGTATAAAACAGGGTAATGATGGATGGGATGGGAACTGAAGGTATGAAATTCAGGAACACTAGTTAATCTGTAGGCAGTTGTAGTATGAATATTAATGTTTTTAATCTTGAATTATATACCTTAAAATTTGTGGAATTTTGTATTTATTTTCGTAGACCATTTTGGGAGTACTGTTTAATATGTGCAGAACAGTAATCTTGACTGTACTTTTAGTTTCAACTTTTAATTATAGCATGCTCCCTTTTTATATTTCTATTTGGCTAAAGCCATGAAAGTTCTATTGCTTATATTTTTGCGTTTATATTTAAATTTTTGCTTTAGAATGCATGATGTTTTGGAAAGCTTAAGCAAGAGTAGTCACCCCATGGTTTGGTCAGGATACTGAAATTTTTAATAATTTTTCTGTAATCCCTACTGACTTTGCCTCCAGTCCTTGGGATAGTCTATATTTTATTTTAATATAACCCTCCTATCCTTCCACAAGGGCTTAAAGACCTGGCTGTGCTGGTTGGCCTGGGCTCCAAATGGGGGAGTTCCATGCTGGAGATGGCTGCTGAATTGATGGCAGACTCCATTTCCCTCCCCCTCCCCTTGTTCTCTGCTCTCTACCTGTTCATCTTTCTTTTTTGGTAATCATATAGTTGTATTTCTCATTGTATTATTTCTCATTGTTTATTTTATTGCTCTATTATCTTCTGTTCTGTTCACTCTTTTCATTACTTCCTTTTTAGCACTGTAAGCCACCTAGAGTAGCCCATGGCGAGATAGGCGGCAAATAAATTTAACAACTAAATAAATATATTTTAGTTTAATATTGGGTTTTATGAATAATTCCAATCTATTCTCAGACGAAAGCGACGTAACTTCAGCAAGCAGGCAACAGAAGTATTGAATGAATATTTTTATTCTCATCTGAGTAATCCTTACCCCAGTGAAGAAGCCAAAGAAGAACTAGCAAAGAAAGGAGGCATTACAGTCTCACAGGTAGGCTGTGTAGATAAAAACAGATGGATTTCTGATTTCCAAAAATGAGGGACCAATAATGTTTCCTCATCCCAGCAATCTTGGGAAGCCCTGATACAGTCTGATACCGTCTCTTCACCTGATAAATCTAATTTACATATCATATTTTCATGCTACTTCCACATTCTTTTTAAGATATACACGATCGACAGTTCTTGAAAATTTAGGAGATTGCATGTTTTTTTGTAGTTTTCAACCAAACTAATAAAGGTCCTTTTTAATAGGGAGTTTCAAATGGCTACTTCTACTTTTGTTGAATTGTATATTAATGGGTAAACTATTAGTATGGCTTTTGTTTTAATTTAAAAATTTATCTAAATTCCCTAATTGGATCTTTAATTCAGTATTTTTCTTGGTCATGATTTTATAATTTAATAAACAATTTTAAATCAAACTTCACAGAATTAGAATTATGAGTACAAAGGCAGTGGAATTTTGTCCCAGACATTGTTATATTATTGCCAGACTCAGGTCTCTGTCCAATTCATTTTTTGAAAATGGTTACACCTTACACATGATTTGTGTATTCAGAATGGCTTTTTAAATTAATTAGGTACCTGCATTTCATAAAAGTTGGTAGAATCGTACAAGCTAATCTTCAATGACTTTCATTAGATTAAAAATCCAAGTTTTGCTACAGTTCATAAATCTGCCATTAGATTTTAAGATTCTTTTCTTTGGTGACTAATAGAAGAAAATATATGTCTCTCAGAATTCAATTGTAGAGTCCTTAATGCTCCCTGAGAGCTTGGTTTTAGAACAGTGGTAGCTAGCACTGAAGATATTACCTAGTCTGGTAATGAAACATCTGCAAGCAATCAACCGAGCTCATAGTCTTTGGTTAATTTATTGAAAAGAAATCTAATAGCTTACGTACAAAGCAACCATGCTAACAAGTTGCTTTAGTATGGATTTGCACATCACAATAATCCAGAAATAAACAGAATATGTTATGGCCATACTCTGTGAAATTAGATCAGAAGCAGCATGAATTTGTAGTAGAACAAGTCATGTGAACCTGCCTGTAATGCAGAGTTGTCCCTCACGCCTACCTTTCTCAGAGCTATTTCTGACTCAATGGATCAAAAGGTATTTGGGGTCTATGTATGTGCTCTAAAGTGCATTAGAACAACAGTCCCTCAAAGTTATGACTTGGCTCTGGATGCCTTTTTGAACTCAATTCCAAAGGAAATTCATCTAGTTCCCTTGCTAATAATCTGCATGCATATGAAATCATTTCTATTTAATCAAATATTTTAATGTACTGAGATGTCAGAGTATATTAATCAAATGTATTTTTGTGGTTTTTATCAGTATTTTTATATTCAGCTGGTTTTTTTTAAACTGTCATTTGATAAGTTTTCAATTGCTCTTACCTGATTTGGATACCATTTTATTGTGTTACTTTTTTATATCATGGGAGTTAATATATTTGTAATATGGATTTTATTGGTATACAACAAAGACATTGAGCAGGTGGCATATAGCACAATAACAAAAATAAAAATTAAGCTCAACAATTTTTGTCATAGCAGTTTTTAATATCTTTTTAAGAAGATTTTTAAAGCACAAATTCATGTTTCTGCTAAAGGATTTCTTTCTGATACTTTAAATAGATGTGGCAGGGATATTTATTTTTATCTCACTTTTATACACACACACACACACACACACACACACACACACACACACACACACACACACACACACACACACACACACGGAGGCAACCTACCAAATACTCCCTCCTCCTCCTGTTTTTCTCACAATAATCCTGTGAGATGAATTGACTGAGAAAGAATGACTGGCCCAAACCCACCAAGCCAGTTTTTCCTGCCTAAGGTGAGAGTATAACTCACAGTTTTTTGGTTCATAGGGCAGCACCTTAACCACCACACCAAACTTCACCCGGCTGGATGCTGTAGAAACTTAAAGATGACTATATTTTGTCCACTTTCATAGTAGCTTTGCTTGTTCTTCCTACCCTTTAAAGATAATACTAACTGACGAGATAGTATGATTTGTTTACATACTAATGGGAGTTATTATTGTGTTACAGGTCTCCAACTGGTTTGGTAACAAGAGAATCCGCTACAAGAAAAATATGGGAAAATTTCAGGAAGAGGCCAATATTTATGCAGCCAAAACAGCAGTGGATGCTACCAATGTAGTGGCTCAGGGGAACCAAACAAGCTCTCCCCCAACCCCAAATTCTGGTGAGTATAGAAAGACTGCAGTTGAAGAAGGACACCTGCTGGGGAAACCAGCAATAAAAAAAAATAACACTACTCAGACAATGAAAACAAATGAATGAATCAACCTGGTGTTTTTGTAAGTAGCCTAGAAACACACTATATGTTTATGTTCTTTTGTTGTTGTTTTCAGCCTTCCTAGTTGCTTTACGTTAGGATATAATAACGAAAAAAAAATCAAGATCTTGAGTACAAGCAGACTTTTCTGAATGAATTAAAATTGATTGAAGCAATTTCAGCTCCTAACATCTTTGAGTCACTTGGTATTCAAGGTAAATACTAGTAGCAAGAGCTAGACAAAAAACTAATTTAAAATTATATTAAAAACATTAAAAAGGCCCCCTTGTTGGCAAACCTGATTAGACAATCGGATATGTTATTTAGTGCTTTCTGTTTCCTCTGACGAAAAATTTGCTTGAAACATCTTGGGAATTCAGATTGTTTGCTATTCCATATATATTCATTAAAGTATGAGTTAATGACTTTCCATAAAACATTATGTTTCAAAATTTGTTTCATTTTCTGCTGAATGAATGGTACTTACACCAGTCCCTGAAATTACAGCTATTACAGTGCCCCCCATGGTCATGTGATCAAAATTTGGTTGCTTGGCAGCCTGCCTACACTTATGACTGCAGGAGCACTTCAACTTCCTCCATCTGCCTATCTTCCTCCCATCTCTTTTTGCTGGCCTACACACTAGCACTCCTCACTGGTACTGGTGGTGCTAGGGCTCAACTAGAAGCCTGGTGCCTTCAGCAGTCTCCTCTGGCCACCACCATTCCTGGGCCTCTGTTTCAACCTCAATAGCACCAAGATCACTGCTGAGGAGTACCACTTCAAGCTTCATACTGCAACTGGCCACCTCAGTTGCCAAGCCTCAGCTGCCCCCACCACCCTGTGCTCCATAGGCCTTGTCATGCCCAGCTGACCTTTGCCTCAGGACTGTAGTTCAGCCCTTGTGCTGCCAGCAGCACCAAGGAGTACCACTGTACAGAACAACCAAAGGACAGAGATGGGTAGGGAGATAGCCAGGTGGGGAGAGTTGAAGAGCAGGCAGTCCCTTATCTTATTGAGGCTCAGGGCTGGGAAGGACCAAGCTGAGAATGGCTTGTATAGCAGTGGATCCTTGCCAATGACCAGTAACATTTGGCTAACGATGGCAATGGGGACTGCCAGGATTGCAGTTGCTTTATGTGACGTCATGCGTCTGCATTATTTTGCAATGGAAATTTGGGTCTCAATTACCATAGTAACTTGGGGACTACCTGTACTTGTTTTTTTCTCTGCAAACGGGGCATGTAGATCATTTATTTATTTTGTTACATCTGGCTACCATTTATGGACTTTCTGCTGGACTGAAAAGAGGATGGTTTACAGATTTGTTTATAGATAAATGGAATATACAATAAAGAGATAAATGTTTGTAACTTTAGAGAGGATGAAGAGTTACTAAATTTGTTTAATACTTGTTATGATGAAACCACTTCTGTATATCTTTTCTCTTTATTATATTAATTTTTTTCTCTCTCTTTTATTGCATCTTTTACTCTTCTCTATTCGCTTTTTCTTTGTATTAGATTTTACTATTATAAAAATTAACAAACATAACATTATCTGGATGACAATTGCCACAGCCCCACTCCTGCCCTGAGATATCAGCTGATGCCACACCTGAAACACACACTGAAACCTGGCTGGGCAAAGCTCTGAGAGAGACACCCTCCTTCCCTTGAGCCCAGTCAGATCTCAGAAATACGCACCAGTCCTCTCATAGATGAATCTCTCATAGATAATAAGATATTACTAATAATATATATATAATAGATGAGATAGATCTATCTCATCTATTATATATATTATTAGTAATATCTTATTATCAATAGTAATATGTTACTACTTGGGTACCTGCTGTTGGATTAGTGATATAGATTATTGATTTTTATGCTTTGAGAAGACTCATCATACACTGTGTGTACAATTATTAGGCAAGCTGTATTTTGGAGGATTAATTTTATTATTGAACAACTACTGTGCTCTCGGTCAATCCAAAATGTTAATAAACCTCAAACCTGAATATTTAAGAAAATAAAAGTGAGGTTATGGCTTTCTTAGGAGAATATCTATGTGTACACAATTATTGGGCAACTATTAGTGTGCAGAATTATTATGCAGCTAAATGAAAAATGAAAATTTTCTCATCTCACTCATTTATTTTCATCTATTAAAGTAAGAATAATAAACAACTCAAAATTTACAAATAAACATTTCTGACAGTTCAAAATAACAATCAGTGACCAATATAGCCACCCTTCTTTTCAATAACAGTCATAAGCCTTCCATTCATGGAGTCTGTCAGTTTCTTGATCTGTTGACTCAACTTTTTGTGCAGCAGCAACCACAGCCTCCCAGACACTGTTCAGAGAGGTGTATTGTTTTCCTTCACCATGAATCTCCTGTTTAATAAGAGCCCACAAGTTCTCAATAGGGTCAGGTGAGGAAGGGGGGGGTATGTCATTATTCTTTCATCTTTAAGGTCTTTACTGGCTAGCAATGCAGTGGAGTATTTCAATGCATGCGATGGAGCATTGTCCCACATAAAAATCACGGTCTTCTTGAAAGATGCAGACTTTTTCCTGTACCATTGCTTGAAGAAAGTGTCTTCTAAAAACTGGCAGTAGGTTTGGGAGTTGATTTTGAGTCCATCTTCAATCCGAAAAGTCCAACTAGTTCATC
>QLTV01003470.1:694367-728237 GCA_003457575.1 Thermophis baileyi
ATCTTTTTTTTAGCCCATTTTGCCTGAGGAAAAGAAGCTGCCTAATAATTATGCACACCTTGATATAGGGTATTGATCTCCTTAGGCCACACCCTCTCTCATTACACAAATACACATCACCTGATATGCTTATATCCACTAAGCATTCAAGTTTATACAGCTTGCAGGTGGAAAATATTCATGACAATGATGATATGGTCAAAATACTCACTTGCCTAATAATTGTGCACACGTGTACTTGTATGCTGTAGTATTTGTTATTTTAAAAAAACCAGATGCATATTTTAAATTGTGTTTATTGAATCTCATAGTCTTCTTAAAAGCAGAAAACCTCACTTAAAAATCACATCCCTCTTATAAAGCTATAGATTGCAGTGGTATATCTGAGGTAATAATATAATTTCATCCTTCCTGAATGAGGTGCTGCATCAAACTAACAAGGCACCCTGGAATAATTTATTACTTAACAACTGGAAATGTTAATGAGTTTGCTATACTGCAGGGGAGCTCTGAATGGAGAAAGCTTGGGAACCTCTGGTCTTATTCTGTACCACTTTATATATAAGGAACTTGTGGCCTTTGAAGAAACCTCAGAGTTTCTGGGGATAGTTTGTAATTTTATCCACTCCTCACTTAGCAACAACCTCACCTAGCAACCATTTGCAAATATGATGGTAATAAAATATCTCTTTTCTGACCAGTGTGCACATTTATGACAATTTTGTACACCTGGCAATAAGGTACACCAGAGTGAGAGTAATGCTAGTGTAGCTGCACAAGAACTTTATCTGAATAAGGGAGCAGCAACCAGTAATCTTTTCAGTATCTCTGTCAATCCTGTGTTCACTTATTGACTATTTCACTTGGTCGATCATTTCTACCCGATTATTCGATTGCACTGAGATGGCAGAACGGAAAGGGAGAAGAATTTGAATTGGATTCATGAAATAACCTGAACTGTATTTGGTCAAGATCTATTCACTAAGCCCTAGAAATTGAGAACTCTACATGATAGAAAGTGATAGATTGTGGAATCAGATTTCAAGCACAACAGCTGCTTGGGCTATCATTTATGACAAATTGCATGAAAATGAATGGTTGCACACATAACTTTAGGTAACTTATTTTTTCCTCTTCAGGTTCCTCTGGGTCATTTAAAATGACAAATTCTGGAGATTCCTTTATAAACCTGCAGTCACTCAGTTCTTACCAGAATTCACCAGTGGGAGCCAATGTGCAGTCTCAGGTAGGTGGAACTATCTCAGGTTAACAATCCTCTGCAGCCATAAATATTTTAATCTCCATAAATACTTCAATCCAAGTGCCCATTGTAAGGTATACAGATTTTAAGATTTCCTGAAGGCATTACAGTAAAATATGTAAAGGTAGTCCTTGAATTATTACCAGTAATTTAATGACTGTTCCAATTTATAACAATCACAGAATGAGTCCTTGACAGCCAGTAGAGCACCCCTGGCCATTGTAAATGGTCCTCTTCTCCCGGTCATATAATGGTATGTAGGACACTTGGCAACCGGTCACAGGTTTACAACTGGTTGTAGCATTTCGGGATCACACAACTGCAATTTGTGACTTTGCCAGTTTCCAGCAAAAAAGTCATTTGAATGAATGAATTTGCTTAACATCCGCTGTGTTTGCTTAATGATAATAGTGAAAAATATCAGAAAAAAACTTCTGATACTTATGACTGTATCAACTTATGCCTGTATTTCTGGTCCCAATTGTGATTATAAGTCAAGGACTACCTGAATCTATAGCTACTAGAAGATAGGTTATCCCATAATTAAATGCCTCCTGTGCCTCTGACCTGGACAAGGAAGGATTTGAATTTTTCTGTACTGGACTACAACTGGCCTTCAGTTCTTCAATGAATGGTCATAAGTCAAGGACTACCTGACTGTGGCCCGAATGTCCATTACTGTAATGTTGTTAATATTCTCTCCTGGAGTTCAGAGGGAAAGGTAATATACATGTTCAGTCACACAGAATAAATGTTGCTATACATTCCAGGGGAAGAGAATGGAGTCTTGGTGGGGTTTTTTTCTTTTTTTTAATTTTCTTTTCCCAAAATTTGTGGGCCCAGAGAAACTCGTTCATTATTTTGAAAAAATAATAGCTATTATGCTAATAGCAATCTCCTTTTGATAACATGCAGAAAAGCAATATAAGTAGTTATAAGTTGAGAATAAATGTGCAGCCCAGCTGGACACTAAAACCCTAAAAGGTCACAGAAAGGAAGATAATGGGGTTTGGGGCAGTAAATATAGCATTTACGTAACTCTTTTGGCACTTTTTTGTTTGCTTGACAAATTGGTCATACTGTTACAGATGGATTCCTTACACCATGTCATACACCAGGCAGGAAGATATGACAGCATTGTGGGAAACCCCTTATATTCGACACAGCGCATTGATGTAAGGAGCTTCTGATTTTGAAAATGAATGTCTTAAGCTGTGGAAGTCTGACATGGCAATGTTGGTTAATGTAACTACCTCTGCAGATGCAATTATAATAGAACTCTACTGCGGCATTAACTGTGGTGTTGCTAGCACTTTGCCATAAGACTGCTGCTTCAAAGAGTGGGGGAAATAGGCATCCTGTTGCCAGTGTTTATTATTCAGGGAATTTTTAAAAAATCCCTCATGTTTAAACTGTAAGAAAAACTTTCTCTGTATCATTCACGGTACTGCGAAGAACCGTGAATAGTTAGGGATGATCAGAAAGAGAAGCTGGCTCACCTACTCGTCCATATTGGCTCAGTGAATTAGAAGGAAGCATCTTTCAATCCCCTCCTATTGGAGGAGAGTGCTCCCAGTTGAAAGAAGAGACTGCAGGAGACAGTGAGAGAGAGAAAGCAAAAGCATGCACAGCAACTAGCCTCCAGTGAAATCCACAAACTGGCCTTGGATTGGTTCCTATCCCCAAGTCTGCATTTGGGAACAGAAAGATATGTGGGAGTGTATTCTTCCATCCTGTATTCTGAATTCTTTGAATTGTTTGAGAATCAACTGGCAGCAAAGCTTTAACTATTTAGACAAATTAGCTGGAGAAATTGGGCAAGAGGAAAGGAGTCCCGTTTGGGAGAAAGAGAAGCCATGAAACAAATGCAGCAGAAGCCGCATTCACTCAATATTTTACCTTCTGTGCCCCAGAAAGTGAATTACGTGTGAAGATGTTTACTATGAGACTAATCATAATGGAACAAGTCTGTGTCTTGCACATGGCATAATGCTCTCCTATTGTGATTTGGGAAATCATAATCGGAGTGATTTAAGAGGCAAGTAGTAGCATCTTGTGGACTTAACAACAAAATGCCTTTATTCCCTCTTCAGGCTAATGGCAGCTGGCAGGACGCTACTACCCCTTCATCAATCACTTCACCTACTGGAGATCCAGGAAGCATTAATTCAGATGCATCTAATTAAATGTTTTAGGATCTGTTGAGGAGAGGAAAGAGGTCATTAGTGTATCTTGTCAATGTTGCTCTTTTTTTGCCAATACTTTTGATTCTACAACTTGACACACACACAGCTAATTACCTCAGACAAAATAAAAAGAAAAAAGAAAACCAATGGAAGATTGTGATTATATATGGACACCTCTCTACCTCTCGGCATGATGTGCTTGAGTTCTTACTTCTGCCCCTTTGGGTTCTAAAGGAACTGGCTTCATTTACCAAAACAAATTGTTTTTTTTAAAAAAAAATGAATTACCACTTTTATGCTTAAGAGTTGACTCCATTTTTCCAGTTTTAAAAAATGCAACTGATTTTAATTTCTATGTGTTTTTACTATAAAAATTCTGTTTTAGATGCTAGTTACTAACAAATAGCCCCTCTTGTATTGTAATTGTATGCGTTATCTGTATTGTAATTTTCTAGAGGAAGACTCTATCTTTGAACACATTAACCAGAACAGGCTATTGCTTTACCAAAATGATTATTGGACTTTGCTCTTTGAATAGAAACTTCATCTTCTGTCACTCTCATGTAGCTCTAATTTAATGTCTTAGAGTATACACAGACTTGTCTGTGAATAGATTTTTGTACATCTAGGAAAATGTTAGTAGCAAAGTCATCACTTTCAGTTTAAATTTATCAAAGAATAAACTTCCAAAGTCTTTTTTTCCTTTCTGCCTTTTTCCAAGTTTTCCTTCATGATTGATGGATAGTACGTATTTACCAGTAGATTGGGCTAAAAATAAGAGATTGGTTCACACTGCAGTCTTTTGTATGCCTACTCAGAGATATCCCATCTATGTAATTGGAGACCCTTTGGCCCTCTAGCTCTTTGTAATATGCAACTACCGGCTTCCCATAGTCATGTTAGCTGAGGCTCTTGAGAATTACTGTAACTAAAGTTGATGAAATTTCTTGCCATGGTTACTACTTCCACATATGAATGCACTGTTCATCTGTTAAAATCTGATTCAAATGTTAGGTGTTGTTCGGTATCCAACCATATATTTTGCTTTTTGGAGTTAAGCACTATGGGAAAGCTCCATCAGTACCAATCAATAGATGGACCAGAACTTTTAAAATGTACCCAACAGTTCTTCCCTGCAATTGCATCATCAATATTTTGCACTTAAAACAGTTTTGAAGAGTGTGCTTATTAACATGATCCATTGCTAAACATCATTAAGATGAAATAGACTGGTCTTCCTCAATCAGGTATTCAGAATGTTGGGGACTATAATCTGAACCTTCTGGAGGCTACTTAGATGGGAATAGCTGTTATAAATAAAAACTCTGCCTAACAATTGTGTTTGAAGGAGTAGAAGGGGGGCATTGACAATTATACCACTGACTGATATGTTAATAGCTATGACAATTGAGATTTGAAAGTTGAGAGGACTCATGAAGCAGTTGAAACACTTGTGAGTTTCCTTTATATTTTGTGTTTCTTTTTATGTAAACATTTCTTTCAAATAAGAAAGAGACGGTCATTTTAAAAATCTGAAACTATGAGAAGAAAACTACTGCAACTACTGCAGAAAAGTCTGGCAGAGCAGTGTCCAAACTAAACCTTTTATTTCAGTGATGAAACTTGGATTTGGCTTACGTACTCATTTAGAATTCATCTCTTCCTTGAGTTCAAAGGTATCGTGACAGTTGGTAACAGCTATATACTTACTGTGTTCAACTTCTTTGCTTAGAAATGATGGGCAGCAGGATCACATCTGTTTTGGTTATGCCTTTTAACTATATGGATATTCATTAGCATGTTCTCAGATGAGCTGGTTAAGACTATTTGGGGTAGGCACTATTTTGTTTGATTGAAGTGGATAAACTACATAGCTTTCCAGGTCCTGCAGTGATGGTTGATCATCAAAAGCAATTTCTAATTTCTCTGGCATGAGATCTTTCAAACATGCATTTGCATTTGGGCACAAAGCTGTTCCTGAATACAAAAACAAAAACAGAGAAAAATCCTTGTTTCGGTTGTTTCCTGAGATTGATTTAAATAATTTGTTAATTTCCCATAGTCACCTCAATTTGGCTATTCTGACATTTGCCAAAGGAATGGGGGACATTCACATACTGAGTTCAGGGAGACTATAAAGGTATTATTAAGCTAAAGTATCCTTTTTTGAATAAGTGATAAAAAGTGTCTATGGAGAGTCTCAGTCATCCAGGTCATGATTCTCCCAAAGGTGCTTTTTCAAGAGGCAACTGGACTTTCTTGTTTTTCTTTGAAGATGTTTCGCTTCTCATCCAAGAAACTTCTTCACCCTGAAGAAGCTTCTTGGATAAGAACTGAAACGTCTTCAAAGAAAAACAAGAAAGTCCAGTTGCCTCTTAAAAAAGCAATTTTGGGACGTCATAAAACGATAAAACATATTTTAACATTGTGAAATGAATTCAAAGTTCCTTAGGACCTTTCCTGTCTAGCCCTGCTTTTAAGGAAAGCTTGCCATTGCAGATTTCATTTTTCCCGTGATCCTGTTTTACCATGAAGTATTAGAGATCATCAATCCCCACCCCCTCTCCAGCAGCTTTAATACTCAAATGTTGGATGTGACATTGTATTTCCTGGATCTTTAAGATCCTTATGACAAGACCCAACAAATTAAATGCAAATTTTAGAAATCTACGATTGAAATAAGTTGTAACTTAACAGTATTTTCTTTTTAAAATGAAAATATGAGATACTGTAATACAGAAGTTAATACAAGTTTCATTAAGTTAATGTTTGACAGACCACCTTCGGCTTATCCATATAAAAACATGCAAAGGGACCGATTTCCTGATCTGCTGGAATGATGAGAGTTGCCTAGAGAAATCTGGAATTTGTTATTAGGCCAGCAATGGGAATATTTTTTTGTGCAATGTCGAAAAATAAAAGGTTTTGTATACAACCGGCTTAGGCAGAATCGGGGCGGGGGCAGGTAACTTAAAGCGAACCTATGCTACCAACTTCGAGCTTCTCCAATATGTGTATACGAGAAAAACAACTCTCCCTCATCCTGCAACGGAACAACAGGATGAGTTGCTTCTGCAGTACAATGTTTAATATGAAAGAATAACTTTTTCATATATAATGAAACCTGTTTTTTTTTTAAACTGACTCTTCCATTGTTTTTGGCTGAGATAAAACTTACGCTGTACAAGTGCAGAGATCCAGGATTTCTTCGTTTTTCCTCTCGGAGGTGGAGTGGGAGGACAGAAAATATTTTTCTCGTTAGAATTCTATGATTTAAAATCTCATGCTGCGAACACTGCAAAACAAGCAATAGGATGAAGTAAGCCTCTAGAGATGTCGAGAAGTGAGTTGTCCAACCAGACTCCTCCAACGCGTTGGATTATATGGGCCACGGATAAAGGGGTGGTGGTGTATTTAGATGTCCCCAAAGTTGTCTTAGTGTTTCCTCTCTTTGACATTCTGCTCCTGCAGGTGATACAAACGCGTCCAACAAACCTAAGCCTGATGAGAAGAGGCTAGTAAATTAAGTTACACCCTCTTCCCCAAACAGTTATGGCTCGACGGTCCACAGCCAGCGACTGAAAAAATAGTACGCATGCGCCCAAGCAGCCTTGGTTTAAAAAAACAAACCCCGCCTGTCCTAGAAAACTTGGCGAAGGACGGCCAGGTTGTAAACGCGCATGCGCCGTGGCGGGCTCGTTTGATTTTATTCAGGCGAAGGCGAGAGGAGTTGCGGAGTTGGAGGAAGGGAAGCTCCGTTCGGGCTGGGTAAGTGGAAGTTGTCGCCTCGCTCTCCAGGTTTCATTTCCGTGTCTTTTTCTTCGGGCTCTCCTGGGCGCTTTGAAATCCTGGGGAAAGCCGGTTGCTTCTTAACGGTTCGACTCTTCGAATGTCGGTTTGTGTGGTCATGGCGGTGATGTCATGGCGCCTCCACCGAGTGCGGCCCTCCCCTTTTGGAGAAGTAAAGCTACGGATATCTAACGGCGGGAAGCTAATTGGACACCCGAGCATTCAGGGGGCGGGGCTTGTAAATCTAAGGTGGTCATTCCGCAGACTCGACGCCACATCGCTTGACAGATAGTCCTCGACTTACAACCGTTCATTTAGTGACCATTCAAAGTTACAACGGCACCGAAAAAAGTGAGTTATGACCATTTTTTCACTCTTACAACCGTTGTGGCATCTGCATGGTCACGAGACCAAAATTCAGACCCTTGGCCACGGGTTCATATTTATGACGGTTGCAGTGTCCCGTGATCCCCTTTTGGGACTTTCTGACAAGCAGTGTCAGTGGGGAAGCCAGATTCACTTAACAACTGGGTTACTAACGTAACAGCTACAGTGATTCGCTTAACAAATGTGGCAAGAAAGGTCGTAAAGTGGGGCAACGTTCACTTAACAAACGTCTAACAACCGAAATGTTGGGCTCGATTGTGGTCGTAAGTCGAGGACTACCGGTATTTATATTTTTCGGTGCTGAAAGTGGAAGGTGACAGAGAATGAAAAGGTAGTCGATGTGCAAAAAGTAGGCTGTGCTTATCTGCAATATTTACCAAGATACTTTTGACTGAAGCAGCTTTCTGGGGTTGCTGCATGGTGGGACTGTTAATGTCTTTAATGTAAACCTAATGTATCTGTATTGTAATGATCCTCGCAACCACTACATGTCTAGCAGTCCTCTGGATATTTGCAGCCCAGATGTGGTAGCCCTCTTGACCTCCTTATAGTCAAATGCTCAATGGATCAGAGGTTCTTGGCCATTCCTACCTTGTATTTCATGTTTCTTGGTCTTGCGGTTGTTTAAGGCCCAGTGGTAAATATAAACAAAACTTTATTTAGCTTGAACAAGCTGTACTTGCTGACATTTTCTTTGTAGGCAACTCAAGAGCCTCACTGTTAGCACTGATGATGTTACCTAGTTTGGGAAATGAAACATCAGCAAGAAAACAAGCAAGCTCGCCAAGGGATCCCTCACGTCAACCCTGAGCTTCAAATATTCTCCTTTATCAAAGCCTCACTTTGAATTTGGGTTTTCTGGCTTTAGTTCCATAAGCTGTATTGCAGTTGCTGGGGAAAATGATGATGATAACTGGACACATAATGATTGGATACTGAACCAACATCTGCAAAATTCCTAAAAGCAATGTTTGACTGTAGTTATTTAATTAATTTTGTTTTTAAAGGATAGGAAACTAGGCTTAATGAGAATTCTTTATTGTTAAACTTTTCAGCACAGAAGGTATTCTTCCAAAGGCCTTGGCTCAACAGGTAAATGAAACTACCTAAAAGCTTTAAAACACATAGCACTTTTAATGCTTTAGTAAGAAATATTAGTATTCAAATTAAGCCGTACATTTTCCTGCAATTCTGTAGTAGTAGTCAATAATTCAACATGTAGTGGAGGGCCAAGATGTGTCAATCATCTATAAAACAGAACAGAGTCTGCATATTTAACAAAGGCAATTCCTTGTTCTTTACAATGCAGGGGTTGAAATGCAAAAATTAGGCTGATAGATCCGGATAGCATCTGATAGGCCCAACTATGTATTCAATTTATTTAAGTGGGGTTGGTTTTTACCTAAGGGAAAAAAGGAGTATCAGGTTAAATGAAATTACAGAGATCTTTAAAGAGCTGTGGATGGAATATTTATGCATTTCTTATTAAGCATTGAAAATTTTGCTTATTTTTATATTTGTTTCCCATTTGTATGTCTTTTGTATAATCTGAAGCAGTAAATCAAGTGAGAATTTTACTATACCTTGTAGATCTTCTCTCCATATAAATATTTTATGGAATCAGACTAATTTGGAAAGCAATTGTATTGTGTAAAGTTCAGCAAAAAAAACCATGAATCTTGAAGCATCCTGAATCCTTTGAATAAGGAGAATGTTCTTGGAGAAATAAAACAATTGGGCTTTTCTATCACAGCAGAAACACCAAGATAATTTTTATTTTCTAATGTAATGCTTGTGGGGGGGAAAGAATCTAATGTTTTCTATGTTTTGTGAGAAATACACATTTTTTTGTTTCAGATCAGTTCTCAAGACATGCAGTCTGCTTCTGTATGTGGAAAAAAGGCCAAGACGTTGGGTAAAAGGATTAATACAAATTTTTTGTTTGATCTTGTGTTACTGCTTCGTCAAAGCAGTGGTGAAATCCATTTTTTTTTTACTACCTGTTCTGTGGGTGTGGCTTGGTGGGCGTGGCAGGGGAAGGATACTGCAAAATCCCCATTCCCTCCCCACTCCTGGGGGAAGGATATTGCAAAATCTCCATTCCCACCCCACTCCAGGGGAAGGATACTGCAAAATCTCCATTCCCACCCCACTCCAGGGGGAAGGATATTGCAAAATCACCATTCCCTCCCCACTCTGGGGCCAGCCAGAGGTGGTATTTGCCAGTTCTCCGAACTACTTAAAATTTCCGCTACCGGTTCTCCAGAACCTGTCAGAACCTGCTGGATTTCACCCCTGCGTCAAAGTATGTGTCACTGTCAATTACAGCTTGCTACAATGTGTGAACCCACTTCAACAAGCCATATAAAGTAAACCATAGTTTAGCAGAATGTGAGGGCCATTAGTAAGTTGAGGACTCCTTGTATCTCTATTACTATACAGAAAAGAAATGTGGGGGAAAACCATAAATTGGTTTGTGGATCAATTAGCCTTATCATTTCTGTTTGAACCAATATTTAGAATTTGCTAAAAGTGCTAACTGCTGGGCTGGTTGAGATGTGCTGGTTTAGAAACTGATCTATGAATTGGCAATCTGTGGGTATTTTGGTTAGGTTCTCATAATTCTTAGCATGGGTAGGCCTTAGTAGGCCTCCTAAAACACCAGGCTAATGAGCCTATATAGCCCTTCTTTTTATATATATATGAAAAAAAATTTCATATATATATGAAGTGTGTGTTTGTGTGTATAGCTAGCCTATTCCTGTATCAGATTCTTTTCCCTTTGCTTACAACCTGTTTGCATGCATTTTAAATTCATATAATTGAATTTTTTTTGCTTTGAAATATTTTGGTTTTTACCTGAAGCATGTTTTCTCTACTTTCCTTCTTTGTAGAAAATGTGTATAACCAAGAGATTGTGGCTGCTGAATGCTTTGTCAAACCAGATAATATTGCTAGTTGTAGCAGTGCGATCCCACTTGAAATGACAGCCAGCCATTCAGCAATGTTGGTCGAGACTAGCAAACAAAAATGCCATCCAGAATATAATCTGAAGAATGAGTGTTCCCATGGGCTTGAAAAAGCATCCTCGCAGGGTGCTGATCCTGAAATACATCGTGCTTCAACTTCATTTAATGTATCCTTTGGACAGCTCCCTAGCCCAAAAGTTGCACGTCGCTCCATGAGTCGCTTCAGTCTGAAACTAGGTGTTAATCCCCGGAAGTCACTGCCACCTTTTCATGTCGATATTTTGGGTATGTTTCCTTGACGCAAACAACGATTAAGGATGAATTTGGTAGGAGGAAGGCAACATGAGTTGAGTTCTGGAAGAAGCTATATGAACTATCCCTAAACAGATGGCACCCTAAAATTTGCTTCCAGCTGAACTATCCAACTGGTTGCTGCATAATATGGGCTTAGCGTTTTTTTTTTTTTAAATGGACTTTCTGCCTTCCCCAGGGCAACAACCCTCAACATTAGATTGGAAGAACTGAAAGTTTTAGTCCACTTTTTTGTGTACTGAAAGTTTGGGCTTTTTTAGCAGAATGTATGCATTAGTCTAAAGACTCTGTACTCCTTAGATTACCAAGACACTAGACACATTTTCAGAACTTTTAGTTTTACCCATTTTGAGTGGCTCTAGGTGTTGCAGAGAAGATGTGGTGGTGCTATATTACAGGCCACTGATTGCCTGTTTCTGGTCTAAAACAATGTTCACCTGCCCTTAAATAATTGCACTATGATTTTCAAAAAATGCTCTTTACAAACTCCAAGTAAATGAAGTAGTAATGAAGTTACTACTAATGAAGGTGTGAAAAATTTGGGGGCATAAAGTGCTTTCGTTTGATTTATTATTTATCTATTTGATTTATTATTTTCCAACCTGGTCTTCTCTAAAGATGGTGAACATCAACTCTCATCCAGCACCAAGATAGAGGAAGGCTCTGTTCTTGTAATAATGCTTACCTGTTCAGAGATAAGTACCACTGTGTTTAGTAAGGTTTGCTTGTGGATTGTAAAAATGTAAATTGTCTAAAAATATTAGGCATAGTGTTCAATTGTTAAAATATAGTAATTTGAAAACCTATTATTTCCCAAACTGAAATAATACCATTTTGCTGAACTTTCAGAATTGAGTAAGGCAATCAGCCTGGATTTGCCAGAGGCTGAGAGAATGGCAGCACTCCTTCTTTCTAGTTTCCAGGTAAAGTTCAAGTTAAATCTTAATGGGGTTGCCACTGTGGAAAAGTGGTTTCTGACTCACTACACAGGGTTTTTCTTTGATGAGTGTGGATACAGTGGTGATGGTAGCATGATGAATGCAGCAAGGGGGAGACCTACAGTTGCAAGAAAAAGTATGTGAACCCCTTGGGATTACGTGGAGTTGTGCATGAATTGGTCATAAAATGTGCTCTGAACATCATCTGCACTGTGAATGTTTACATGTTATGTTCAATTAAACCATGGCAACATCTAATGTTTGTGTAGTATTATTTTAAGCAGACTGTTTTTCTATTGTTGTGACTTAGATGACGTTCAGAGCACATTTTATGACCAATTCATGCAAAACTCCACGTAATCCTAAAGGGTTCACATACTTTTTCTTGCAACTATAGCCTTTCTGATGGATTATAAAATCTTTGTGCAACAGAAGCTGGCCCAAAACCTATACAATATCCACACCGACCATTTCTACGCCGCTAAAGGCATGTTGGGTTCTTTTTTTTTTTTCCCCTTGAAAAGCAATTCCCTTCCAGTTGAAATTCTTAGCAAAAATTCAAGGCAAGCTCTAGAAGCGGTTCCTTCCCATTTCCACAGAAGAAAAAAGACATTTATTTTTTTTTAGCTCTTGATGTCCTCGTGGCAGTTATGTTTTTTATTTTGCAATACCAAGTGTTTCTGTGAGGAGGTGCCAAGGGGCTTCCTATTTTTTTCAATCATTCCTTACCAAAAAATACAGTATATATGCTTTAAGGAGCTCTGCATTGTAAAGGAATTAACCTGCTATTTCAGCCAAAGATTCAGTTTATCTAGAATTCTGTCTTCATGTTTTGACTAGGAGGCGTCCTTAAGGAATTGCTGATAAGGACGTGTTTTTTAAAAGTGCTGTTAAGTTGACATTAAACAGCATGTGAACTTAAACATATGTGAAATTATGCAGACTCAATAATTCCTCTGTAGAACTGTATCAGCAGCTCCTTGGGCAGTTTGAGCTTTCTGAGTTGGCGCAGAAAGAACATTCTTTGTTGTGCTTTTTTGATGATGTTTTTGATGTTAGGTGTCCATTTTAGATCTTGCGATATGGTAGAACCTAGAAATTTGAAGGTCTCTACTGTTGATACTGTGTTGTCTAGTATTGTAAGAGGTGGAAGTATGGGCGGGTTTCTCCTAAAGTCTACCACCATTTCTACGGTTTTGAGTGTGTTCAGTTCCAGGTTGTTCCGGTCGCACCACGAGGCTAGTTGTTCAACCTCCCGTCTGTATGTTACAATATCTTACATATTGTAAGAATGCACAAGCCACTATCTAAACTAGGCTCTTATCAGAATGAGTCCTGATTAGCAATGAAGTTCTTATTATCGAAAGTGCTAATTTTATTGATGTGGTTATTGAGAACTAGTTGATTTATACAATAAGTGCACTTCTGATTACTGGAGCCTGATTGGGGTTTTGGTTGCAGTACATATAGTATATGGCTAAAAGTTCTCTTATTTTTAGTAGCATTGTTGAAAAGTTAAATTTTAGCATGGATTCTGTGAACATTTAAAGATCAAATACATTCAAATTTAAATCTTTTCTTTCCTGTTAGTACTCTGCCCAAAAGCTTGAGCAGTCTCTGGGGCACATGGAAGGCTTTAATTTTGAAACTTTTCAGCAGAATGGTAAGTTTTATGTATGGTTTACCTCAAGAGAGAAAGGGTTATGTCTCATCTGAAGAACACCTGGGAATCAATTTGGTCAAGACTGTTTGATCTTAAAACAAGTATTCTGAGAAGCTGATTCTCAACAACCTAAAAACCTGTCCAAATTATTTCGGACAGATAATTTTGAAGGAAATCTGCCATATTTCATTCTTAAATGTGTTAACTTGGCTTTTGGTCTTCACTGAAAATACCAGTTGAGAAAAAAAAAAACCTCAGATAACTATCATGCAGGTATTTGCAACTAGCAAAGATTCGGAAATGTGGACCAATGGTCTATCAGCAGGACACTGATTAGGCATATAAACTATTGTACTGTAGAAGGTGTAGCAGAACCTGAGAATGGAGTCAAATGAGGAATCAGTCTAAAGCATGCCGGATGCATCACGCGTAGGCCACACCCACCCCGGCTCTGCAAAGGCAAAAAACGTCGCGATACAGCACGATGTGTCATGTAATGCAATCGAGTTTGACATTCGTGGTCTAGAGACTACGTGACCACAAATGGACTAAGTGTAACCCCTCTTGAATTCTGTTGACCCTTATCTAACACCAAGATAATGCTGACAATTAGTTGAGTAGATTCCTGTGCAAGGCATGATTAACAATAAATCAATTTAATTGGAACTTCATATGTAGTCCTGATCTTTCACGCCTGACATGTACTTGCTAACACTGATTCTTCTCTGTTATACACTACCTTTGGCATCCCATTATGTGAATTGAAATTTTATTTAGGAATACAACCAATGTTTCCTTCTTTCTATGTATTACAAGAGAAAATCAATGGTGGTAGACAAACGTTCAGGAAAATTTGTCCTTCAACCTTAGTAGAATACAGAAAGCTCATTTTTTCCCCAGTTAGTGATCTCTCATATAACATTTCATCCTATTCATTCTGGGTTTTCATTATCTTTTCCAGTGAGCTCACTTTCAGAAGAACTGAGGCTCCATACAAAGAAACTGATCCTGGATGGAATGGTGCAGAAATGCTTTGATGACCCCAAATGGTAAAATGACTAATCTTTTTTTTATGTGTTCCATCTAAAACATGTTCTTATAGTCGTGTACCTGACACATAGTTATATACTTCTTGAATTCTTGGTGATCTCTGAGCTTGGTTATTTTCGTGCAGACATTTAATTACTGGTCTATATAACAATGCAAGGGAGACGTGGTGTTTGCTGACTATTTAACAGTTTGCCCTGTCAGTCTTGGTGGGGATGTGGCTTCCTCCTTGATGGTTTCTTGACTAGGCTATTGTTTCTTCCCTGATTGTTCATGTGGTGCTATTTCCTGCTTATCAGGGGGTTAATTGCAGGAGTAGATATATTCTAGGCCTGTGATGGCGAACCTATGGCACGCGTGCCAGAGGTGGCATGCAGAGCCCTCTCTGCTGGCACGCGCGCCGTCACCCCAGGTCAGATTTCCGTGGCGTTTCTTTCGTGAGCTTCTGTTTCCGTGCAAATGACAAAACAGAAGCTCATGAAAGAAAAAGATCTTACCTCTTGCTGCGCTGCCGGTGTTGGGATGCCCCGCCTCCTGCCGGCAAGCTGGTCTTCGGGTCTCTGCTGCGTATGTCCGTGAATGCGCGCACGCATGTCCACGAATGCGCGCGCATGTCCGTATATGCATGCGCATGTCCACGCACACATGCACATGTCTGCGCATGCATGCATGTTGGCGCGCGTGTGTGCACCTTTCAGTTTGGGCATGCGCACGCACGCAGTTTGGGCACTCTGTGTCTAAAAGGTTCGCCATCACTGTTCTAGGCTATTTGCTTCCTTCCTAGGCTTTTGATTATATTGTAAATGGTATGTACACGGTCCTCGATTTACAACAGTTCATTTAATGACGTTCGAAGTTACAAAGGCACTGAAAAAAGTGACTTATGACCATTTTTCATACTTATGACCGTTGCAGCATCCCCATGATCATGTGATTTACATTTGGATGCTTGACAACTGACTCGCATTTATGACGGTTGCAGTGTCCCGGAGTCATGTGATTCCCTTTTGCGACCTTCCGACAAGCAAAGTCAATGGGGTAACCAGATTCACTTAAGAACTGTTATTAATTTAATAATTGCAGCGATTCACTTAACAAATGTGGCCAAAAAGTCATAAGGCAGAGCCAAACTCACTTAACAAATTTTCACTTAGCAACACAACTTTTGGGCTCAATTGTGGTCGTAAGTTGACTACCTGTACATGGGATATTTGTTTATTTTGCCCATCTTACTATTTAAAGCCACTCTTCAAAGTGGTAATGCTGCCTCAGGAAAAATCACTATCGTCCCAGCAGACGAACCAAACCACTGTTATGAACACAATATGTATGGAAAGCCAAAGGACTACTGAGGATAAAGAATCCTACAATCCCATAAATAACGACTCAATATGGAACGTGGACAACCAAATCAAGAAAATCCTCAATATTCTAAGCAAGAAAGGACAAATCATGAAAGAAGAGTTGCAGATGAAAAGTGGTAGACCTGCCCTCCTATACTTCTATGGACATACCAAAATAATGTCCCACATATCACCCGTATTACTATCAGAGTCCTCAACCTACAATGCATCCAAAGAACTCACCAGAAACGTGGACATCTTGCAGATGGGAGGAAATACTCTTATTAATGCTCCACTACAGAGCTTCCACAATATCAAGGACCTAAGAATAGAAGAAGATGAAATTATGACTTCACTTGATGTCATAGAACTCTTCATGTCCATTGATCCAGAAGTACCCAAAAAACCACTGCAGCATCACTACACAAACACACATGCAACCTAACAGAATATACTGAAACCCAGAATCATGACATTCATCAATCTTTGCCTTTCAGTTCAATGGACAAATATATTAAGAAATCATAGGAACACCCATGAATTCAGTACTCAGGATTCTTAGCTAAGATTGTGATGTGATGTCTAGAAGCAGTAGCATTCTCGCACAAACACTAAAACTTTAGATCTGCTTTCTAGATGACAAAGCTTAGAGAGTTACAATAACCCAACAGTTCACCCCCAAGCTACAGATATTCTCTTTGTTGTATGCTGGTTGCATAAGAATTGCATATTAACATTATAGAAAGAACACAGCAGAATAAATTAGAAACCAATTTGTGGTTTCCTATAAGTTAATAGTGTCTTAACTCTCTGCATCTTCTATCTATTTTAGCGGTCTGTCAGATCCTGCATTCAATGAAGTGGTGACTGCCTTAAAGGATACCATCGTGAGGTAAGATAGACTCAAAACCCAAATGTGCTGTAATAATGTGGGCGCTGCAGTGATCAACTCAACTTGGTGATTTTCAATGGAGAATAAATTTGATGAAAGTATCTAGGGAAGGGTTGTTGTTTTTTTAGTGTAGTAATATTTTACGACAGAAAGTGGCCATAAAAAGAGGAGATTCTATGTCTTTCAGTTACATCACTGCTTCACTGCCATACTTTTGTAACCTTTGGAGGTCAAAGAACAAATTATTACTCCTAGCTAGGAAAAGATTGCCTTTCCTGGACAGTAAAGTGGTAAAGGGTTGATTTATCTTTGTTCTAAAATGAAAGTCTTTTCATTTTGTCATTAAGTATTGCTTAGTTTGTTCTAAAGGGAAGCTTGGTTAAAATAGTGCTGTATTAGACCTAGCCATCTGATTGTAGGCTAAAACATTCCTTCCCATCTGGTTCAAATTCTTCCTTCTCTCTCATGGTTAAACATAATTCAGCATTATATCTGAACTAATCGCCATGCAAATGAGAATGAACCTTAAGCATATTTGTTTTCATTAGCATAATATGTTGATGCATGATGAAAGGCTGTAAGTGGAGTGACAATGTGCAATTTGCTCCAGGAACAAGTGCAAACAACCATGGACTCCTCCTCTTCTTAAGATATCAGTAATATTATGCCCACATGAGAGAGAATAAAAATGTGTATTTATTTAAAACATGTATATACTGCTTCCCATGAAAAGGAATCCCTAAACAATTTACAATTAAACATTACATTTGAAGTTAAAATAGTAGGTTGGAAGCAATTAATAAAAACAAAGATGTTTTACAAGAATACAATACAAAATAAAATCTGCAAAATAAACACTAAAATATTAATAGAGAATGCAAGCAGTAATAAAATAATTAAAAATCACAGTAGGATTAAAACATAAATTCTGGGAAAAATAACAGTATTTACCTTGTGCCAAAAGAGATGATAAAGATGGCCCTGGGTTGAAGGTCTTGAGCAGGTCTTTCAATTATGTTATGAGTAGGATCCAATGGGAAGAGATGATTTTTCAGATTTTAAATTGTAAATGGCTTTGTAGTTAAAGCAACCATCTTGAATTGGGACTGGAAAAAATGAAGCCAGTGAAGACCATGAAGAACTTGAATATTATGTTTGTATTGCCTCATTGCAGTCATACCTCTGCCACAGTGAGTTGAAGTAACTGAAGTTTCTGAGGTGTATCCAAGGGCAGTCTAGAATATAACACATTGCAGTAATCTAGTGGAGCATTGTAGAGTCCTCTACATATCTATAAAAAGCAGATGACTCAGAGGATGTTGACTTTTGGATCCAGTTAATCATGAAGGTTATTCACGTTATTCAGGCTTTTAATGAACAAAATGTACTTGAGTAATTGGAACCAAAATTTCACAGCAATTTCCATGATGTGCCTTTTTCTCTGGAACCCCACTGTTTATTTGCTCTTTGTTTTCTTTTTTCTTTTTGTGAAGTACCAGGTGATATTAGCCCATTGTTTTCTGTACTGTTTTTTTTTCCTAAATCTGATATGGTATGTTTTATAAAGTAATTGCAATACTTGTCTAACATGGACTAATAAAAGCTTTTGTGCTTTATAAGCATTTTCTATTTATAAATTTAGCCTATTCAATCATTCATTGAGTCTTTTAATGCCTTGATGTCATTTTCTGTTCCTGCAAGGGAAAGAAGCTTTAAAGAATGCTTTCCTGTTAGTATTTATTTATTAATTTACTAAAATTTTACTTTAAAAACCCCAATTGGTTAAAATCTGTTATCTCTCTATTAAAACAGAATGAAACTGGAAGCAAGAAGAGGTTATTCGGTTTATAAGCCATATATCATCCATCCCTGAACCATGTTCATTAAGAAACTATAAAACTGACTGAACTTTTAAAGATGGAAGAAAATTCCATTTTGATTATAATAACCCCTCCAGCATTTCAGAGTAGTTACGTGTTATAGGCGAGATTGTTATAAGATCTTAAGATGGACTTCCTGTATTAAAGTAGGTAATAATTCTCAAGACCTCATGAACATTGCATAATGTATCATCTAAGCACTTGCATAAATCTGACTCCCAAACTTGTTTAAAACTATGGATTAGCTCTATCTGTTTCCATCACATGAAAATTGAGTTAATTTTATTAGTCTTAGCTGAATGGAACTGATTTATGAACATCCCGCGAGAATATGGAAGACAAAGAGTGTACAGTATTGATGGACCATGTAGTGCCATATACAGTTCTCAAGAGACCTTTCTGTTAAGGCTACTTCAAGTTAATGACAGCAAATGACAGCACTAATGTCTCTGGTGCTGAAGCTAATTATAATCTATATTTTAACAGGTTTTCAGCAGAGAATCAAGCTTGGGATGAGCTACTTCTGTCTTACCAGAAAAAAATGGAAGAAATATCCAGGTTAGAATATTGGCTATCTTTATCCTTAGATTATTCTGAAAGCAGGGTTACAAAGTCAAAGGCTATAAAATTTATATAATGTAATGTAATGGACAAGAACAGAAAAAAAGTGAGTATGGACAGGCCCACACATTTTAATTGCCATTAGTAGGTAAACTCCAAATATTAAAACTGGTGTTTTTTAATATTTCCAAATTATCTAGAGTTAGCAATTTGAGTGAGGAAGCAGTAAAATGTGAACTGGTCAAAAATTTGTTGATACTACTGAATTTTTCAGAGTGGTTGAACTGAAATGGGAAGCAATAGTTGATATTGTTTTTAGTGACTAGCTGCTAAGAAATAGCTAACCTTCATCTCACCAGGAAGGGAAGCTGGGAACTTCTAGAAGGGGAAGACAAGAGGTTTGGGGTTGTTGAAGATAAGGAGGCAGATCCAATTTTGAGGGTCGGGAAAGAGTTTTAACTAAGGGGTCAAGATAAATATAATTTGGTTAATGCTTGCTCAGATTTTTTTCCTTATTTTATTAACCTTATAATTATTCATTGGGATTTGAAGTCTCTAAGGGCTACACCAGGTTTGCTAACATACAACAAACATGATAGTAATATTGTACCAGTAAAGGGATTTGGTTTTTTTATCCTGTAGAGAAGGATTCCCTTCTCATCCCCCAAAAAGGTGAAGGAAAGACTGTTGCCGAGTCAGATATTATTGGGAACTGATGGTTGGCATCTAACTGAGAAAAAAGGGAGGACTGGGAACCCAGAATGAATGAATGAAAGGGTTGGGCCAGAATCTGACAATCACATACCCTGTAATAGTGAATTTACTGGCCATTAAGTACTGATTATTGTGATCTGCTTTTTTATCTTTTAAGGCAGCTAGAGTCATGCGAGCTGAAACAAGCACCAGAGGAATCTTGCAGCTACCTTGGGACATCCCAAGCCCATGTACTTCAAGCCAAGCCAGACTATCAGAAAATACTGGATTGTCAAGCAGAAGTCTTTTATTGCCTAGAGGGAGTGGTGAGTGATGACATCAGTTATTGTACCATTGTTTTGTCATTCCTTAATGTCTTTTTAAAATTTAATGTTATTAACTAGCATTAATTTTAAAAAGACAGTAAGGAATGTCAAAACAATGGTGCAATAATTAAGTGATGGAAAGAGCCTTGTATTGAAAGCACGCAGTTCTTTCCTCTGAGAACTTAAAGCAGTTCTCAGTCCTCTTGAGAACTTAAAGCAGTTCACTTAAAGCAGCATTTGTACTACATATATATTTTTGCTCTTCTCCATCTTCCCGAAACAGTAGGCAAGTGGTAATGCCTATTTGGAAGACTTGATAATCCAGGTGGCCAGGATTCCCAGCAATAGATTCTGTCAAAGAAACTGATGGATCAAATTATGTCCAGAAAGTATCCATGTGGATAGCTTGCCATTCTACATGCTTCAGAAAAACATAGAAACTGAAAACCTTATAACAGAGGTAAAATGATAACCAAATATAGATTGTTGAGGTAGAAAGGCACTTGAACAGTACACTTGTCAGGGAAGGAGGCAACATTTTTCCTGGGCATGAGGAACAGAGAGTGAGGATGTGGGTAAAGCCATCTAAATGATAGCATGGCTTGGAGATTTATATAATGATTAGGAATTTCTCAATGTGAAAGAATCTCAAAGCAAATAATGTACTAGAATTAGAAATTATGTCAAGATTGACTAGGAGAGATAGTGCAAGGCCAAATAATAAACTTGGGAAGCTCCAATTATAAGGTAAATCCAACATCATCTTTCTAAGAAATAAAAATCCCAAAGCAAATAAATAGATGTGCGAGAATAGTTAGTTTAGACTTTGCCTACAGAATGAGTGAAGAGGAAGAATCTAGAATGCCAGTTAAAACGAAAAATAGGTGTATTTTTCCATTCCTTTATAGTACTGAGGGTTTTCATAAGAAATGAAAGCAGGATTCTAGATATTTTTTGTAAGATGAATTAGAGATAGTATTTTAAGCTTGGTATAAATGAGACAATAAACAGATAAGAGGAACAGAGGGTATTAAAAGGGGTATTGCACAAGGAAGAGGGACAATCAACAACAAAAACCCTAGTGAAACCTTTTTTTCTAAGTTTTTAAAAGAACTCTATGCTTTTAACTTTTTTTTACTATTTATCACGTTCAGTAGTTCTGTATTGATTGCTATTGTGCTGTTTCCTTATCATTGTTTTCATTCTGTGCATTTTGCAGATATTGTTGATTACTTGAATATTTTAAATATTTGAGAATATCAATTTAAATGAGTTTCTTATTACATGACTTTTCTGTGCTGGCTAGTTTGGGGGAAAAACTAGGGATGGGAGATTAGCCACTCAGAATCTTGATATAAAGAATGGCACACAATAAGAGGATAATTTATCCTGCTTTCTCTTCTGATTGGGTGAAGGAATCAGATGACTGTAAGTGATAATGAGCTTCCAAGACAAAATGGATAAATCTTTCAATCAGACCTTGCTGAGCTTAGAATGAAATTCTGGAAGGAGGCTACTAAGAGTCTAAGAAGGAGGGAACTTCTTAAACATTTCCCATTATTTGATTGAATCTGGAAGTTCTGCTGAATGATGCACTCCAGTAATATTTAGTTTAGAATAATAGAGGGAACTGGTCATTTAAAGGGTCAGAATAGATAATCTCTGCTGTATTTTCACCTTTTAAATAATATTTCTTTTCAGCTTGATGAAATCAGTCAGATGGTGAAAGTTTGTCAGACCTATGTGGAAGATACTACATTATATCTCCAGAAACTATCAGCACAACTTGGTAAGGCATGGAGTGGCTATTATTTTTGTATAACTGAAACACATTCCGAGTGTTCTTTTTTCCTCATTCATGTCAAAGGTTTATTTTGTATATTTATTAAATTTCTACACTACATGACTCCCATGTATTAGACTCTGCCTAATACATATTACCCAATGCACAAAACAAAAAATCATCGCTCTGTGCATATAAGTTACAAGAGGGGTTAATTTGTTGTATGTAGTGTACACATTCGGTCTATCTGAAGTCTAATTTCAGGTAACCCAAACGTTGAAAGTGAGTTTCTGTTCTCCCATCCTACCAATTTATTTCAAGCTGATTTTCAGCTCTATTGTTATGAGGTTTTAGATTTTTAAATGTCCCCATCACCAAGCACTGGAAGTTAAATTCTATTTTTATTGTAATAGTAAGGATGATTAAACTCATAGGATGTAATTGTATTAACTTTATTAATATTGGTTTTTTTTTTGTCATGACTTATAGAATGGAAACTGACAACACATGAACACTTACTGCTTTACCCTGAAAAGTTGTTCTGGATAATTGGGGAACTTTACAGAGCAGTACTGTATAAGACATTGTCACAATGGTTTGGGCATTAGGAAAATCTCCTTTTCCTACATTGTATTTGTTTTCTGTAAAACAGAATTAGCTTTTTTGGTTTGTGGCAAGATTACTCTGGATCCAACCTGTAAATACCAGTATTGCTGATATTAATGCAATTCAGGTCATATTGATTTTACTCTCCATTAAGAGAAACTGCTGCATTGCACATTGGAAAGATATGTTACATTAACAGACTCGGATTATAATAATATAATCTTGGAAATGTATGTTACATTAACCGATTTAGTTATGCAGTAAATCCATTGAAATAGAAAACAAATTGTATGAGAAAGGTTAAATATATTTCGGGCTGTTTTTACATTAGATATAATGAGTTTTGTTGGGAAGATATGTGTCTCAATTTATAGATTCTTTAGCAATTCATGCAACACCAACCCAATGTGTTGCTTAGTTTCTGCCTAAATACATCTTAGAAAACAAAATCACAATTTGAAACTTGTTTGTAGTTTTAACTATAGTTTATTATGTCTGAATTCACAATTAACTTAGACTGCAAAAAATGGCATTTATCTTTCTACAAGTGTGGAAGCTTTATT
The DNA here is from genome assembly GCA_003457575.1 of Thermophis baileyi. Classification (NCBI taxonomy): domain Eukaryota; kingdom Metazoa; phylum Chordata; class Lepidosauria; order Squamata; family Dipsadidae; genus Thermophis; species Thermophis baileyi. The sequence goes on from QLTV01003470.1 coordinate 717,567, forward strand.
AAATATTTTTATTATTTAACATCCTTATAATTAAAACAAACTTTAAACTTAATAAAAAGAAACCAAAATAAAAGAAAACAAATTAAACAATGCCTAACAAAGAATACAAACTAAGAAAAAGAGAAAAATATCTGCCTTATATTTTATATTATCAATAGTCACAGGTTTACCAATAAATTCATTACTATAATATCAGTACATATTATTATTGTAAAATATCAGAAAATCTCTCCTATAATAGTAAACATTGCTGTGTTCTTTGATTAGTAGAAAATGCTGCCTTCTCCAAAACAAATAGGTCACATTTCCAACAACTATCCTTAACACCTGCAATAATACCCATTTCTTAATTAATTACATGACCATAAAGCTTAGCAGATCTGTTAAGACTTTTAGTGTCTTGTTAGGTTCCATGATTTTGCTGTTCTCCAAGGTTCAGTTAATAGCATAAGTATCTGGAATTAATACATCATTCTTTCTATTTCAGCATCTAGAACTTTCCTGAGATTAGAGAAATCACCAGCCCGAAAACTTCTTAGGCTTTTCCAGACAAAATCATCTGTACTGCCACCTCCAAAGGATTAAAGAAAGTTTCAGTTTCATTTTGCTAATAGGCATTTCTTCAAGACTGTCTCATTCTTCATCTGACTTTCTAAAACTGACTTTGGAAATATCTAGGTAGGCCATAGCCTGTTAGCAACTTAAATATTGGCTTGGGCATTGTTACTGAAAAGAGCAAGAAGCTGACCTCTCCACTGATGTATAGTAGTGGTGGGGGGGGGGAGAGAACAACAGATAGATATAGCAGCTTTTCATTCTGTGTTTGAGCGTATTTCTTTCAATCCTGGAACAGGAATTTCAGAGTTTCAGAAGGGTAGGTACCTATGCATCCATGTTTTGTACATTTAATATGCAATAAACAGTAGTGGAGGATGCTATAGTACCATGGTTTACGATACTCTGTTTTAAGTCTCCCCAATTCCTGTGGATTTCCTGTGTGGATATGATATCCTTCATTCGGACTGAGCATAATCTTCATATAGAGCTTTTCTTCTTTTTAGTCACCGTAAGTATCTAGGTCTTGCCTGTAAAACTTGAAGTAGAAATCAAACATCTAAACGGGGTCCCCTTAAACTTGCTGGTGCCTCCCTCTAGCATTCGGGTCAGTAACGTTAAAGATCTCAATTCCAGAATTTCTGTTTTAACGAGCCCTTCCTAAATTCAAAGTGAGACTAAAAAGGGGGTAACAGGATTTTTAAAAAAGGGGAGGGGCCTCTCCCCAACAAAGATCGTCCATGGCGCGTGCGCACAACTTTCTCCCGGTTTTGTGACGAAGAGAAACCAAACAAAGCAAGCGCAAACTTTTCATTGGGTGGTCCTGCAGAAGTGGCCCGCCAATCGGAGCAGACTCCGTTATAAACGTGCTGCCTGACGTCTGTTCTGAGAGGCGGGTCTAAAAACTCGAGAGGACTTTCGTTCTGTCCACGACGTTGGACGTTGCTGTTCGCGGACGGTTTTTTTCTTTTTTTCGTATTTTAACGGTTTCCTGTATCCGAAAACGGTTGAACCGTCTTAGAGCTGGCATGACCGTTCCGCTCACCGGGCTGGGTTGGACTTCGTCTAATGTGCCGGTTGCTGGCTGGATTCCGGTGAGAAAAGCAGCCTCATCTCCTTGCCTTGTAGCGCCCCGTCTCTGAGGACAACCGCTCTTCGGGCGAGGCTCGCCGTCTTTCTTTCTTTTAAGGGAGGCTCAAATGAAAGGAGGGAAGCTAATTCAGAATTATTGACTTTGCCTTGCTGGCCCTTCTCACCGCTCTGGCTTCCTATTTCCTGGTTCTGCCTGCCTCTTTCTTTAAAAATGGGCTGCGGGGCGGGGGAGACGGAAGAGTTATTGAAGAAATCGGAAGCTTGAGTGGAGATTTCCAGACCCAGAAACGCGGGTTTTGATACTGCTTAGTACAGAAAGGGAAAAGCTTCCTTGAGCCAAAGGGTGCCTGCCTGCCTGCCTGTTTTTAAACCAATAACGTTTGTTATACGTTGAAGGTTATAAACGTTTTACAGCGGGGCTTCTCAAACTCTGCGATATGGTGACCCCCTGAAACGATAAATTTGCGTGAACCCCTTTCCCGATGAATGAAGCTAAATAATAAACCAACTACCGGTGATTGGTAATAGCTCCATTCCTGTTGGCCAAGATACAGTCCGGTTTCTGGGACAGAAATAGCCTTGGTTACTTTAGTCAGTTATCTTTGCCCATAGTTTAAGTGCCCCCGTGCTCTTGCTGGACATTTTAGTGGGTTTTTATCTCTATCTCTCTATCTCTTCTCTATATCTCTACACACACACACACATACTCTTTTTATGCATTCTGGGCCATCTACAAGAGCTGGGTGCTTCTTGAGAGGATTGCCCCAGTCCTCATAGAGAGTTGCAGACCTTGGATCCTTCAGATGGGGTGTCACATGGTTAGCGCTCTCCCTGATATTACAGAGATTGCTGGGCGAATTTTTTTTAACAGGAATGAAATGTCAGCTCACCAACAACATTCAGCTGTATGCCATGTCTAAAGATTGAGCCAGGGGTGTTATACAAACCCTTAATCATGCATGGATTTGGGATTTGGATGGAACATGTCAGACTAATGCTTCAAAGAATGAGTTGCTGTAATATAACAACTGCCTGATAAATATTGGATCTAGTAATCTGATCCAATTAGGGCCCTCTAAATGAGGCAATTTATGGAGGCAATCTGGAAGCTGCAACTGGTCTAGAATGTGATGGCAGTATTGTGGATGGATCAGTCCAGCCATTGCAGGAGAACTCTTTTTTTGGAGCCATTAAACTACCTACGGTACTAATATACTTTCAGTCTTAATTCAAAATACTGGTAATCACGTACAAAGCCTTGTATAGTGTGGCTTTGGGATACACTAGACACCTCTTACTAAAGTTGAATTTGCCCATCCAGTAGTATCATTTCATAATGACTAGTCCTGCTGGGAGTCACTATCCCATGTGAAGTCCATGGACCTTGGCAGCTCTTGTATACAGAGAGTGCATGTTAATAATCATACTGTATAACTATCTGATAGGCCCCACTGTACCACAGGATCACTAAGCTCATTAAACAAAACCATATTTGGAGGGTCTTTTGGAAGGCCAACAGGGTTGGGGCCAACCTCCCTTCCAGAGAAAAGATATTCCACAGGATGGGGGCCATGGCAAAAATGCAGGGTGGATTTGATTTAAATCAAGTTGATTTAAATCATGATTTAAATCACTAGTAAAAAGGCTTGATTTAAATCAACTCGATTTAAATCATAATTTTTAAAGAGCAACTGTCATCTCTGTCCCGCAGCAGCTCCTCCTCTGACCCGCTGTTGACTCACTGACAGTCCCAATATTGCAGAATATACAGCCTCATGCTACATAACTAAGCTCCATTTCATGCTGAATAAACTAAATTATTAATGTATCTTAAATATTAAATAAAAGAGCCGAGGTGGCGCAGTGGTTAGAGTGCAGCACTGCTGGCTACTTAAGCTGACTCCTAGCTGCAGTCCGGCGGTTTAAATCTCACCGGCTCAAGGTTGACTCAGCCTTCCATCCTTCTGAGGTGGGTAAAATGAGGACCCAGATTGTTGGGGGCAATATGCTGACTCTGTAAACCGCTTAGAGAGGGCTGTAAAGCACTATGAAGCGGTATATAAGTCTAAGTGCTATTGCTATTGCTAAATAGAAAACTCTTTAGATAGATTTTTACTCCAAAAGCATTTTATTAAAATAAATGTATTAAAAATAAAAAAAATCCAATTTAAATAAAAAAAATCTGATTTTTTTGATTTTTTTAAAAGGCTTTCCTCATAGGTCCTGTCAGATTTTATTTTATTTGTTAAATTTATTTGTTGCCTATCTCACCATGGGGCTGGAATTCCCTAGCTGACAAGACCTGCCCCTCCGAAGCTCCTTTTTGGGCTGCAAAGTGCCGGATCAGGCCTGTGTACATCAAAACAGAGCTCTGGAGGGGTGCATGCAGCTGAGAAGCTGGAGAAGAGACAGCTTGCTAGATCTTTGCACGGTAAGTGACCCAGCGTGGCAGGTTGGGGGGGGGGAAGCGATGTGGGAGCATGAGGTATTTCAGTGGGTCAGGGAGGCCTTGGGTAGTCTTAAGCAGGTGGCCTGTTCACTAGGCCCCCCCATGACCTTCCCCACCATGAAATACCTCATGTGCACTAAACGAACTGCGCATTTGATTAGCCAATGTGTGGGCGAAAGGAGGGAGTTCAAGGTACGAGATTCACTCCCATGAATCCTTGGGTTACGAATAGAATGGGAAGGCTCCATTACATTCGTAACTCGAGGACTACCTGTATTAAGAGAATTCTTGCTTGTGCTTTTTTGTCTTGCTTCATAAAAGTCTCTCCCCCCAATCCCCTCATTTTTCTAAGATCACAGCAACTGTGGAAGGAGCACCTGCTAACTTTGGAAAAGGATTTGCACAAAAATATGGATATTACCTCTGCTTTACTGTATCTGTAGACGCTTTGGTAAGAAGGACGCTTTGGTAAGGTTGAAATTGAGGCTAGGTGCAGATAGTGTGGTTGGTGATTATTTTGGAATCTGCTTCTTTCCAGAATCCAACTGGGGATGTGTTATATGATGTGGTAATCCTGAGTGAGAAATCGCCACTACCTTCTGGATATATGTATGTTAAAGAGTTTCTGGATCTAAGTGAGTCTGCCTGGCTATTTGGCTCATTTTATTCTGTTTTGTTCTAAACCTATAGCAGTCTAATATGTCTTCTCCTAAACAGTGGCATGTAGCTTAGGGAAGGGCCATGTGCAATCATAACAGCTAACCTGTAGCACTAACTACTGAATATTGCAAGTTATAATTATAAACATGGAAAATCATGATTGAAGTCTCAGAAAGAAAATTTAAAATGAATGTGACCTATAATAGAATTTCTAATGGGGTTTATTTCCATTTTTTAATAAAAGATGCTGTAATGGCTGTGATTGTTATTATGCTTCTGTTCCTTAAAGTGAGAGGTGCCCATCTGTTTGTACATATTTGTGTTTGATTCCATTACAGGTAGTCCTCGATTTACAACCAGTCATTTTATGACTGTTAAAAGTTACAGCGGCCACCGAATGAGTGCTTTGTGGCTCATAATGCACTCCCAGCGGATGCTTTACAGCCCATAAAGCACTCCCAGAAGTTGTTAATGGTCGTGTGCTGTACGCAGCAGTCATTTGATGGCATTTTGGGCGGGTCACCTTTATGATTGGTTGTAGCATTCTGCAGTCATATGACTGTGATTTACAATGTTTTTTGCCAGTTTCTGGCAAAAAAACGCATTCAAATGAATGGGTTCGCTTAATGACAGTCCTAAAAGAAGCCAGAAAATTACAGTTATATGGGTGCCTTGATTTACAACTGTAACAGCTTACAACCAGATTTCCAGTCCCAATTACCATTATAAGTTGAGAACTACCTGTGTGAGTGGTCATGAATTCAGTTTCCTTATTCTACCATTCCCAGTTGCTGTGATAAAGCAACATTTTGTGTTGCCACTGGATTTTTTTTTCTTCTGTTATAATGGTGAATCGTACAAATGAACATAATGCCCAAATCTATTTCCAATATAACTTTGTGATTGGGACAAACTCTCAAACTTCATTATTGTGGCAAACGTTCATTAATCTTTATTCTTTTTTAATAGGAGATTGATTTTGTATGCGAAAAAATACAAAAACTTGTATGTCATATGCTAATTGAATACTTACTAAACATACATAGTTATATGTAATTTATTTTAATTTAAATTTATAGGAAAAATAGGAAATTAAATATATTTAATTAAATATATAAGCTTACCATGTGATTATTATGTAGTTGAAATTTCTTTATAGTGATTCCTAGCAAAAAAAACATATCCAAAAAATCAAACTATAATCGATGGAGAACTATTATTATAGGAGTATTATTTTATAATTCACATGCTAAATTCTATAGTATTTGAAAATGAAGTTTGCTAGTCCATATCTAGATACATTTTGTTCTGTTCCTGAATCATTTCCATAAAGCCAGTTGGAAGAGCCCTTGAATCTTCAAATGTTGTGTGTGGGTGGGCGTGCGTCTGTGCGTGCGCGTCCATGCATGCATGCATCTTCCATATGTGTAGCATTTTATAATAGGTTTGGCTGGTCTTTGTCATTAAAGAAACTTACCTGCATCATGTGAAAACAATTTGTGCTTTAAATATTCTGCATTGGATGTTTGTGTTAGTAAATTTTAAAATAATTTGCTATTTTTATTAAGAGTAGGTTTGCAGGACCTTCTTAGGTGGCCCTTAAGAGCACCATAAACACACTTTTGACAAAAAAGACCATATGCACATATTCAGCAACAAAAGACCTGTATCTGATATAATGATTTTTCAAATGATTTATAGGACTGCCTATAAAATTTTTCTTTATAGGCAGTCCTCAACTTAGGGCCACATTTAAGTCTGGAAGATCTGTTGTTAATCAGTGTAAGTGAGGCATCTGGTGACTGCACCCAATTTTATGACTTTTTCACAGTCATTAAGCAAACTATCACATGACCATTATTTTTGACCTTCCCTGCCAGCTTCCCCATTAACATTACTTGTCAGAAGCTGACTGGAAGTTTGCAAAAGGTGATCACATGAACTCTGGATTGTTGCAACTGTTGTAAATGCAAGCCAGTCTCCAAGTGTCCACATTGTGATCATGTGACCCAGGGAGCTGCAATGATTGTAAGTGTGAGGAGCAGTCATAAATACAGTAACTTTTTTCACCACCATCATAACTTTGGTACCTAAACAAATGGTTATAAGTCGTGGACTATCTCTAAGTAAGAAACATCTAGGTTGAAGGCCTCTATTTTACTGAATCCATCAGAAAATAAGCCAAAACTTCTTCCTACTGTGCTCCCATGACCATTGCAGGATATTGTTAATTTTTAAAATGCATTCCCCCACTGCAAAAAGGTTTTCCATCTTAATTTAGAGCATCTGATGTACTTATGTACACATTTGGAAATGACATAGAAGTGGATATAAAATAGCCTTCATGGAATAATGTACGGATTTTCTACATTAAATGGGGTTGTGTTCAAGCATTATCAATCAAAAAATGATGTTTAGTTTGTACCTGGGCCTATGATTTTCCTACTTCTGAAGGCAGGATGCCTGTCGTTCCAATCTCCTTTGATTGCAGCCTTATTTTTCTGCCTCCTATTGTAGAAACCTCCGTCTCCAAGAAGAGGCGGCTATGTGTCAAGCTGATACCAATGGGTGTGGCAGAAACAGCTGTGTGTGACATCATGCTAAGCAGCAAGAGCAAAGTGATCCCAAATTACATACGCATTGGGTGAGGTGCTAGTATCCATGTCCTCTGCTCTCACACATTGTCACAGCTTTGAAAGACTTAACAATCTTTATTTGTATTCCTCCCACCTAGGGAAATAAGTGGTTTTGCCCTTTGGTGTAAAAAGGAATACATAAACAAGCCTAAACCCCTTCCCAAACCAAGGAGCCTCAGTCTAGAAATGAACCAGCTTTCATTAGAAACAGCAAAGTAAGTTTTGATCATTTTTCATTATATAATAGAACGTATACATTTTGGTGTGGTTTGTCATGTTTTTTTCAGTAACATGTATCTAATACAAAACGCAAAAAACATTATGCCATGTAACTATACTGCTGGCTTCTTCCAATAGTTTATCCATCACTCAGATTAGATATGAACCAAGATAACTTTGTCATCAGGCAAAAAGCAGCTTGAGTGGGTTTGTAGGACTAAAGAAAAAGGCCTATAAAAAGATTGATGATAGCAGAATCAGAAAGACAGGATCTGAAGCAATGTTGGGAAGAGATTTCTTAACATTAAGACTCTTCCTAGGATTGTTGCGATTGCACCTCAGAATGCTAGATGAAGAAATAAATAACCAGTGTTTGTCTACTTCTGGAAGTACCAATGTTAGAATTTTTCTTAGATTATACAATGGAGAACAATAGAGAAAAACTAGACATGTTTAGAAAAGTGAGGGTAATTTTACATGGTGTACTAGGTTAAAAGTTAGTGAAACTTACACTCATGAGGTAAATTAATTAAACCTCATGTCATAACTCTGATGAAGACAAGGACAAGCTCAGATATACTAGTTGTGTAAAAGTGGCAGCAGTTAATTGACCCATAAAAATATGTTCAGTAAAATGTTAACCCCTAACATCAATAATTGTTGATAACCATTTGTGGGCAAAGCTTGCACATAATGTACCAGAATTTTGCTATTTATAGGGGTAGATTTATTCTGGTTGTCTAACAAATATTGCAAATAAAAGTTATTGGAGTGCCCTGGAAATTTAGATAAAAAGAGCAATCAACAGGTGGCAATATCCTATAGAACTAACAGTACACAAGAAGATGGGCTATGGTTTCTATGGCAAAAAATATAATAAGTAATAAACAAATTAATAACTACTGCAAAAATTAAGAAAGTAGAAAGTTGGATTTGATCTCTGTGTGCATATACATAAAAAACTATTCTGTATCCAGTACAAATCTGATCAATAAGTTTTTGTGCTGGGTTACAAAAAAACCAGAAGCTTATCAATGCTTACAGGTAGTTCTCATTTAACAACTACAATTGGGACTGTAATCTTGGTTGCCGAGTGAAGTGGTCATAAGCAAGATATCAGGTGACTGCTCAATGATGGCAATCTCAGTACGCCCAATTGCAGTCGTTAAAACATTCTCATGGGTTGTTAAGCAAACTGAGTCCTAGGCAAGCAACGCAGGGGGTCTCAGGACAATGGGGAGACACTTGTGTGTGGCCTGCACTGGGCCTCCCAGGGTCTCCATTGTTTTCCTGAGGCATCCCATGCTCCTTACCTTACTGTGCTGCTTCTCCACTCCTGCTGAAAATCCTGCTTGGATTTCAACTTCCTTTTGTCTAGGAGTTGGCTGAAAGAGCTCACTGCCAAAGAATGTCAGCTTCATGCAAGCAAGCAAGAAGGATTTTAGCTCCAGGGAAGCAGGCACAAAGGATTTCAGTTCTATGCAAGCATGTCTGGAGCCGAAATCCTTTGGCAGCGCCCATGGGAGCTCCCATGATTGTGAGGCACTTGGTAGTCAGTTATAAGTGCGAACAGTTTACCAAACACCCAGGTTGCAATCACATGATTGGAGTGTGTGTGTGTGTGTGTGTGTGTGTGTGTGTGTGGCTCTCTCTCTTTGTGTGTACATGCGACATTTGTAATAGTTGGAACTGCTTTACAGACTGTAAAGCCCTCTTTCCAAGGCCTTTTGTTAATTCAAACTGTCGTTAAGCAAACAAAGTCAAAAAAATTACCTCTGTTCTATTGCATGTCCCATTGTGTCCAGTGGCTCTTATTGCCAATATGATTAGGACTTCTGTTTCTGTTGAGTCATCATCTTAGTTTCACCATATACTCATTAGCCCGACATCTCCCGTAAACTTGCTTTTTTACTGATTTAACAACGATCGTTACAACCGTAATTCAAATGAATAGCCTACATGGCAGAAGAAACTGTCTATTGCAAGGACTCAGACTCTGCTCCTGGAGAGTGAAAAAAGGGGAAGGTTGCAAGTGGTTCTGATTTAAGGCTATTCCTTTAACAATGGTCTGGAATTATGATGGCCTCCAAAAAGCGCTTTATTGCCTGTAATGCACTTCTGGCCATTACTAAATGTTGCACCACCACTCCTATGGTCATGTGATTGCAATTTGGCTGCTCTGCAATTTGTTTGCACTTAACGGGCAGGTTGCCAAGCGCCCATAATCATGTGATTACCATTTGGCATCTTCTCTACCGGCTTCCTAGAAAGTCGTTGGAGAAGCCGACAGAGAATGTTGCAAGCTGCTGTTGCTGCTGCTTGCTGAAAGGACTCGTTTCTTGTCTTTGGGAGACAAATGGTTCCAATTATGGTTTAAGTTGAGGACTACCTGTAATGTACTTACAATATTTCAGATCTTCTATGTAAGAAAGTGTCTCTACTTTCAATACTGTCTTTATTACCACATTCTCAGTGCATGCAAGGTAATCTCTCATACCAAAAGTAGTACCTTATGTATGTATGTATGTATGAATTATGTATGTATGTATGAATTATTGTAAACATAATTCTTCCTGAGGAAGGTAAGAATTGCACAGTAGAAAAATAAATTATATATATATATATATATACATACCGTATTTTTCGGAGTATAAGATGCACCGGAGGATAAGACACACCTTAGTTTTGGGGGAGGAAAACAAGAAAAAAAAAATCTGCCTCTCAGCAAACAGCAAACAGTACAGATGATATACACTGTTTGCTGTGTATTTCTGTGCATGTGTGCCTGACCCATAGAAATAGCAAAGAATTGGAGAAATGTACATTATGGCAGTATATTAATGCCAGAAAGTTTTCTTAAATGTAGTCACACTAACTCCTCCCAATTATTTAAATAGATCTACTCCAAACATGACTAAGTCAGGGTTTAACTCAGCTGCCTTATTTTAATACTAAAACAGGACACTGTTACATTTCAGATTATACTTGTACAGATGCTGTTAAAACTGTTGTGGCTTTCTGGGAGTATACATATTATTCTGCTATTTAAAAGAAGATACA
>QLTV01003470.1:729023-744032 GCA_003457575.1 Thermophis baileyi
GGGGAGGGGGGAGGGAGGGAGACGGGCAGGGGGCGGGCGGGCGGGGGGGGGGAAGGGGGAAAAATGGGGGAAGGGGGGGGGGGGGGGGGGGGGGGCTACATTCGGTGTATAAGACGCACCCAAGTTTTCACCCTCTTTTTGGGAGTAAAAAGGTGCCTCTTATACGGTATATATATATATATAATTAATTTTTCTACTGTGCAATTCTTACCTTCCTCAGGAAGAAGAATTATGTTTACAATTATTGCTAGAGCAAAGATTTGTTTTTGAGGTGCTACAAGCACCTATGAAAGCTAATAGAGATTCTGGGGAATGATTGAAACAATACAGTTCATAATCTACTAACAGACTGTGTGTGTTTCTTCATTTTAATCCTTTCAGTGTAGACTCTCTATCTATTGGTTCCAAAAGGCAAACTACCATTAAGAAAAATGAATCTATATATGATACGTCAAATGCCTGTGGTGTTTCAGGTAAGTACCTTCTGTTCAAGGAGGTGAAGCGTATTCTGCTTTTATGGGAGAAAGAACCATAGAACTGAACTTCAAGAAATGTTCCAGTGGGTATATTTATTCTTTCTTGAAATTTGGCATGATTCGTCCCATAGGTCTTTTTATAATTAAGGCGAAATGTGAACTTTTGTTATATATAGCCCAGTAATATAATGACTGCTTTGTTTACATTTGTCAGGATAGAACTGATGCCATGGTTAAAGATTAATATATCTTCGCAGGAAGGAGATGTTGTTTTTTGCTTACAGGAGGAAAGCAGTTTTGAAATTGGGAGTCTTTTTTAACTCTAGACCTATCTGGATTATACTGATTATCAAGAATCAGAATATAGGACTGAGAGGGCAGGGGTGGTGGCTAGTCTTCTAGAATACCTGGAAAGACATCTTTAACCACTCAATTACAACAGTTCCATTACTGGCTGTGGGTTATTGTTCTGAAGTCACACAAGATCTTTATTTGATGTTTTATTTAATAATAGGAATGTGTAAAACTTACTGTTCTAGACTCAGAATATTCCAGAGCATTCTAACTGTCCCTGTGGTTGTTTGAGAGGTAGTCTGCAGTTTTCCAGAAAACAATTTTTAAAACTGGTTTTCTGGTGTCTAGAATGTGATCTAGCCCTAATCTAGGCTTGTTTCAGCTGCAAACCATGCCTGCTTCTACTTCAGATTAACTTCTGGAAAGCCATTGGACCATCCCTAAAATGTGAACTAGAAAAGGATAGACTCGGGCATGCTTTTATATATGCTTTGGCATATGAAGCTCCTGGAAATTTATTTGGAATTAGGTGCTTTTAATGTGCTTAGTGTCTTTAGTCATATTACATTATCTGTTCAAATTTAATAAGGCCCTAGATTAAAGTGAGCAAAGTAAAATTAAATGCAGACCAGAATGATCATTGGCATGGGGGCTGGGATGCAATGTGTTCTGGAAGGAGTTGCCCTCTTTGAAAGATCAACTTTATAGTGCTTTTTAATTTTGCATTACCCCTGATTTTTCTCATAGCAGTACTGACACCAGCCTTTCTGGAGGCAGTCTAGCTTATAAGAGGTCAGTTTTAAGGATGACAGTTTGATTAGTGGAACATAATATAGTAATTGAACATTGAAAAAAACCTACACTAATTGTCAATTATTTTCTGGGCCTATTAAATACAGTAGTTCTTGACTTAACAACCAAAATTTCTGTTGCTAAGTGAGAAAGTTATTTTGCCCCATTTTACGAACTTTCTTGCCACAATTGTTATGTGAATCACTGCAGTTGTTAAGTTAGTAACATGGTTGTTAAGTTAATCTGGTTTTCCATGGACCTTGCTTGTCAGAAGGTTGCAAAAGGTGATCATATGACCCCAGGATACTGCAATTGTCATAAATATGAATTAGTTGCCAAGCATCCAAATTTTGATCACGTGGCCATGGGGATGCCACAATGGTCATAAGTATGAAAAACAATCATGTCACTTTTTTCAGTACCATTGCAACTTCGAATGGTCACTAAATGGTTGTAATTTGAGGACTACCTCTATTGTTGGAGTTGCCTGTTTTCTGGAATTCTATTGAAATGAGTCTGCAGATAGTGATGCAGCTTCCTACACTGTGCATCAATTATTGCACTTAAGATATCCATCCTGGGAATTATGTCACATTTTCTAAGTACTGGCGGAGTGGCCTCTTGAAAACATTACTTTTGCAGAGTGATTTCTTGTACAGTACAGGAGACAGAGCCTTCCATGTTGCTTTTTCTTAGGTTTAGAAAATATATGAAGGTGTTTCTGTAAAGTGGGTGTTTGAATTATATTTTGTTACATTTTATATAACATTTTAAACCCTTTACTATTTACTATTGTAACAAGTTTTTAACCTTTCACTATAGTATTATGATTTGTTGTGTGCCAACTTGATGACCTGTAAATAATCACCCACTTTAAAATATTGTTACTTTTCCTTTGGGCAATCTGAACCTGAGTGTTTGTTTCCTTCTTAGCCATAGATGGGGTCCCCTTTACTCTGCATCCTAAGTTTGAGAACAATGTCACTCGTGCCACTGTAAGTATTTTCTGTTAGAGTCATGTAACAGTGTAAAGGACAAAAACAGATGAAAACTATAGATTTTTCTAGGAACACATGCCTATTCCTTCCTTATGCAAACTTCATTATTCTGGAAATGAAACTTTGCAAAAAATATTCTCTCTGGGCCATGTCAGTCCAGAATAGAGTCCGCTTCTAGAAAGAGACCTCCAAACTGGAAGTAGCTTGAAGGTGTTCCAGATATGTATGGAAATAACTCCTCACCCCAATGGTAGAGTCTTGAGTTCCATTCCCAGATTGATAAATGTCTGGCTTTCTCCAACTGACTTGAAACTACCACTCACAATATTCCCAGCCAGCATTGTAGAAATGGTCTGGGCACAGATGGTATATTACATGAAAAAATCCAATAAATACAATTTAAAAGAATGACTGGTTGACGAAATACAGATAACATACTGGGGAAAACATAGTGCAACTTATGTCAGGTGGAGTGCTGACAGCTGTCAAGTTACTTTTACTTTTAAAAAACTTACCAGAAGACTTCACTGAGCTCTCTCTCACCTAATTCAATTAGATTAAATGTTGCTAATGAGAAAACAGGTTTTCCTGTAGCTGTTTTGGAGTAAGAATTGTAAGAATGGAAGGCACTTGAATCTACTTAGTGTAGAAATTAGTTTAAGTTTTAGCAATATTGATAGGAATAATTTCTATAAATTACAGTCTAGATTAATTGGCTGATTGTATTTGTTTTTTATTTTCTAGGCACTTTCTATATTTAAAAACTTCCATATCAAATCTCTTGCTGACATTGAGAAAGAGGTGAGCAAAATTTAAGATTAATTCAGACTTGGATCCTTGTTCCATTCAGATCAGAGCTAAACAATTTTGTTTAGCAAAGTCAAATGTGTCGTTTCCTTACAAACGTATTCATGTATTATAGCTGAGCTGCAAGTCCTTCTGGTTTTGAATATGGAGATTTTGCTTTTTTGTAACCATATTTTTTGCTTTTCCTATAGTATGACTACAGTTTTGTAGTTGAAAGAACTGCAGCTGCGAGACTCCCACCCACCATTTCATAGCATCAGCCATTTCCTTGAGAGTTCTTGCCACTAGGGACTTATGGGTGGTCAAGCTGACTCAACTAAGCTGATGAAGTGCCTGCCTCAAAGGGATTGTGCTGTTGGGGGGGCATTGCTTTACTAGCTGAAACTAGTATAATCCTTCTGATATTATATTTTGCTATAGGTACGAGTAGAACTACTTTTGTACACAGTTTTTCCAAGCATGATATCTTTCTTTGAAAAAAAAAATGTTTAAAAATGAGGCTTATTCTACCAGCAAAGTTATCTCTGTGCTTATTTCTGACCATTTCAAACATTCTAAAACATGTATTCCTGCCAATAAAGTATGTTTATGAAAAATGAAAGATATTGCTCCACAGCAACCTTCTTTAGGCAGAAATCTGTTTAAAGAATTGCAAATATGACCATCACGTCAAGATTTCACATGGAGAGGTGGGAACTAAGAATATATTAAATCAAAGAAAAACATTCCTGCATATTCCAAAATGCACTGATTGCCATTTTATTATCAAATCTCATGACCACTTTTCTAGGAGGAGTGAAGAGGCAGTACAAAGGTTAACAACTGCTGCTCTGTTTGGCAGACCTGCGAAGATTAATGTAGGCCCTTGCACAACTTTTGTTGTGGTTTCCAGACTTAACGCAATAAAAATCTGCTTGCCAGTCCCCAACTGGAATAAAACAGCTATCAAAGAATAAATATTTCTTTCGTAGTGCTGTATTTCGATGGCGTCTCTTTCTGGCTGTCCTTCAATTCATTTCTGCCAAGGGAGAAGAATGAGTCTCAAGAAGGCACTTTGAGCTTTGTGCTGCCTAATAGGAACTGCAGGATCCAGTCTATGAGCAGAGCAATGAAGAAGTTGGTCACCAGAACTCCAGTGATCACTAGTTTAAACTGAAATAGAAAAATAAACAAGATATACCAAGAAAGTCCAAAGAAGAACATTTTCCCTATTGCATTCAAATCTAGTACTATCAAGCCTGGTATGAAAACTGTTCTGTAGTTTTGAAATAATGATGGGAGCTGATCTTGCTTAGGTGATACCAAAATCCAGTAAGCAAGGAATTTAGTAAGCTGGTCATCTGTCCCACTTATAAATTTACTAGACAGAAATCCATTATTGGTAACTATAAGCAGCATATAACCTACAACCTTCCTTCGGCTAATTTTTTTAACTCATTACAGGTAGTTGCACGGAAAATTAACTCAAGTTTTAAAAACATAATTAGCCAAGGGCTAGGCAATATAAGATTTCTAAATGTTTCCAATTACACCTACAGTTCTTACTGTTCACTACATTGCTAGGCCTGCACCTCCTATTCCAAAACACCTGGAGTACACAAGGCTGCCTAGACTTGGTCTTACTATATGTGTCTGAGTAATTTTCAGTTCTTCCCCGCAAACACATCATACCTTGCCTCAATTATCATTTGCCCTGAACAAAAACAAAAAATAACCCTGCTGTTTTCTTTTGGTTCTCCCAAGTCCCTGCATCAAGTAAACATTTTTTCTAAGATAAGTTATAACCAAGCAACAGGTTCAGTAGTTTACTGAATCATAACACTGTGGACCTTCTAGTCCCCTGAGACTATTTTGCATTTGCTGGAAGTAAAGTACTAATTAAAACACCTCCAATTCAAAAAAGTTTGAAGTTCTCAAACCCATTGTTAACAGTATAGTCCCCCCCCCACTTTAATTTCTACAACTAGCTGGAAAAAAGGGATATTGGGGGATATGCTTAGCAAAAGTCTTGCTTACTCACCTCTGTTGGGATTTCCACAAGTCCAAACTGTTCATTGAACTCTGGGGAGGAGCCAGTCAAAAGGGCGACAATTGCTAATCCTGAAATAATGATGCTCCATAGCAGAGGTTTGTTTTCCCTTAGGCTTTCCATGAATGGGTGGCCCTAGATAAATAAAACCAAGGTGTGGAAAGAAGGCCAAACCATATCAGTAATTTAGGAGTAGAAACAACATACTAATAAAAACTTATCTATTTTACTGCTGATCAAGATAATTCCTTTGGCAAAACTTCTTACAATACTAACCGGTATTTTCATGTCATAATGCTGTGGCTACATGTGACAACAGCCTCACCTTCGCTGTGAGCTTTATTATGACAGATGGGAGCACATTTTTTGCTTATAGGTGAAAGTGCAAGTTTGCATCCAACCTATCTTAGTCAAATAGGACTGAGAAATTGCTAAAAGGGCCTGGCACCTTTGATCTCCTTTCATGATTAGGTGGAAGTTCTGTAAAAGCTCAGGAGTTTATTATGTATGCAACTGCCATCAGGACCATCTAATCTACTTATAATAAATTCTTTATTTTTCTAGAATCATTCCACTTAAGATAGGACAATGCACCTCAACGTTCTGAAATCTGGGCCTGATCCCAGTTTCCATAAATACCTATTTATATTGCTACCCATCTTGTATATATGATTTTGGATGGCTAACAATTAAAATGCACTAAAATAAAAAGCACCCAAATTAAAATCAGCAGCTAAAACCGTTAATAACATTCAAACTACAAAATGGGCTCATCCATATGATCTATACCAGGGGTGTCAAGCTTGTGGCCCACGGGCCAGATGCGTCACACACTGGCCATGCCCACCCCCGTTTTAGCTGTGATACATCACATGACGATGAGACACTGCTAATCTATACTAATAGTCATATTTCTCCTTGTTCCGCATGGCATAATTAGACATTTGAAGTTTTTCTCTAATGTCCTGTTAAAATTTGGTTTCATCATAGCACCTACTGCTTTGCATATCACTTGCAATGCAAGACCTGAAATACAGCATCAGGTCCTAGCACTATATGAATCAGGAGATAGGTATTGGCAATGATGAAATTATAAAAACTAAGCACATCTTACCTTATAGTTAATGGCAAATGTAGCCATTTGCATGGCCATGGACATGATGTAAACAGTGCTATTCACAAGACTGGGTTCAAACTCCTTATAGAGATCCACAAAGTCTTCTTTCCTTAAAGAAACAGAAAGAGCCTTGAATATTTTTTCTCAGCCCTTCCAGGCTTGAGTATCCTCCGGATGACCTGACTTCCCACTCACAGAATTCTGAAAACATCACTGAAAATTCTGGGATCTGAAGGCCACACATTTGGAGAACATCTATATTTCCGTACAACTCCGGCATTTTTACTTCTTTACTTTATACCCTCGTTATTTAAATCCAAGCAGCACTCACTTGGGCTCACTGCGGGCTTGTGCACCTCGATACAGATATACCAGACTGACAAAATGGACCATAAATTGTAGCAGCACTGTAAGAACTGTGTACAGATTGAAGATATTAGGGAGTGGGCGCTCTGGGGAGAGTATCTTCAGAGGCTAGAAACAAGAAGAAATAGGTCAGGGTTAGAATTCTACAGGAAGTTTGGAGCCTGACTGTTATTCACTTGGGAAGCATCTTGCAGGATGGTTACTTTGAAAAATGACCCCACTAGGAGAAAAGGCCTGTCAACCGGCTGGAATAATTAAGACACAGAGATCAAAAGGAAGCTTATCTTTGCCAGTTCGAATCCATTTTGAACATTGCACACACAGAAGTGCTGTAAGCTAAGTAGTTCTCATCAGTTTTCAAAGCCAGTTTTGACTCCTGGAGACTGCTTAGACCAGGGGTCTCCAACCTTGGCAACTTTAAGACTTGAAGTCCACAGTGGCTGAGGAATTCTGGGAGTTGAAGTCCACAAGTCTTAAAGTTGCCAATGTTGGAGACTCTTGGCCTAGACAAGTCCATGTAGTTTTTTTGGTAAGATTTTTGGAAGGTTTTGGTTTGCCCTTGCCTTCTTCCGAGAGCTGAGAGAGGGAGACTAGCCCAAGGTCAGTTGTGTGGAAAATGACCTTGAAACCATCAACCTTGGATTATGTTTTGGATGCTCTCAGCATGAAGCAAAAGATGGGTTTCGAAAGGTTTCAAGATCAGAGCAAAACTTGCAGTTTTGTTGAGTGTGAAACAAAATGTGTCGGTTTCAAATATACTGTACTGAAGCATTGTGATGGTGCTGCTTTATCCCCCAACTTTATACAACCAAGTCATTGCAGTAGCCAGAATCAGTGGTGATATTTATATCTTCTGCTTGCTTTTATATTAATGTTACTGGTGCAACTTAATTAATGCCAGCAGTCTCTTGTTTTAACAGCTATGTGCAAGCAAAAATATAAGCAATGAACAACACATTTAATTTCCATGAAGGTATGTCAGAGACAGACAAGACACCCCCCCCCCCCAAAGGCAAAGAAAATATCATATCTATTTCCTGATCTAGGGGATTCAAGTGCCCATAAAACCGGGATGAAATTCTTTTTTTTTAATCAAAACAAATTAAATCAAAACAAACAAAATCTCAGAGAAAATGTCCTATTCTTTTATTGAGAAGGGCAGCAGGCATTTTTGATACCAAATTCTAATCTAAACATTTATTTTTCAGTGGATGAGGTATGTATGTACAATGTTTCCTATTGGGGTGGGTGGGTTAGTTTAATGTTTCCAAACTATTTCCTTGGTCAAATTTTCTGTACTTTGGTTCAGCATAGATGTCTACTCAATTTTACCCCAGGTAAAAACAGTCAAAATATTTTGAATTTGTTCCACTGAAACTAAACTTCAGTTCCTAAAATATGGTTTGGGATTATTGGTTCTTAGCTGGAAAAAAAAATGTAAATAGTCCTCACTTATCAACCGCAACAGGAACTGGCAACTCTCTCTCTCAGCAGCACAATTTTAATTGTGATGATAGGTGACCAGGGCTGCTTATTGCCAGTTCCAGTCTTTAAACGTGACATTACACGACTTGCGACTTCCTGCTGACTTTCCCCCATGACTTTTGCTTGGCAGAAGCCAGCTATGAGGGTTGCAAATGGCAACCTTGTGATCGTGGGGTGTTTCAACCATCGTAATTATGCACCGGTTGCCAAACACCCGAATTGCGATATGATGGGGACACTGCGATGGCTGCAACTTCAACGACCGATCAGTGAATGAATGATTTGGTAAGCGAGAAGAGTTACCTGCATTTCCTTTTGGTTTTGTGCACATCCTTTACATGCCACAGAACCAAATTATATGGCCAGCTCACTGCCTACTCACGGGGATTGTAGTCTATTCAATTCTAACAAATTCAACCGTAGGTGGACTCTTCACCCATTGACCACAATTCCTATCTTCCCCTCCAACCTGCAATAAGGCATCTTTCTTCCGTCGTACCTTGGATCGGGAGATGAAAAGAAAGCAGCCAGCCAGGAGCAAGCCTTGCAGTGTAGCCTGGAAATCACTGAACTTCACACCTTCCAAATAAAGGACACTCTGGCTGTAGGCTAAGATGAGCGCATTCAATGCCAAGATCTTGAACATCTGGAGTGTGGTGACCAGTGTACAACGGCCCTGCTTGATCACATGGCAGACTGCAGAAGATGAGAGAAGGTTTCTGCTTAAGATTGTTTACTTTGTGCTTTTTTCATTGCCCTTCAGTCTAGAAAGGCCTCTGGAATTCCAGAGAAGGTGATAACACTTTTTCTTCCAGCTCTGCTCCATTCACTGAATTTTCTCTAAGGGGCTCAGTCTAGGTTTTTTAAGTTGGGATGCACAACTTAGACGTAAGAGATAAAAGTCCCCTTCAGCATACAGGATTCTGCTGGTTATAGCATAAAAATAAAATCACACTGGTTACTATCTACTTTCACTCTAAAACTTCCAAATGAAATATATGCCACTGCTGTAAAAATGAAGCGTGGGCCTTTAAGTGCACAACATTCCACCCTAAGTATAGACTTGCTTCTTCCCATACTTACTGCACTGTATAGAGGAAAGCTTAGAGGTGAATGGAGCTGCAATACTGGCATCACCCAACTTCACAATGGGTATTTGATCCTCCTCCAAATCTTTTAGCACTTGGCTGATCCTCTCCTGCCAGAAACAAGGGGCAGGGCGGGGGGGGGGGAGGGAGAGAAACATCCTTGTTCAATGTACAGCAAGCTCCCAATCAAGCTATCAGTAGCACTACAAGCAGTCCTCAACTTACAATCATAATTTGGATCGGAATCTTAATAGTTGAGTTAAACATTCATTAAGCGAGACACTCATATGACTGCTTTGCTCAATGACCGCTATCTCGGCACTCCCAATTGTGGTTGTTAAGCTATCTTACTTCATTAAGCCAAGTCCCAAGTAAGGAATGTGGGGTGCTTCAGGAGGCTCTGTTCAGGAGCTGAAATTTCCCCCTGCCAAAATTCAAGCAGGATTTTCAGCCCCTGAACAGAGAGACACTCACACATGGCCTGTGCCGGGTCTCCCAGAACCTCCCCTGTCCTCAAGACTTCCCAGCCGCCTTACTTTACTGCCCTGCCTTTACATTCTCTGCTTGTATTTTGACTTTCTCTTGCCTCTGGAAGCTGGCTGAAAAAGCTGCCTGCCAAAAGAGTTCCGCTCCCCTCTGTATGCAGAAAGAACTTCTCCAGCAGGTTGCAATATCTTCAGAATTTGAGTTCTGTTTCTGCACCCCAACAAAGGAATTCAGCTCCCCTAGGCAGATAGCTCTTTCAGCCAGCTCTCAGGGACAAGGGGGAGTCCTCTTAGCAAGGGGCAGCAGCTTGCAAACTTCCCTGCTGGCTTCCCCATTAATTTTCTGGGGAAGCCAACAGAGAATGCATATGGCAATCACACGATTGCAATTGGCCATAACTGCGAATAGGTTGCCAAGCATTCAGATTGCGATCATGTAACTGTGGGACTGGTGATGTAATGTTGTGCGATGGCCAAAAAGCAACCTTTCTGAGGCTGTTTCAATTCCAGACCATCATTAAACAAAAAAACAGTCATAAGTCGAGGACTACCTCTATCTCTAGAACAGGGCTGTCAAACTCACGGCCCACGGGCCGGATGTGTCACGTGCTCGCCATGCCCACACCTGTTTAGTGAAGGGGGGGGAAGTCACGATACGTCATGTGACCACGCCGTGACGACGCGAGTTTGATATCCCTGCTCTAGAACAAACCCCAATATGGAAAAGCTGTTCTCCAGGAAAAGGAAAGACAAGAGCACAAGCCCTGTTTAATCCAAAAGCACTGAGAATTTAAGAAATTCCAGCTGTGCTGAGCTGGAATTCTTACAATTCCAATTTATTTGAGTACTGTTTCTACCTGCACTGAGTAAGGATTTGTAGATGGAGTTCTGTCTTTCCCCTCACCACCATCCCCCCGGCAGTTCACAAAGGGAAAGATATGCCAGAAGCATAAGTGAGGCCAGCAGCAAGAGACAAGAGAAGTAAAACAGATCTAACAACCTACTCGTTGTACAGCAAGTTGCTCCTCCCTAAGAGACATGAGCCTGTGTTTGGCAGCTCGGGAGGTGGGCCTCATGTTGCTCCCAACAAGAGAAGAGGTGGTAGCAGGTCTCCCATCAGCTACTCCATCACGAGGCTTTTTTCTGCGCTCGGGGATTCGCTCCGGGGCATTGGCTAGTAGAGCCACACCTGCAAGAATGAATCATATCCCTGATGACACAAGCGTGCTCCGGTGAGCTGTTTTCAGGGCAGATGAAAATAGGGCAAAGTATGAAGGTTTTAATGGGTCAGAAACAGATGATCATGAAACATGGCTATTAATAATATGTAACATGCTCTATCTGCTATCATTTACAGAATATGGAATAAAAAAAAACTATATTAAATGCCGAAATATGAAAACTGATCTTTTTAACAGAGATTTTGAAGCGTAACTACAGCTTTGCTTTGGTTGTATAAATATAATATAAATGTAATACAGTAAATAAATTCATTAAATAAATAAATAAATTTAAATAGGATGATTTGTTTAACTTTGCACTGATAGGACTTTTAATCAAACCAATTGATTCGCCTTGCAGAAATATCGATAACAATTAGTTGGGAAGAAACACTAAGAGTTTAATCAAGTAGTCCAATCAGTTAAAAGACAGTAACAGTTAAATAATTTAGACTATAATTGGTCAGCAGATAACATACAATTTACAGCAACACATATGAATACTTCTCAGCTGTTTGTTCCAATGAGTGCATGAATCACTTCAAAATAAAGTATCTTTTTTTTTAGAATCACAATTCATGGGAAGGTAATAATTAAGCAATTAAAACAACAAACAGGCCCGGTTTCCATCAAAATAACAATCTTTAAATGAATTAACACTCACCCACATCAGCATGCTTCAGAGCCCCCACGTCATTAGTGCCATCCCCACACATCAGAGTCACATAGCCAAGTCCCTTCAGTGTTGTGATCACAAATTCCTATAATGGGAAAATAAAGAATCAACAAAGAAAATTTGCATAAAGTTGCCCAGGGCACAGGTTCTCAATGCAATTCTGTACAGATAGTTCTCAATTTATGACTGTAATTAAGTCCAGAATTATGGTCATAAGAGATTACAGTCGTAAGTCAAGGTACCATGTGACTACACCTGATTTTTTTTTTTTTGTAGCAGTCATTAAGATAAAGGCCATTCTCTCCAACGGGCACTTTTGTTGCTGGAAACTGGCAAAAAAGTTGCAAACTGCGGTCATGTAAACATGGGATGCTGCTAACAATCATAAAGGCGATTCGGTTGCCAAGTGCCCAAAATGCAATCGTATGACTGCAGAACGTGTGGAGCTGTCCTAACTTCAAAAAGAGGTTATAGGTAGCTCTGGGGAAGTCCGTTATGACTTCAGTCAGTCATTAAATGACCAGTTGCAAGTCGAGGACTACCTGCAATCTCCTAAAATGAAAAAAAAAATGAAAAAAAAAAGAAGTCTAACAGTCATGAATAAACGAAAGACTTCACCAGGTTAGTACCGGCAAGGAAATAAATACATAAACATAGTGACCCATTGAATCATTTCAGAGATGTGCAGATGAGTCTGATTCCAAGTCAGCAAGTTGAAATCTTAAGACACCTTCCACTAAGGCCGTAGCTCTGCCTAACTTAAAATGTGTGGCTCTATTATGGCAGGTAACAAACTTATAAAAAATACATGGGAATATATCATACTGAGTCAAGCTTGTTTTGGTTCCTACATAACATTGCTTACCCTGAAAGAGAACAGTATGATGGTGGATACATAAGTATTTAGGTAGGTATCTGTTCTTCCATTAATTTTTTCAACGATGAACACAGAAGTTATTCTGGTAAGAAATGTTTTCATTTTCATGCATTATTGCATGAAATTGTATTGTATTTAACACTTGCTTTCCCAATACATCAGGGCACTATGTATCAAGTGTCTCCCTCGTTTATTGACACAACAATCCATTGGACAGGAAGGTCTGCCACAAGCAGTGGCTGCTTTAAAATCAGTTCCACGAGATTCATGGTGTTTCTGGAATTTCTCTGTCCAACATCTTCTCCGTTCTTTCTTTTTAAAATCTTGCAATACTCCAGGGAGTACACCAGGGGTGGGTTCTAACTTACCTCGCTGCTGGTTTGCTTCCTTTGCGCGTGCGCAAAAAAAAAAAAAAAAAAAGACAAAAAAAAAAAAACGAAAAAAAAGCAAAACCGAAAAAAAAAAAACAAAATGGGGACGCATGTGCAGGGCCGGAAACGCGGCTTCTGCACATGCGCAGAAGAATTTAAAAAAAAAATTCAAAAAAAAAAATTCAAAAAAAAAAAAAGATGGCGGCACCCACGGACCGGCACCGACTGAACCGGATCCGTGACATCATCGTGATGTCACCAGCGGGTCGCTACCAATTCAGGAGAACCGGTCCAAACCGGGAGGAACCCACCTCTGGAGTACACTGTGAATTTAGAGGAATTTAGTGGCTTCTCGGGTCTTGCTCAAATACAACTCCCATCACTGCTAGTTTTAACTATACAAGTAGTCCTTGATTTACAACAGTTCGTTTAGTGATCGTTCAAAGTTACAACAGCACCAAAAAAAGTGACTTATGACCGGCTTTCACAGTTACGACCTTTGCAGCATCCCCATGGTCACGTGATCAAAATTCAGACGCTTGGCAACTGGTTGCTATTTATGATCGTTGCTGTGTCGTGGGATCGATCCCCTCTTGCGATTTTCTAACAAGCAAAGTCAGCGGGGAAGCCAGATCCACTTAACATCTGGGTTACTAACTGATCAACTGCAGTGATTCATTTGATAACTTTGGCAAGAAAGGCCATAAAATGGGGCAAAACTCACTTAGCGAATGTCTCACTTAACCACAGAAATCTGGGGGCACAGTTGTGGTTGTAAGTCGAGGACTATCTGTGGCTGCTGAAACGGATTGGGAATTGCAGTCACCACCACCAGCTGGAAGGCCAGTTTCTCTACAGCTACTGCAGAGAATGGTTAACACCTTACCACTATTTCTGGAAGAGATGTGTCTATTCTCAGGCGAGGTTTAGCAAACCATCGTTAAAAAAATAAAATAAAAAAAATAAAACCCCCCCAATCTTTGTGTCAATCGGCCGAGGAGCAGTTGGGCTGGGCATTAAAGATACAGACCACCTGCCTTCTGCTTGGGTGCAACACGTGCGAAGACCTGGATGTGTGGAATGAGTTTAAGCAGCAGCTGCGAGTCTGTAGCTTGCAGGTGAGTGAGACCTTCCCCTGTGATGCACAGGTTGTGGTTGCTGGTCAGTTCCCGCAGTGAGTCTGGGACAATTGGGAGGACAGTCGTGCCGTTGATAGACTGCCATTTCCAACCGGAGCCTAGAGCAGAGAAGGGAATTCAGCACAGTGAGAGGTGCTTGTCTGTTTGGTAGCACTCACCCAGGAAATGTAGTAGTGTTGGATACCAGGGGAATAATTCTCCTGGACACCACAGCTTGAAAACTAATCATCCAGTGGAAAGCCATTGAAAACGACAGGCAGCAGCGACTACCAAAATAGCACTGTGTGATTTCACTGACTCCCAGGCTAAGCCACGGGTGTCAAACTCGTGCCGTCACGTTGCCATCACATTTTTCCCTTCGTGGAGCTGGGGTGGGCGTGGCCTGCACGTGACACATCTGGCCCGCGGGCCGCCAGTTTGACACCCCTGGGCTAGGCGATGGCTTATATTGTCCTACAGAGCAAATGCTGCAATAGCACTTAGACTTATATACCGCTTCATAGTGCTTTACAGCCCTCTCTAAGCGGTTCACAGAGTCAGCATATTGCCCCCAACAATCTGGGTCCTCATTTTACCCACCTCGGAAGGATGGAAGGCTGAGTCAACCTTGAGCCGGTGAGATTTGAACCGCCGATCTGCAGCTAGCAGTCAGCTGAAGTAGCCTGCAGTACTGCACTCTAACCACTGCGCCACCTCGGCTCTTAAAGTGCATAAAGTGATCACATGCTCTGTGCAAAGTGGCGGCAGTGTCTGTCTTCTCTCCCTCCCTTCCTCCTCCCAGAGATATAT
>QLTV01003470.1:744179-802272 GCA_003457575.1 Thermophis baileyi
CTAGATGTCTGCAAAATTAGCGTCTGCTCCTTTTGGGTGAAGTGCAGCTCCTGGGCCACGTGGCAAGCGGTCAGTGGGCTGTCACCTGTGATCATCACTACCTGTAGAGTGGGGTTAAAGGGCAGGTTTGTGCCACCTGACTACAGGCAATGTGCGGGCAAGCTGCTCTGCGGAAACGGCAATCTGCTTCAGAACCACTGCTTGAAAAAGCAGCCTGTCATAAACGTGCATACGAAAGCAGCATACTGGCATGTGCTAATCAAAAATGCTGATCAGTATGTTTCCTCTCCCCCCTCCCCAAGCAATTTTGGAAAGACAGTTTTGATCCTCTGTCTCTCAATTAAGGACATCCCATCGTGTGTAATGGGATAGAGAGGGAATGCCCATGCTGCCAAAAGGAAACATTGTGCTTGCCTATGTCCTCCAATCCAAACAGGAGAAATATACACTATCCAAAAGAACTGTTCACCTTCCATAGTGGCAATATGCCTACAGATGCTGAGAACAAAACAGCCTGGCAGGGCTACTCCAAGCAAGCCTGGGAGCTCTCCAAGGGTTGCTCAGTTCCCTAAGGAAAGCTGGATTTTGTTGTTGTTGTTTGCTTGCTTAGCTGTTCTTTAAATTATTCTGCTGCCCTAGCCAATGTATCTAAGAACACAGAGACAAAAAGATACCACAATATGTTTCATCCCTTTGGATTGGAGGAGGTGACAAAAGAGCAGTGCAGATCCAACAAACGTGAAGAGGGGATGAAGAATTAGGAAGACTGGTGAAACACTGCAAACTGGCTCAAACTTTTGCCTAGGCCCCTCTTCTTGGTTCCTTCCACAGTTTCTCAGCCACAACTCACATGGTGGGAAGCGTTGAGTATATCACGGATAACTGGCTTCGAGTCGACTTTAAGAGGGCAGGAAACTACAATGAAGCCTGTGAACCTCAGGTCACATTCCAGGGCCTCCCGCTTTATTTCTCGTGCCTTTGGATAGGAAACACAAAAGCTGATTATAGCTAAGACATTTTTACATTAATATAACACTCCCCCAACCTCAAACCCTGCCCCCCCATAAATGATAACTTGGAAATTATTGCACACCTTTCTAAAAGTCACATAATTAAGTGTATTTAAGAAATGAATCCAGATTACATTTAAATATTTTTTCCCCTCCCTACTGCAACATCTTTACGACTTCCAGGTTTTATGATTCTACTTTCATTCCATGTTTGTCCTGAGTTAATAATATACCTAAATGGGCCTTGATTTCAAATTGGTTATTGATTTGGGCTTATTGCATCCCATGCAATAACTAATGTGCTTTTTTTATTCAACAAAGCAAACCACGCCATAATACAACGCATGAATACAACCTCTGCCAGTGGGCCCCCTTCCTAGAACAACCCATTCCAACACAATTGCCCCGTTTCCCCCCCCCCTGCTTTTCTCCAGTCTATTTTCTGCTCTTTAAATTCACTGGAAACCATCTGTCCTCAGGTTTAGTTCTCAGTCTAAACGTTGCAGTGCATCTCAATTTAGGAGGGTTCATATCACAGAAGACTCTCATCATACCCAGGAAGCTAATTCACACCAGTTGCTCCATTCATGCTTTTTCTTTGCTTGCTTCTCTCCCTTATTGCTTGCTCGTTGCCTGGTCTACAGCGACAGCAGACCGTACCCCCCTGCTCTGTACAGTTCTATACAGTACTGCAATCGCTGAAGAAAGGCTTTGCTATCCAAGGCCATGCTGCCTGCACTTCTACGGCTTATTATTTTGCCCTCTTGGTCTCTTTCTAACTCCCTCACCCTCTCCGTTGCCTTGTGCATCTGTTACAGAGCAGCTTTCCAAGCAGCAACGGTGCCACTTGCCTTTCGAGTACAGCATCATATCAGTGGTGGGATTCAAATAATTTAACAACCGGTTCACCCAGGGTCAGGTTGGCTGTCGTGGGAGGCGTGGCCATCTCCGTCCTCCAGCTCCGCCGCACATGTGGGACGAGCCTCCCGCGACGGCCAACCTGACCCTGGTTCGCCCAGGGACACCACCACCCCCCGCTATCAATGTGGATCCTGAGCGCTGCAATGGAGAAACAGGAAATGGAGTGTCCGGCACAAGGGAAGGAGGAAAGCGGCCTTTTCCTTCCCTCGCGCCAGCCACTCCGTTGCCCGTTTCTCCATTGCAGCGCAGCGGAGCCACTTTGATAGCGGGGGGTAGGGGAATATAACAACCAGTTCATGCAAACCGGTCCGAAACGGCTGAATCCCACCACTGAAATTCACAATACTGCCTAAGCCACCACCACCCGTGCCCCTCAAAAGCAGACTCCATCGTAAATTTGCCTCATGAATGAGAAGCGGCCTTCCCTCTGCTTATTTAGAATTCTGTAGTTCTTTCCCCCAATTAGAGGAGAGGGAGGCTTCACATTAAGAAAGGAGGCACTGACAGGCTTTACTCTTCTGTCAGTCTTCAATGAGACCTTCAGAATATGCAGAGTATGGTTTGCTACCAAGAAGAAAATGGAATAATTCAATTAAGTTGGTTGCTCCCATTGCTCTCCCCTCCCCAAAGTGTGACGTAAATGGAAGGAATACCCCGTTTTAAAAAGGGAGCATGTAACCATTACCTATAAATCTAACGGGATTATTGTGTTAGTCACAGTATCATTCATTGATTGTATGTCCCAAAGCACCAATGTATCTTATGGCACATACGAGCTGTGGGGGAAGATTTGAAACTTACCTGCTGATGAGTGAGGTGCCCCAATTCTTTGTAGCCAAGGGCCAAAACTCTGGCTCCCTCACGTGCTATCTCTGTGTGAATAGCATCATAGGTACTTGGGCACTGAGAGAACTGCACAAAAAGACAGCAACCATTACAATAAATACTGCTGAAAGAAAAATCACTAAGCCAACTCACAGTTGCATTCACATAGAAGGGTGTGGAGATAGGAAGGGCACACATGTCACTATGGGATACAAAAGAGACTTCCAGCATGCGCACAGAGAAGTCCAGGGTCCTCCTGACTGGACACACATACCAAAGAGAAGATTCAGCCAATGTTATATTGCTCCAAACGGGCATCCTTCCAGGTATGTTGGCATTATGGCTGCCAAATTCGCAGCCAATGATTATGGTTGAGGATACTGGAGCAATAGTCCTAATATAGCTGGAGGGCACCAGGAGTGTTGGAGGTACCTGCTCTACTTTACCATACAAAATAGGAGTTAACTGATGAAATAGAGAAATACAGATTGTCCTCGACTTACAACCACAATTGGGACTAGAATTTCTGCTGCTAAGAAAAGCAACCGAGTTGCACCTGATTTTACCTGTTTTGTTGTTGTTGTTGTTGTTTTGGCTGTTAAGTGAATCTGGCTTCCCTGATTGACTTTGCTTGTCGGAAGCTGACTGAAAAGGTTGCAAATAGTGATCACATGATCCTGGGACACTGCAACCATCATAAATGCATACTGGTTGCCAAGGGCCGGAATTTTGATCACATGACCACGGGGATGCTGTGAGGGTCATAAATGCAAGACCTGTCATAAGTCGAGGACTACCTGTATCAGCCTGTGGATCATGAGGAGCGTTTAGTAGAACGCCAATCTACATACAGGATCCTTTCAGCTAACCCTGAAAAGTAAGCCCTGTGACACTTGGCTCACCGTTTGTCAACTAGTCTTCCCTGTTCTGAAAAAAAAAAGTCTGGTTCTGAAGAGCAACTACACATTTTAATAAATATGACAGAATACAACATTATCATTGCGTCTTCTTTTTTTAAAAAAAACAAACACACTTGCAACAGATACTAGTTTAGTTGGCTTTATGAAGAGGCTTTATCAACTTTATGAAAGATTAGTTTCTCAGTAGCCAAGGAAGTTGCATTTAACTGAGGTAGAAAGGCAGAGTACAAAGCATATGAATAAATCAAGTTAAGAGTCAGTATAGCAGATCAGACATTGGAGTAACCAGCAACAGAACACCGCCTCCATCTTATTCTCCTTTCCAGAGAATTGCAGCACAGCTGATCATTGAGTGCAACTCTTTAACTTACTTGCATCACATTCCAATCTGGTAAGACTTTGTTTTCACTCTGTTCCCATCTACAGTAATATTACATCATAGTATTCCGACAATTATTTTCCAAGACTTGGAAAAATGTTCTCACAATTAAAACTGATGACCATTCAAATGGAAACATGGGTGGAGGTGAAATGTACACGCTATGATTTTCTGCAGTAATTACACAGCTTTCTCCACTTGTATGTGGCAATGGTGTAGTTGGAGTTTTCTTGCCCAACCCTATCTGGTTTGAGCAACTAAAATATCATCAACAATTAGGCACACAGAACAAACGCAAGCTTCTTTGTGCAGCTATCCAAACGTCATTAAGAATCTCCCATGCCAAAGCAACTCAGATTTGCATACATTCAAGGCATCAATTTCATGGGCGTGTAATTAATTAATCCCATTAACTGTTTGACTGGTTAACAATTAAACAATGGAACAGTTTGCCTTCAGAAATTGTGGGTGCTTCGTCACTGGAGGCTTCCCAGAAGAGACAGGACAGCTACTTGTCTGAAATGGTATGGGGCCGTGATGGCAAACCTATGGCACATGGGCACAGCAGCCGTCGCCCCAGCCCAGCTCCACCATGCATGCGCGTGGGCCTCCCGCCGGCCAGCTGGTTTTCGGGTCTCTGCCATGCATGTGGGGGGGGGCAGGGCACATGCGAGGGATGCACGCGCGCATGCGTGGGGGACACTCACATTGCATTTTGGGGCCTCGCACGGCGCCCCATTTTGGCTTCCAGGTTGGTGCAGGAGGCCTTCCAGGCCCAAAATGGGGCGCGGGGTGCCCCCCCCGCGCCCCATTTTGGGCCTGGAAGGCCTCCTGCACCAACCTGGAAGCCAAAAATGGGTGAGGGGGAGCTGGGGTCGCGCGGGGAGGGTCACGTGTGCATGCACGGGGGGCATGGTGCGTGGAGGGATCGCACGCGCACTGCATTATGGGTGCGGGTGCACTGTTGCGCGCGCGCTTTCGGCACACAACGACAAAAAAGTTAGCCATCACTGGTATAGGGTCTCCTGCTTGAGCAGGGAGATGAACTAGAAGACCTCCAAGGTCCCTTCCAGCTATTCTGTTCTGTCCTGTCCTATTCACAACTTGAAAAAAATGTTTATTAAAATGTATATACGGTTTCATGTAAAATATTTTGAAACCATTTACCTTTAAAAACAATAGCACCACATGCACATAGGGAAGGAATTTGCAGACAAGAGCTCACCATTTTATGCAGCACCTCCGGGGCCCCTTTCACAGTTGCAATGTAACACAGATCAGTGGAACCGACTTTCTCATAGGAAGCCAAGACCGACATTCTTTTCAGGGCACTGGCAAAATGAAAGCGCTGGTGAATTTTCAGTCCCTGAGTTTTAATACTTCGGGGGAAAACTTTCTCATCTGGAAACAAAGAGATTGGGAAATCCTGAAAGGGTTCAACATTGCAAGCGGTAATCTTCTCTTTGGATTCCGGGGTGGGGGGGGTGGGGGTGTTGTTGGAGACAAAAGGAGCCGTTTGCACGGTTTATCTAAATGCCAGGAGAACACCTTCTCCCCTTCTTCAACCATGGGACCCAACCATGGGATCACATAATCCCTTTACAGGAGCAGAGGCGCTCCCAGAGACTGGGCATCCTAGACCCATAAAATATATTCAATGTACTGCAGAATCTCCAGAATCAAGAGCGGTAGGAATTCAGGCAGCGATCCATAGAATATTTGCAGTTTGGTATAGTGGTTAAAGCATCAGTTTAGAAACCACAAGATCATGAATCCTAGGCCTTCCTTGGGCGCAAAGCCAGCTTGAGTTACCTTGAGCTAGCCACACTCTCTCTCAGCCCTAGGAAGGAGACAAGGGCAAACCAATTCCGAAAAAACTTGGCCAAGAAAACTGAAGGCACTAATCCAGGCAATCATTAGGATTCAAAAAGTGACTTAAAGGCACAAAACCGAAACAAAACAATAGGCAAATGTGGAGGCATTCAAGGACACACACGGCGAAAGGGCATGATCAGCAGGACATTTAAATCAGTAGGTTTTGCTAGAGTGATATTGCTACCGTGTTTCCCCGAAAATAAGACCCTGTCTTATATTTTTTTGAACCCTGAAATAAGCCCTTGGCCATATTGCCATGCACTCAAAAGCCCAATTGGGCTTATTATCAGGGGATGTCTTATTTTGGGGGAAACAGGGTAGCTCCATTATAATAGAGGAGAATGGTGTGAAACTGGTGATTTGAATATTCCCCAAGGTGAACTGGTTGTGAAAGATGTAATGTCTTGCAATGTACACACTTATATTGGGAAAACCATGTAGTTCCATGTGTTGGTTCACTTACATTGCAAAAAACTTTTTTTTGCATAAGGAAAGAGATAGAGAAAAGGTTTTTTCTTTTTTTATATAATAAACTGTGAAATATGTCTAAATCAACTAGGATCAGAATTCTATATCTGATTTGGTTCTCAGCAATAATACGTTCTAGGGGAAAGGATCTTGTGACATAAAAGTTAAGGAGATGTTTTAAATATTTTTATTCACTGAAAACTTATAAAGGGAAAGTAGGAAATATATAATGTTGAGCTCAAAACGCTATTACAAATAACAGATGTTTGAACAGGCAAAGTGACACTGATATTCTCAGTACATCAACTGTACTTTTGTGGGCATCTCTTAAATCTTGAAAAGCTGCTTTTGGAGTTGCTTTTAACAGGACCCATCAGTACACCATTTAGCTAGCAATCGTTTCTCCTGCTTGTTTTTCTTGCCAGGGAAAGCTCACAGTAGATCTCAACGGGACATTATTTAAGGGAAGAGTTTAAGGTCCACCTGCTGTGAGTTTCCCAATTACTATTTATATGGCCAGTGAATTTACAAACTGACTTTGGCCTGATCATGTAGGATTAAAGTTAACAAATTCCAACAACAAAAGTGCAGATAACCCAATTTTTTAAAACAGTTATTCTGCGTGTTCGAGACCTATTCTCTGTAGATGGCCCAAATAAAGTCTGTTATCATAGAACAGAGATGGGCATTTACATTCTTAGTTCCTTGCAACTCAGAAAATCTACTGCATGTTTCTGTAAAACGCCTGTGGTCCTTATAAAACAGAGAGCAGGAAAAGCTGCTTTAGGGCGCTCAGGAGCTAATCCAGCCTACCTTTTGTCAGAGTCCATTCCACAGCAGTTAGCATGGCTTTCTCCAGTGGGTCACCCACCAGTGTCCCATCGTCCAGCTGCATCAAGGAATGACATGTGGCAATGACCCGATGAGTCTCAACTGGAATGTCTGACACAGGTGTCACTTCTTTCCCCTCTCTACAATAAGATCAAAAGGCCACAGGCTCAAACAATTGGTTTCCAACTTAAATACAACTAATTGCTGTGGATATCTCTTTATGATCAGGAAACTACGAAAAGGAAACTGTGGGTAAGTCAATGGGCCCGAAAAAATTCCAAACAACTTTGCTTCCCTCAGCCTGGATTTACCTAAGCCCAGCCACACCTCTCACCACAAGGTTGTCACTGGTGAGTGTGCCAGTTTTGTCAAAGCAGCAAATCTGGACCTTGCCCGCAAAGGGGATGCGGAATGGCTCTGTGCAATAAACATCTGCAAGAGACAAAAGACAGACATCGGTGAGCATGCAATAATAAAAGTCTGATTTTTCTTTATTTCTTATAAATACCCTCTATCCACTCCCCCCCCCTCACTCACATTGTATTTACCACTTTAAAAATATCTCCGTCCTATATATCTGAATGAACCCAGGCCACCACAAAAGACAACCTGAAAATAATGGCCCCGTATGATTTCGATTCCCCCAAAATGAGAGAAGGAATGGAGTGGAGAAGAAAGTGATGGCTCTCTCATCATATTAAAAAGGAAGCATATTTCTCACTCAATCCAATGACCTAAAAATCCCAGAGATAATAAAACAATTTAAGCAGGAACAGGCCAAGAACATCCATCGAGAATCGTTATGGTGATCCTCTCCAACTTCAGTGTTCAAAGTTTGTTAATCCTTTAGAAGTATCCAAAATCCTAGAATTTGCAACCTACAATGTGTTCAGAGTTTCATTTAAGGCTTTGACAGAATTTTCCCTTAAACAAATTACAAAACAATAGACTGTGCCATGTCTTTTTACTGAGGGTACGGAGTCAATATTGTATTTGTTGAAAAACCTGAAACTTTAGGGAACGCCTCATTTCGCAGCTTTCGGCCAATCTTTTCCTCTATACGCTGATAAATCTGGCATATTAGTTCAGCAGTATTCTGGCCCATTCCACTTTACAAAACTACTTCAGCTCAATGATGTTTTTGCACTGTCTTGCATGACAGATCACGCTGTAACTTTCCAGCTGGGTTAGGCCAAGGCCTTTGATTTGGCCACTCCAAAACATTATGTTTCTTCTTTTTCAGTCTTCTTGTTGTAAATGTACCAGTATGTTATGCTGCATAACCTACATTCATCAGCTCATGCGCAGAAATTTGGTCATTCTCTTGTAGAATTTACTAATGAATTTTTGCTGGAGTGCAGTTTTTCATTTTCTCGAAGCATAACAGTTCTCAGTGATGCCAAAAAACTCCACACATCTGTTCACAGAATACTTTCCAATAACCAGGTGATGTTTGACAAACATGAGAATAATGGAAACGTGCTTTATGGACAGCAGAGATTTCTCCCCTAATGTCCTTGCATTTTTGTTCAGAGTTCTCCTTATGGTGGATTCCTGAACAGTGGCATCGGCAGTACAAAATTGGTCTGCCAATCCTTAGCTGCTATCTTGAGATTCTTTGTGACCCTCAGAGCAGTTTGTCTGCCTCTTGGGACTGATTATTGATTGATTACTCTTGGAAAGAATAAAAGTCACTTGGCATAATCTCCCCCCCCCTGCCAAACACACAAATAACTGTATTGAAAGTTTAAATAAAACAGTAAAAAATAATAGAAATAGGGGGGGGGGGGGAAGAATAGCAAGAAAAATATATAAAAAGAACTCCATGCCAAGAAAATGACTCCCCATCCTCTTCGTGGCAAGAATAATCCTAATCTCCTAATTGCTTTACCTCCTCCTAACTAACAAATATAAAATGCTTAATCCATAAACCATTTCTTAATAATAGGTAAAACACATAAATAATGTCTTCAGTCCACGTTGCAGCAAAAGATCCATCAGAGCTCTAAGATTTTAACAATTAGCATATTTAAAATTCAACATTCCACATCTTAACTATAACAAAATCCCATTTAAAAGTCATGAAATGGTCCCAGCGTTTTGATGTACACAAAATTAAAAAACCCAAATTTAACAAAATAAAAAGGGACCATTTCCTCTTTAAAAAAAACCGAGCCCAATACACAATATTCTACATAAAGTCTTATCTTCAAATACAGATCCCATATCTCCACTCTACAGGCATATCCATATTTCACAAGTACAAAATAATCCCACTATCCTAGCAGAGGCAACCCCCCCACAAAGTTAAACATAGCAAAAAGAAATAATTTCTCCTTTAAAAACAATTCCAAACTTCCTTACTTTAGTTAAAGAAAAACAAGTGTAAAAACCAATTTAAGTATCATAAAATTAGAATTACATAATTATTTACTGGAAAAACCTTTTACATCATATCCATTTTAGGCAAATGCAGTAAGGTATTATTAAAACCAGAAAAAATCCATCAGAATAACAACGTATCAATTTTTATCCCTGATCGAATAAAGTCAACTTTATAGTCTTTTTTTTCTTTGATACAAAACAGTCTTTCTCTATAATCATTCCAGGGTTTGTTAATCCTTATTACAAATTTCTTTAGCGCCTTAAACAGGTTCTTTTGTAAGGACCATAAGGAGAAACTGCTTGTGCAACCTCAGGTTGATCTCTTTAAGCCAGAGATCAAAGGGAGCTGATCTACTTTGGTTTCTTTGTAGAAGGTTGCAAATCGTTAGTTCTGCTTATCTGAGGAGCTGTCTTCAATGGGCCATCTTCCCTTGGATGTCCTGGCTTGGCATATTCTCCATTGGCACGCTATCTGCCTGAATGTGGATTCATAGAGGCCAACATCTTTGGCAATGGTTCTATAGCCCTTGCAATGTCATAAGCATCAACGAGAGATCTTGGAGATCTCTTCTAATTGAGGTGTGTGTCATCCAGAAACGTGTGCAGTAAAGAGCATATTCCAATAGCAGCAACCAACATCATGTGATATTTTTTTAACAGGGGAGGGCCACTCAGAGTCATTGACTAGAAATCACAATTAATTTATCCCCTAACCAAACTCATATATTTTTCGCTAATTAACATTGGCTCAGTGTGTTCCGTAAAAATGTGGCATAGTTCTCTGTCCGTATTCTTTATTTAACTAGAATCTCTTTGTCTATTAATAGGACTTGGCACATTGTAAGTTACAATTCTGCAGGACTACAAATAGCTCAAAATGGTTTCACAAACTTTTACCACTGTTGAGTGTTAAATTACTATTCCTAGAACTGTTGTCCATGCTTTGTGAGAATTCTGGGAGTGTCAGGTCAATATTTTGGAGAGGTTGCATTAGGGCAAAAAGTAGGTGTGCAAAGTGAAAACTCCTCATGTCATCTTAAATTCATGTGAGATTACAAGGGAAGATTTCAGTTGCTTTGTTGATTCGGTGAAGGAAATACTTGAAAGCTTTTTACAGTTTGCCAATAGTTTTACAAACCACATTTTTACATTTAAGCCCGCAGTATCACAAACCACAATGTCCCAGTCAATCAAGTCAATAAGCAAAACAATTTGTAGTGTAAAAGACGGGTGTTTCCCAGACACACAAATATCATTGTCTTTAAACTTTAACACTTTCAAAGTTTGCAATTTCATTCTCCCATGAGTCTTGGAACTTACATAATTTGGCAAGAGCAATGAGTGAGGTGTTGACGGCTAAGGAAAGCTCAATGGGAAGTTCAGGGGGAACAACCGAGGTTAGTATTAAAGTACATTCCAGAAAGAGCTTGTAACGGTTCCTGCTGGGATCTTTAGTGCCTTGGAAAGAGGAACAGAGATACACATTTACATATCATGGCTGCACAATTGACTAAGATGATTGTTAAGTCCCAGAACACATGGGGAAATCAAGTGTCTTCTGACCTCAAAGTTTTAATCTATAGACCAGACTATCTACGGATAGTATCTGCATGATACTGAACCTTTTGAAGAATAAACAACTGAAAAATTTCTCTTGATAATCGATCTAGAAATGTATCAAGAATATTGTCTTTTTAAACTTCCTTCTGGGTACAGGAATGTGCTAGAATGCTGTGGAATCCAGCAAAGAACAACCCATCTCTTCAATAAAGCAACCAAATCAATAAGATATCTATCCCTTTAATAATGCAGCTGTTCTAATTGAGTATCTCTTTTTGTAGCTCATCAACACACTTGCCATTCCTATTGATGCTATATTCTCTTCTTTATTAGAGAGGCCCAAATTTACCTTCGATCCATACGTAGGCTGCAGCAGCAATGGCAAAGACAAGGAGGAAAAGAATGAAGATGAAAGTTTCCAAGTTATTGGCTGTTACCCGTTTCACCCCGAAGAGGATTGTACGTAAGAGCTTCCCCTGAGAGAGAGAGAGAAAGAGAGAGAGAGAAGAAGAATAATCAGTCTGCTATAGTTCAGAGGAATTATTGACAGAATAGAACAAAAAAATGTAACTAGTATCTAAATCCTCAGAGAAGTGTCCCCCCCCCCCAAAAGCCAATATACTTTGGCTAACAAAACCCTGTCAGGAAATCAAACCACTCCCTAAAACCCTAATGTTTTAAGAAACATTTTATTAAGGTTTAGGAATTTAAAAAGCATCAAATTAAACATAAATAACACAAAATAGTAGAAGGCAGATGGAAGACTTGAAAACTGTTCCATATTTACACAGACGATTGGCTTTCTTTAAAATAAACAGCAATCACAGCGTCACAATTTCATCTTTGCTTCGAGTTCTATTTTTAAAGGACTTTGGGGAAGTGGAGATATATGTCTTAGATTTGTAAGTTAGTTAGAAAGAATCATGAGCTCCGAATTACAAGTTCTGCTTCTTGAGCTGGGGAAGTGAACCCCAGGATGAAGATGCATGACTGCTTTCACATAAAAGCACAGAGGTTCTTACCTGAGAAGTATTAAAGCCTGTCCTCAGAACATAGGCCACACACCCATTATCTACAGCTGCAGAAGGGAGAAAGGAAAATATTGTATATTTCTATAAAACAGCTCTATAAAGCTTAAATGGGGAATTTGGGTGAACCCCTCCCCACCCCCAGCAAATGTGAACACAACACTTATGCATTTTTTTTAAAAAAAGTCATCATATATCAAATGAAAAAGGCAGAAGTTATAAGTTGAAGAAAAGAGCCTGCTTGGACTAGCTAT
This sequence comes from Thermophis baileyi, assembly GCA_003457575.1. NCBI lineage: Eukaryota > Metazoa > Chordata > Lepidosauria > Squamata > Dipsadidae > Thermophis > Thermophis baileyi. The sequence continues at coordinate 756,636 of QLTV01003470.1, forward strand.
ATTTATCAGTAAATTCAGTCAATATGTTGCACTACTCTTTCTCAGAATCTGACAAAAGTGATCTGAGCAGCACTATAGGAGTACAATATTCTAGAAAAAAATGTTTTACTAAGGGAAATTATAATTTATTGATTTTTCTTCTCTCTCTTCCTTTGTCCCTGCTCCCAATTTTGTTCACGCTAGTTTAGTCGCTACATACGTTTCAGGCCAGTACTGGCTTTTTGTGGTGGGATATGCTGCACAACTTTTGTTCCCCCGAAAATGACATGCAACCTGGAATCCGCTTGCATATCCAGGACATGATCAGGATCCAAATCCTCAACTGGCTCCTGTAGGACAAAACAGAACTTGAGCGTTGACAGAAAGCGAATAACACAAAATTTGCTGAGATAGGCAGAGATGTAAGCAGCCAATCTTTGCTGAATTCTCTTTATCTATATTTTTGCTTACACAAATTACGCATTTTCTAGAATACAAGAATTATCCTTATTCAAATGAGAGTTGGCCCCAGAATCAGATAGATTATGTTCTAGAGCAGGGGTGTCAAACTTGCATCGTCACAGCAGCGTCACGTGACATATCGAGACTTTCCCCCCCCTTTGCTAAACTGGGCGTGGGCATGGCCAGTGCGTGACGCATCCGGCCCGTGGGCCAGGAGTTTGACAGCCCTGATCTAGAGCAAAGCATAATTTTTAAGTTCCATGGGGAAGCAGCAGTACAAAGAGAGTCTGAACTTTTCTACTTTGATCAGCTTTTATTATATTTATATATAACAAACTTTTTAAATGCCCACCTCCCTCACAGAGGGGAACTAAGTGGTATACGATTTCATCAATACAATAAAACATTAAAACCTAATAATTTCAGATGTAAAATTTAAAAATATAGAACATTATAAAATTGCAAGAGATGGAGAGATCCAAGATGGGGAGACGAAGAGTTTTTAATACAGGCGGTGGAAGGGTGTTTTGATATTTAATATTAAATAATATTTAATACAATAGCATTTTTACTAATGTATCAGTTTTGTGTATTTTTTGCATTTTTCCTCAATGTATGCCATCCTGTATGAATATTTAAAAGTATAAAATGAGAAGTAACGGTTTTAGTCCATTTTTCACTTTAATTCATTTACAATGAGAAACAAGCAACGAAATGCCAACATACTTTCTCCTATTTATTACTATTGTGCATTACAACCATCCAGTGGTGAAATCCTCCACGGGTCGCCACCAGTTCGCTGCCCACGCATGCACGGTGCATGCCAGACGCACGCTGCCCACGCATGCACAGGGCGTTCCAGATACGTGCCAATATGATATATCCAATAAAGCTATTCTTTGAGGAACGTACCCGCCTCGGAGTTTTGCTTTCTATGGGTCTATTACAGTGATGGCTAACCTTTTTGCCATCGCATGCCAAAACCGGGGGGAGCGTGGGGGGGGGGTCGCACGCGCGTGTGCCCACACCCATAATGCAATGCCCTGCGCATGAGCGTGGCCACACATCCCGCGCTCCCCCCGCCCCCTTACGCATGCGTGCATGATCCCATTGCTCCCCCGCACATGCATGCGCAACCGAGCTTCCCCCGCCCCCACAAAAGTGCGTGCGACCCCCACACACGCTCTCCCACGCATGCGCGCCACACACCCCCACACTCCTTTTGGGCCTGGCAAGCCTCCCTGAAGCCTCCTGGGACCATAAACAGGCTGTGGTGGGCAGGGGGCGCCGCTGGAACCCGAAGAGTGTCAATGAAGTGCCCCCCCAGCGCAGAACAAGCCAGCGCAGCCCCACTCCCACCCCTTCTCCCAAGGGAGCGCGCCCACTTCCCGGCCGGCACGTCTCTTACAGACGTTCCTTTGGCACGGACTCCACTCCTGTGGCAGCGCTGCTTGTTCTCGGTGGCTGGCAAGGGGGGGGCGGTTCTCCTCCAGCATCCTGGCCACAAGCGGCTGGGTGAGAACTGCTGCGCAGCCCCAGGAGAGCAGCAAGACAGGGCTGCTTGTTCTCGGTGGCAGGCGAGGGGGGGGGGTTTCTCCTCCAGCATCCCGGCCACAAGCGGCTGGGTGAGAACCGCTGCGCAGCCCCAGGAGAGCAGCAAGGCAGGGCTGCTTGTTCTCGGTGGCTGGGAGGGGGGGGGGTGGCCACCAAGAGCAAACAGCCCTGCCCCTGCTGCTCTCCTGGGGCTGCGCAGCGGTTCTCACCCTTGACGCCACCCCTTCCAGCCACCGAGAACAAGCAGCCCTGCCCCTGCTGCTCTCCTGGGGCTGCGCAGCGGTTCTCACCCTGCCGCTTGTGGACGGGATTCTGGAGGAGAAATCCCCCCCCCTTCCAGCCACCGAGAACAAACAGCCCTGCCCCTGCTGCTCTCCTGGGGCTGCGCAGGGGTTCTCACCCTGCCGCTTGCGGACGGGATTCTGGAGGACAACCACCACCCTCGCCCACCACCGAGAACAAGCAGCGCTGCTGCTGCTTCTCTTCTGGGGTGCCCGAGCCAGCCAGGCGCTCTGGACCACGGACGCACGTCGCTGTGGGCTGGAGGACTGGGGCCGCGCAAGAAGCCCGCTCGGGCGGGGAGGGAGGGAAGCCTCGGCGGTCCGGTCCTGGCTGACAGCTCTGCTCCCTTAGGAAGCGACCCCGTCCACATCTTTGAGCACGTGAGCTGTTCTTCGCGCATGCATGCGCGCCAGATACCAAGCCAAGTGGCCAGCACGCATGCGCCTGCCGGAAACAGGAAGATCATCTTCCCGGTGCGCACATGCGCACCGGGTGACTGCTCTTTCGGTTTCTGGCGCTCCTGCATGCGTGAAGACCAGCTGGCTGGCGCTCCGGAATCTGGAAGAGCAACGGGTGATGGCTCTGCATGCCACTTCCGGCACACGTGCCATAGGTTCGCCATCACGGGTCTATTACTTGGAACCCTGACACAAACCTTCATTTGAGGGACTGACTCTCCGGTCAACATGGCTTCATCTACAATACACCTTCCTCGCAGCAGCAACATGTCACACGGTACAAGGTTCTCATGGGGAGAGCGGCCTGGAATAAAAAGTTGAATGCTCAGAAAAGAGTTGGGAGAAAATATGGACTTAGTCAGGATCTAGATTAAGAATTGTGAAGGACTTGCAAGCTGTTCTTCTTTCCTCATCTTAGCAGAGCTCAGCCTGTCTAGGCAGCACAAATGAAGCATGATTTTCCCACTGAACAGCAAGAAAAAGTTGCTGGCATATCAATCCTGTTTTGCTAGTATGTTATATGCCTTTGGAGTCTCTCCAATGAGGCCCAAATGCTTTCAGCCTCTTCTATGCTGCCTTCTGCAAGTTCACAAGGAAAATTACACAAGGAATGGCCAGGGGGAAAAAAACTTCAGTATAGTTTTTGACATAAAAGTAATATTTTTACAAGCAAGTTCTTCCTCTTAATAACAATATTAACCTAAGTTCAGCTTATGTCAGAAAATGTAGACTCACAGATCTGGAGAGACTTCTTTCTGCCCTAATCCTCATTCAATACCTGGCAGTTTTACTGATATATAGGAGTATCTGAATACAGACAAAAGCCAAAAACCCTTTGAAATAGAAAAAGATAGGTAGTTCTTCATTTGCAACAAGTAAGGGACCTCCATTACCGACTGAAACGATGTCCCCTGGAATTATTTCATCACTGGAAATTGGCCGCCACTTCCTGTTTCTGTAAACCTGAAAAATAAAGAGGCAGCAAAATAATACTTTGGATCCTTGGGCTGAAGTAGCTCTGGAGAAGCAACACCCACCTATGTAACTTTCATGGTACCTTTAACCAAAAGAACTTGTTCATAAAAATAATATAATGTAACAGCGTTCCGTGCGCCTTCGGCGTTTAGTCATGCCGGCCACATGACCATGGAGACGTCTTCGGACAGCGCTGGCTCTTCGGCTTTGAAACGGAGATGAGCACCGCCCCCTAGAGTCGGGAACGACTAGCACATATGTGCGAGGGGAACCTTTACCTTTACTTAAGAATAAAAAATGGATGGAATGAATATACACTTTCTCTGTAAATTTAGCCTGTTCCTAGATTTATCCAAAATTTAATCATTGCTTTCCCGGAAGAAACCAATCAATTTACAAAGCCAAGAAAAATGGAGATGTCTTAGAAGCCAGGGAATACTGGAAGGGAAAAAAAATGTAGAGATTTGGATGACAAATGAAAAAGATCTTGATAATTACCTTTCTATCTTAGCTTCTAAGGTTCCGGCAACCCTTCCTGTCCTATCAATCACTCTGCTTTTCCTGACAGCTCCTCTTTCTTAGCAAGCCCACTTAACAAGTACAGCAACTAACTGTTATTCACATCACCCTGAACGACTGGAATTCCAGTATTCTGGAAGCTAACAGTTCATTAGAATCTCTGCAGATGGGGGGGGGGGAGGAGGAGGTAGCACTGGAGCCTTCAAGTTTTACTTGAATCTCATCATCTTTTGCCCTTGCTTACCTGGATCATGTAGGGTTTGTTACCCATTTTTCGGATCTCAGACATGTTCCTCATTTGTTGCTGGACAAGGGATGCTTCAAAAGCTACCAGCATGGAAAGAGTGAAGACACTATAATACCAGTATTCATCCAGGCACCACAGGCCCACACAGAATACCTGTGAAAAGCAGAATCAAAGGATTTTAGGGATCACGCAGTTCGGCAACTTTTTGGAAGCTAGAAGCCACAATGAAATATTTATATAAATTTTAAATATTTCCACTTTCTTTGCTGAGGACGTCTGAACAAGTCCATACTAGCCAGCCAATTGCATAAATAAAAAGCTCACAACTCATAATGATCTGAGAATCAACAGTTTTGAATGACAGCAGCGTTTAAATTTGTCAATTTAAGAAACAACCAAAGAGCAAAAAAAATAAAATAAATTACATTTGATGTTGTGCCTTGGCATACAGCTTTTGTTACCTGAAAGACGAAGAAAGGAGCTGTTGCTCTCTCTTTGAAGAGTTCCAGGAATTCTGGCACAACCATTTCTGCCCTGTGTGAAAAGCAGAATCTTTATTCATTTTAGCACTCAACCTTTCTTGAGCCCACTCAATTATGCAAAACTTTTGGTTTCGCTGCATTTAACTTTCAGTATCCTGGGAGATATGACAACATTGTCAGGAGGGTCACAGATTCTCCACCTCTGCTTTGGATCCTGAAGGTTTCATTTTCCTTACCCATTTCTCGCTCTCTTCTATTCTCACTTTGGCTTCATCAAATGTCCTTCAAAGCTCAGAACTTTAAAGCTTCAGGCACTACTTAACCGGGACTGCTCCTCAGTTGTCATTGTCAGACCCACAATTTTCACCATCAGTGGATAATTATCAATACTTAATAATTAATAACTAATTAAATAAATAACTACACTGGAATAATTGGGGGGGAAGGGAAGAATTGCCGTTTTAGTTTTCATGACAGGTTCCGAGTTCTTCCTACTTGGTGATGCAGTGATTGCATTACTGATTTGTTTCTGCAGCCCTTGCTAATCGGATACCTTCATATACATTGTGGCTGAAAATCCTACCATATCCCCAGTCCACATCAACGTTTGGCATGCTGGGTAAGAACAAAAGCAGTTGTAATTTGGGATACTGGGAAAGTGCCAAGTTTAGGAAAACTGGGTTACAGCTGTGGAAACTGAGGTGTTTTTTTTTTGTTTTTTTTTGCTTTTAAGACAAGAAAGTTATAGTTATAAAGTGGGAATAATGGGAGAAATTGTGTCTACAGTTGGGTAAGGAAAGCAGATCTATGCCTTTGAGAGAGCTAATATGTTTTTTTTTAAAATTACAAAGGCATGTGGGTCTAAGTAGGATAAGACAGCTTGTTATAAGGGGATGGATGAACGAGGTGAAGAACTTTCTTCCACGAATTCTTCCAGACATACAGGATGGAAAGATGGGCTATTGGGAATGTGGAAAGGCAGGAAATTGAGTAAAAGTGGGCTCAGGATTCGTGCAACCTCATGCCGGAATGGGACAACTCGCTTTGGCCAACTTGCCACAGCCAACTCACTGTGGGACAACTCACCATGGCCAACTCGCTGCAGGACAATTCAACAGTTCAATTTAATTATTTAAAATAATTTAAAAAAAATATTTTAATTTTTGCATTGCACATTTCATTTTATCCCTCTTTGGCACCCTTTTTTAAACGATTCTATTCCACTATTTCTTCAATATTAATGTAACTCTTGTCCTGCGGCAAGTTGGCCATCGTGAGTTGTTTGTGGCGAGTTGGCCAAAGCAAGTTGACCACAACAAGTTGGCTGTGGCAAGTTGGCTGTGGCAAGTTCCACCTTATGCAATGGAATAAGATTGGAATAAAATTGATCTTGGCAAGATAGAGAGCAATTAATCTCATGGCTGCTAAGTGTCTATATTCAGCTTAGTTAATTTACAAATGATAGAATTGTAAGTCAATGTTGGGAGATAAAAAAATCTTTTGGCAGACATATACTTTAATGTAGATTGTCAGATGGAACTGTGGGAAGGCAGCACATCAGCTTAATAAAGAAGTGCAGTAAGAAGCAATAAAATATTTATTTTTGCTATTGTAAATTATTAACTAGAAACTTCTCTTCCATATCCGTCTGGCAATCAATGCTAGGTAATATATCACCAACATGCTGTCAATAGCTGTAGGCTAATTAAGCTGAATATTCAACAGTCAAGAGCTTAGATATTCCTGTCTTAAGAAGTTTATGATAAATATTACAGATAAATACTGTAGCCCACCTTTGTCCTACTTACTTGTTGGTGCCATATTTTTTTTCTGCTGCTTTGATTTCTTTATCTTCCTGGTAACCACGAGCATTCTGATAATACTGCAGTGGGTGCTCCACAGGAAATGCCACAGGAAGGAATTTTTTGCTTTCACTTAGCTCACAAAAGTATTTGATTTTTTGAAATTCAAAGGAAAGAACCTCCTCTCCATCTTCTCCCTAGAAGGGACACACAAAGTACATGGAGCCGGTTTGGAGATTTCTGCCATTAAGTGTGACACACTATGAGGAAGCTGCCCACTGGACTACCTGCTACAACAGGCCAAGGCAAACATAAACGCTACAGCAAGGGATACAACCCAGCACACAACCCAGCTGTGACTTTGCAGCTTTAAAAAGAATAAAGCTGCTAGTCACAAATGAATTTAATTTTCGTAAAAGCAAATATTTGTATCTGCTAGAGAATATCAGTGGAAAAGTGGGGAAATACATTTTCTGTCAAATTTCACATCCTTCCCACTCAGAACTCGTGGTACCGCCAGAATATTATTCCAGTAGCATGGTAGGTACTGCAATTGTGATCTGTTGAGACAAGTGCTGCAGATGGGAAGGAATCTTAAGGGAAAGTAGGATAGTAAGGTATTCCTTCCCTTAAATGAGAAACCCCTCGATGGTTGAAATAAACTCTTCTCTTTGTGAAGATTCAATTCAGGATTCAAGCCATTAATTACACATTCCTATCCTGTTTGAGATCAGATCCACATTTCTGTGTGATACCTTAATTTTTTCTTTGCACAAAGTACTAAGTCAAAATCAGCAAACTTAAATGAGATATAACAAATTGATGAGAAAAGGGAACTGTCTTCAATTGAACAAGATTTAATTTCTCACCTGATCTCGCTGGAGTGGTACTAGTTCTGCGGAGCCATTATTTGGAGTTGGCACAACTTTAGCCAAGGTAGCTTTCCTTGGACTGCGCACCTGAAAGACAATAGTTGGAACAATCAGTCTTTAGAATTTGGATCAAATTAAGCAATATTTAGTATTTTCTCCACAAGAGAGAAGAAACAGCTGCACTTGGCGGTAAAGCTACATTTGTATTAATTGTACTGGTTTTATCTAAACTTGAAACAGGTAGGTTGCAATTAGTGTGTCTGAATAATGCAATATTCAGTTTAATGTGAATTGTAAATTTATATCAAATCATGTTTAACACAACTAAAATTCTGTTAATACGAGGCTAGCACACATGCAGTTGCACTTGAAGTTTCAGACAGTTAATCTGTGTGTGTGTGTGCAAAATGGAAAAAAATGCTGTCAGAAGAAAACAGTACATGTTTAGAAAAAAGAGGCTCATTACAACAGAGCAAAAATTTGATGCAACTAAGTGACATGAATGTGATCATACAGTAGCAATGCTAAAATAAGATAAATCCGAGATTTTTTTAAAAAAAATTTGCTTTCTATTACGACTTTGCAATTTTGTTAACCATAAATTTAAAGTAGATTCTTTTTACTGTAATATTTCATTAATATACATATACAAAATTTTTCATTATTTGCACTGAGCTGTAACCAATTACCATACCAATTACCTTATAAATGTCACTTTGTACAGTAGAAATTTAAATAATGCAATCATTTTGTAGGATTCATTAACCACGCCACTTGCAAAGAAATCCTGTAGTTTCCCTCCTTTGTTCATCAAAGACAGCATCCCCTGGGCTAAGTGAGTAGCATCAGGGAGAAACTGTTTCTACAGTTGTGTCTCATTTCTGAAACACTCTCCTCAAAAGAAGTCCATCAGGCATTAAACAAATGAGCTTCAAGTATTAGCCTATGACTTTATCACATGCACTGTCTGATCAAAAAAATTAAGTTAATTCTTGCTTCGACTGCTTTTGCTTGGGGTTTTGAAGAACTTCTTGGCTTAATATTTTGTATTATAACTAATGGAAGACTGCAATTTACCTTTGACATTTCTGGAATAATCAGACACAGAACATATTAATACTTAAAATGAATGAACCATGGCAATATATCAATTCTAGAAAGCAACTGTGCAAAGCAATATCTAGATGTTTGTTACAGTTTAGTCCTCTCCCCCCCCCCCCAGATCATTTAAGAATTAGTGAAGGCTTCTTCCATTAGGCCTGCATATAATAATAAATGACCTGTCTGGAAGGCTTAGAAGCCTTCTAAACAATGCAGGAGATTATAGGTGAGAAAATAATTGAGGAACACCACTAAATGAGAATAAGAGGCAGAAAGCTAGAGTTTCATAATCTTTCTTTGAATCAACCTATCCTAAGATCAAAATCATTGTTAGCTACATTCTATTATGGTACATGCTTTGTTAAAGGCAAACGCCCCTGACACTAACAGTTACTAAATTCAGTTGGTCTGTTGTCCTACTGCTGAAATATACCAATTCATTTTAACCAATATTGTCCATTCCAACTGATAATACTTTTTCAGGCATGGGCAGATTTTGTTCTATGACTTTGAAACTGGGACTTTTTGGAAAAGAAACTGAATATATACCCATGAATTACAGACTTTTCATCTTCTCTTTCAAAGACAGCAATGAAAACCATACGAAACTACAGTAACATCACATGACTCCTGTTAAAGAGGCAGATATAATCATATTATTATCATGAGTACTACAGTAGAACATCCAGTGGTCTGACAATATCTAATCTTTATCAGAAATTAGATAACCCTTTAGCAAAAGAACTAGCATCCTATCTTGTACAAATTTCTCCAACCACTACTGCAATGAAGCTTTAACACAGCAAAACCACAAGCAGCATTTATATTTATATTAATTTTCCAAAGAAAAGAGAAGCTAGAAATCTACTTTTAAGTCTCTGTGTCATTGTGACAGTTTGATCAGTTATTCTGTAATTTCCAAACTGGGCACTGAAATATACTAATGTATATGTTGATACTGGCAGGCTCCGGGAAACTCTATTTTCTTCCAGAGAAAAATATTATGTCTTCCAAGAATGGAAATTTGGGAAATACTCAATTGTTCATGAAAGATAAATATTGTAGAGAATTTTAAAAAGGAATAGAGGTGAGAAATTGTCATTCAATAGGTAATCAAGTTCAACCAAGAAAATGACTGATGTGCTCAGTTACATTTTCCCTTTTGTTTTGTTTAGAGGTGCAAAACTTTAATAGAATCACCACTTGTTTCTTTTTATAAGCAAGCGCTCACATTTGGAAATCAAGAAACCACCACAACTTCCCAAAATAATTAGTACTGTTGGGGGAGTGGAAAGCTTAAGCCTATTTTCCCTGGAGAAAGCCACACTAGTTTACAAAAATATTAAAACTATGTTAAATAAAACTATCATGACTAAAACTAACAATTCTTTTAAAAAAACACAACCATTAAAAAAGCTTCATTTAAAAAAAAAAGGAAAACAGGCAATCTAAAATATCCCATCCATATCAATGAGTTTAAAGAAAAGAATCTCAAGCAGATTTACTTCCAATTCAATTACATTCATTAAAATTCAAATGACCACTTCCTATCCCATTCTGTTACATCCCTAGATTCCAAAATAAGCAATCGATGTATGTAGAATAAACTGCCTTTACATGCAAAAAGAAACCTATTCACTATAACTTGAGCACATTAAAACTACAGTCAGGACATTGAACAAGAGTAAGCTTAACAAAAGTGTGTGCCTCAGCAAGTGTGTTTTGTTTTCATAACAAAGCCTCAAGTAGAAGCACAATACAGAAGCAAAATCCCAGTGACTCCATGAGGCTTTACAGCTGTTCTCTCCTTTCAGTCTCAACAGCATTTGGATTTAAGACTGGGCTTCACTCCTGGTACCCCCACTTCACTTCAGGAGAGAAGTGCAAAATTTGGCCATCTTATCAGTGAGTCCAGAGCCCCCATGCAAGGAATCTCTCTAGACACACCTGAGCACCAACACCTCTTCAGGAAAGTACAGGTAGTCCTCAACTTACGACCACAATTGAGCCCAAAATTTCTGTTGTTCAGTAAAACATTTGTTCAGTGAATTCGTCCCATTTTACGACTTTTCTTGCCCTATTTGTTAAGTGAATCACTGCAGTTTTAAATTAGTAACTGGTTGTTAAATGAATCTGGGTTCTCCATTGACTCCTGAACACTGCAACAGTCATAAATATGAGTTCAGCTGTCAAGCATCTGAATGGAAATCACGGGAGCACGGGGATGCTGCAATGGTCGTCAGTGTGAAAAAACGGTCGTAAGTCACTATTTGCGGTGCCGTTGTAACTTCGAACGGTCACTAAAGGAACTGTTGTAAGTCGTGAGTACAGGTCCTGGCTGAGGAGCACTGTAATTCCCCCCTCTTGTTTCCCCCCTCCTGCACTACCCCACAAGCAACCAGCTTGCTTCCAGACAGAGAGGTGCGATTTCTGGGCTCGATGCGCGCGTCTTGCGATTCATACGTACCCCTAAACTACGTAAGATTTCTTTACAGGCTCTTCCTGGGCAGACTCGGAGAGATGCCTCCTGGCCGACCAGCCGAGCACTGACTTCCAAGGTTGGTGATGCTGCATTTTGTGTGTCCCTCCTTTCCTTCCCCCCGCCTCTCCTTTCTCTTCCTTCCTTCTTTTCTTCCCCCACGTTTCGATTCGATCCGATCCGGTCGAAGAACTGCCACAAAACAGTTGTTCAGTGAATTCGTCCCATTTTACGACTTTTCTTGCCCTATTTGTTAAGTGAATCACTGCAGTTTTAAATTAGTAACTGGTTGTTAAATGAATCTGGGTTCTCCATTGACTCCTGAACACTGCAACAGTCATAAATATGAGTTCAGCTGTCAAGCATCTGAATGGAAATCACGGGAGCACGGGGATGCTGCAATGGTCGTCAGTGTGAAAAAACGGTCGTAAGTCACTATTTGCGGTGCCGTTGTAACTTCGAACGGTCACTAAAGGAACTGTTGTAAGTCGAGGACCACCTGTAAAGCCTGCGAAAGGGGTGGGGGTGGGGAATGGGAGACTGCTTTTCCCCACTTCCCCTGATCTGATCTCAGAAGCCGCAGGCAGAGAAAGCTTTGCCAATCTGTGCAAAGGTGATCCGCCCGCCCGCCCGCCCGCGCCCTTCTCCCGGGTGGCCTTTGGCTCCCCCGCTCCCTCCCCGGCGCGGGACTGACCCAACAGCAGTAGAGCAAGCAGTGGACGTTGACGCTCCACAGGCCGGCTAAGGCCGTGAGAAGGTGGACGACCCCAATGGCGGCGAGGAAAAGCAGCGCAGCTTCAGGGGTCTCGGTGCCGGCGGCTGACCCCCAAGCCCAGGCGAAGGCGCTCGCCCCCCAAACCCACAGCCAGAGCGGGTACAGGACGCAGAAGGGCAACACCGTCCCCCATAACAGACTCGACCGCCTCCGATATGGAATCACGTCTTGCACCAACTCGTCTCCCGGCCCCGGTCCGGGACCGGCCTCCGCTGTTGCCACCATCCTTCTTCCGGGAGCCGCCGCCGCCGCCGGCTCGCTTCGGACTCGCTTCCTTCCACTTCCGGGGTAGGCACCAATGAAGCGCGTTGAGCGAGCATGCTCCCGGCCTGGGCGGTAAAAGTGCGCATGCGTCGCCTCTTCGCAGCGCCGGTGGAGCCAACGCTTCAACCTCACGCCCCTTTATGAATGAGCTATACACGTGGCTCTCCGCGAAGCGACGGCGCCGTTCCAACCGCGCGTGCGCGAAACCGTGAGGCGTTCTCTCGTGTCCTGGTGACTGGGTTTTAAGCTCCGCCCCGCCGTGGCTCGTTTGAACGTGCGCAGAAGAGGTCCGGTAGTGGGGAGGGGGCATGCGTGTTGGGGGCAAGGAAGAAACGAGCGTGGCTTTGATGAGCCGAGTGCGGCATGTGAGTGTGTGTTTTCTTTAAAGCTCTGCTCCAAAGCCCTTTTTTCTGATCAGGGTTTTTTTCCTTCCTCGGTCTTTAACTTGCATCTGCAGAGGTTTCAATCTATAATACTTACCGTCAGGATCAGATTAAATATACACATAACCCAGTGACTTGTTACCTGATCGGCTTGGGAAACCAGGAGAGCGGCAGACGATGACATTTTGGCTGCGGATTTCCAGTACTTGCTACTTTATACGTGATGATACAGTATCTTCACAAGTAGCAGCCTTGCTGGATCTCCTTTTAAAGCTGTCTCAATTGGTGACCTTGACAACCCATGGTAGTAAATGGTGGGCGGTGATGTAGGAAAACTTACGCAATAATACATACGTTATCTTTGAAACTCTGCAAGTTATAAGGCTGTGTAATAGCCCGAGTGAGAAAGAGAGAGAGAGAGAGAAAATTAAATTTTGAAGTCCCAACGGAGGGGAAACCAGTTGTGTTCTGGCAGGTTTTTGGTCAGTAAACTGGGCTAGCTCCTGAACAGTGTTTAAATCAGTTAGAAGTAGCCACTTCCATGTGTTTTTCATAATGCTTTAAAGGCATACTAAACATTTTTGCATTTCTTTTTGTCGTTATCTGTCTTTGGTGGAAAGGCAGAGTGTACATTCAGGATTTTTTTTTTTTTAACTTGTCTCCCTCTCAACAGGCAGGCGGCTCTGGAAATAACCTTGCGGTACTGCCACAAAGAAACCGAGCAATATGGCCGGTGTGTGGCTGCTAACCCTTCTTCCTGGCAGCAGGACTGTCACCAACTCAAACTTGATATGGCCAAATGTACATCATCCCAGTAAGTTCCCTTGGGCTGGAGTGCGGTTTTGCCTTTGTGGGGAAATCAGCTTTGATTAATTAAGGAACGTTCACTCCATCATCTGCCTATAGATTTCATAACATTTCTGTGTGCAGCCACTGCAACTTGCTAGCTGTGAGAACAATGTATCCTATCATTTTTACTAAGTTCCTGCACTGTTCTTTGTCCATTTTTTCTTATTTATAAATCTATGGGACTTTTATTATAGCCCAATTGTTCAGAAGATTCGCCAAGATTGTGCTGAGCCATTTACTGCATTCGAGGAGTGCCTTAAGACAAATCAGAGTTCTTCAATCAAATGTTCTGAACACCTCCAAAAGTTTCTCCTCTGCGCTGACCAGGTGAAACTGAATACATAAGGTTGGTGCCCCTAAATGTTTGCATTGGTCTTTGGTATATGTGTGTATTCATAAATAAAATAATATAAAGCTACAATTCATTTATTGGATATCTTGCCCACATTGTAGCAGCCATTTGACATAATGTGGTGAGAAAAGCTGAAATAACTGACATATATGTCACACAAGCAGTAACAATATCTTATTCCTCTACAAGAGGCATAGGAGTCAAAAATATAATTGAACAATTATTGTTCTCTTGTCCCAAGACCAAAGTGCATCACTGTGAAACTTGAGAGGTGGTGGTTGGGCCAAAAAGAACTTCTATCATCTGGAGTTTATTGTCATCTTATTCTCATTTTTGCACATAAGATGGAAATTTTTGCTGCATTGAATTTCTTTTAATGGGTGGAAAATAGTAGCTGATGAACTTCATTGCATTCATCAACTGGGCAAATGCATAAGAGATTGATGAAATCATACATTGCACTCTTTATATTGATGGATTGATGATTATGTGCCATCAGGTTGCTTTTGACTCCTAGTGACCACAATGATAGTTTTTCCCCCCAGGATGATCTATCCCTAACCTTTTCCCAGTTTTTTTCACATCACCTAATGTGTCTGAAGTAAAATACCGCCTAGAACAGGCCTGTCAAACTGGTGGCCCGTGGGCCAGATGCGTCACGCGCAGGCCACGCCCACCCCAGCTCTGCAAAGGCAAAAAAGTCACGATATGTCATGTGACGTGATCGAGTTTGACACCCGTGCCCTAGAAGATAATTAGTGAACTGTCTTAGGTTCTCCTAATTGAACTTTGAAGTTGGGTTTAGTGGACTCTTAATTTAGAAAACAGTACTTTATTCATGACTAGGCAATGAGCTGTTGACAAACCAGTTTGCAAAATGTCTGAAAGACTATGACAATTCTTTGCTTGTTTATCTTCCATTTGGGAAATATGCTCATTTTGGACCCTGGGTGGTATAACTTACTAATGAATTTTGGAAGGGTAATACTTCATTTTGTGTGTATTTTCTCTCTCCCCTTTTTTCACAATCCAGCCTTTTGATTTCTTCAGCAGAAACCTTGCTATTCCTTGAAGTGGCATTATGACTAAAAAATTTGACCAGCAATGGCACCAGCTTCTCACCTGTCATGAAGATATCTTTCCCAGCCTTCAGCATCATTCATTTATCTTCATCCAAGATATCTCAGCTTGGCCCATTGAAATGGAATCTCAATTTACAAACCCAGGTATCTGGGGTAGATATTTTATTATGCCTGGAACTTTTGCAGGCACTATACAGTAAACTACAAAGACCCCGAATAATCTTTTCTGACCCAATTTCGCAGACAGAATTGTAACGTTCTATGGCTCAAAACAGAGTGATCCAGGCAGATTAATGAACAGAAGAAAAAAGGAATCTAATTTGCCATGGAACGTCTCTGAAAGTATTTTAATCTTCTCTCATGCACTGTGAGACTTGCCTCAGGGTATCCTGTTTATGCCCAGCTAATGGGCAGCACCTAGCCAACTTTGACCTGAAAAAAATCTAAAACAAGGTCAGACTTAATTTCTTAGATGGAGAGTCACCATATACTACCATAGTTGTATACAGATTGGGAAGCCAAAAAGAAGTCTGCAAAGAAGATACAGATAAATGTTTTTTGTATTGTTACCAAGAAAAATACATGTTCATGCCACCCAGTCATTTGTAGGATACAAACTTGATTCAGAGGAGACATGAGTACAGTACTTTTATTCTATTTGTAGTCAGTAGAGGGCACTCTGTAAACATCGGAACGTTCTTAATTCTTTGTTTTATGACTGTGTTGTAAAAGGTGACAAGAAAAATGACATCAAATGCAACATTAATGAAGTTCAACAGTTGTCAGTCTTAACTAGCCAATGATTCTGACTGGATTTATATTCATAACTTTGAATACTATTGGAGTGATATTTGTAGTATTACATGTGTCAATGCATTGCTTATATCACTTAGCCAGTGGGATACGAGTTTTGGGAAAAATTACACAGTATTCTGAATTGTCATGATAGGGTAAGGGAAATGATTTGTAAGGAGGCTTGAATAAATGTGCAAGAATGAGAATGAAATGAAGACCTAATATTGAATGGCCATGGTGACTATTTGATGAGTGCCCTCTTAGAAAAGAAAAGATTTAAGCATGTCAATCCGTACATACGCATGGAAAAATGACTGTAAAGCTAAAAGCATGATTGATTTGATTGTTTATGATGGCAGATTGAAATAATTAGTGAATGATATAGGGGTATTGAGAGGTTCTGAATGTGAGATAGACCATTATCTGGTAGAATCAAGAATAGATCTTAGAAAATAGATAAGGAAGGGAAAAAAAGAAGCAAGTAGAACAACGGAGGGAAGAGATATTACAGAGTTGCAGAGACGTGTATGGAGCTACATTAATAAAGAGTATAGAAATGGATGTATGGTGGAATGAAGTTTTGGAAAAAAATGGATGAGAGAAAATGCAAGAGGGAGAAAAGTTGAGGATGAAGGGAAGATATTCTTGCAAAGATACTATATTCTTTGCAAGGAATCTCTATCTATCTATCATCTATCTATCTATCTATCTATCTATCTATCTATCTATCTATCTATCTATCTATCTATCTATCTATTTATCTCCTTGCAAAGAATGTGGTCAGAGTGGCTAAGGAGGCATTATGATTAGGAGAGGGAGGGAAATGCAGATTTTGATAAAGAATAAATAATAATTAGAAGTAGATTGGGAGGATAAAACAAGGAGCAAAGTGAATGGAATTTAGAATTAAGTGCTGAAATAGTTTGGAATGAAACTGAAGTTAGGAAATGCAAGAAGTATTTTAGACATTTGTAGAAGAATGATGGTGATTTGTTGAAGAGTGAAATTGAAATGAATGCTATATTAGTATCCGAAGCTTGATGGAAGGAAGATGACAAACACTGTAAAATGTTGGAAAATAGAAAAGCCGCAGGTAGTGATAGCATAATTGCAGAAATATTACATTGTGAATGTGATTTGATTATGGAGTGACTGTGCAGCTTGTTTAATGTGTGTATGAAATCTGTATCCATGCCTGTTAATTGGAGGAATGTTAATTTTGTTCTCTTGTAAAAAGGAAAAGGTACCGAGTGTGAATGTAAAACTCTTGTGAAATTAATTTGTTAAGGTTCCTGGGAGATACTTGACAGAATTCAGATCTAAAGACTGCAAGAGATAATAATCAACATTGAAAAGTGCTTTATATGGGCAGTGTAGTAATATAAAACTGACAAGGATTATTGTGCATTTGTTGATTAAGAGAAAGCATAGAACAAATGTTCTTTGAGGTAGTCCTCAACTTACAACAGTTTATTTAGTGACTGTTCGAACTTACAACAGCACTGAAAAAAATGACGACCATTTTTCACATTTATGACCATTGCAGAATCCCCATAGTCACATGATCAAAACTCAGGATGCTTGGCAACTGGCTCATATTTATGACAGTTGCAGTATCCCGGGGTCATGTGATCCCCTTTTGCGACCTTCTGACAAGCAAAGTCAATGGGGAAGCCAGATTCACTTAACAATCATGTTAATAACTTAAGACGTGCAGTGATTCACTTAACAATTGTGGTAAGAAAGGTCGTAAAATGGGGCAAAACTCACTTAACAACTGTCTCACTTAGAAATAGAAATTTTGGGCTCAATTGTGGTCGTAAGTGGAGGACTATATATGATGGAAGAAAAGCATGGATAAAAATAGAATGCTTGATGAATCATTTGAGAATATGACAAATATGGATGTTCCCTTATTTGCTTGATCCATGGATAAATGTATAAAAAGTGTAGTGACTTTAGAGGTATCTTAGTTGGGGAAGTGAGCATACATGTAGGTTTTTAAGTACCTGATGCCATGTTATTGGCCCAGGGTTGCAGCCGATTGTAGGATGCAGTAAGGACTATGGATCGGAACATTAATTATCAATGTCAGCCTCACAAAGGACCAGGAAATTAATTTCACAGGAAGATTAAAACTATCTTCATCCAGCTTGGCTGTCTAACAGAGACTTGAAAACCTGAGTATGTGTATTTCCTCCATCTTCTTATACTTATACCATGAATTAAGGATGCACCTGCCTGAGCAGCTTCCAAATATTATCTCATTTCTCAGGACTTAAAAGATGTTTCAGCCCTTTCACCTAGGTAAGGCTTCTTGTATATTTCCGCCAAGGTCATCTCACTTACCAAGAATGAATGCGGATCAAATTGCAAAAGAAATATAGGAGGTACCTAGGTGAAGAGAAGGGAAAATCCAAAACATTTGTGGTTGGTTTGAATTAATGAATTCGCCCCAAAGAATGAAGTTTTAAGAACATATTATGTGAGGCATTGTGGAAGTAAGGATGATTTGCAAGGATAGAAAGATGTAAGATATAAGTAGTTTCATTCCCCCCCACCCCTTATCTCATGCTTTTGGCTTATATTTCTTACTCCTTTTCTGCCTTCTATGTAGTGCTGCTTATCCGGGAAGGAAATACAGGTAGTTCTTGCTTAGTGATTGCCTTTTTCAGTTGTAACTATAAACAGTCACTAAACAGGGCAGTCATTAATTGAGGACTATGACTGTTAACTCCCCCAAACTGAAGTCCTTAAAATTTATGGAGAATGCAATGTCTGCAGTCGCCAGCCACAGAAATAAGAATTGGTTAGCTGGGAGTTTTGGCATTTGGGGTGGGATGGGGGGCAGGAACCCATTTGTTCTGGTTTCTTGGTTTCAAAGGCGTATGATTCCCATATACCATGACCAACTTCTGAGAAGTAGCCTCCAATATGTAAAAAACTTTTTTTGGGGTGGGGAGGAATCCATACCGAAGGTGCATGTTTCTTAGGCTCTTGCTTCATTTCCTCCCTGGAGGAACATAAATCACATGAAAGCTAATTAATGAAATTTTCTAAATGGATGGTGGTGTTAATGGGCATTAGTGCAGAAGAGTGACTTGTTTTATGTCCTCCCTCTTCCTCTGGGTCAACTCCCACCCCCATCCCACAACCTCAGACCAGGATGGGAATATTGCCTTGAACCACTGCAGCCTTGAATTGCCATCTCCTGCTAAGCAACTTGTCAGCTTTGCCTTAATTCCTCATGCAGAAAAATGTCCTCATTTTACACACCGTTTCTTGTTTGCTATTGAGAATGTCCATAAATCAGCACAAGGCCTTTTGGTGTCAAAGTTCTCTTTGCTGGCAAGGGAAGACTTCTTTTGAATCCACAGAGAGGCAAGTATAGGGAACTGCATTCCATTTGTGTGCGCACGTGCACACACAGGTGCACACATACACACACTGACACACAATGGCTTGCCTCCCAAAAAAGTCATATATAGCCAATAGCTATGAGAGAGTGAGTGGAGGACATGGATGGTGCAAAGAATCCATGCCAAACAAAGGTTTGCAGCATTTTTCTAATAGCTACTTTACACATTAGTTAACCAATGAACTACTTCTCATGGTAAAGGAGCAAATGCACACGCCCGTTCATGAAGTATATGAACATGCATATGTTCTTGGTGAAAATTCAGATGCCTGCCTATCCTGATTCCATAGGTGTGTATAAAGCGGGAGGTGGATAATTTGAAAGAGGCTTGACAAAAGTGCCAAATGGGTTTCTTTATGGGCCCTAATTTTGTGAGCAATAATAACCACAATCAGCACCAGATTCTGTGCAGATACTCTACACTGGACCCTTCCAGAGTCCCAATCTTGAGCAAGTTATCAGAAAATACCATGTCCCGACAGCTGTCAATGGTAGACCTCAGATTTTCTCGTCCTTGTAGATCTGCAGCAATGGTGGGATTCAAATTTTTTTACTACCGGTTCTGTGGGCGTGGCTTGGTGGGCGTGGCAGGGAAGGATACTATAAAATCTCCATTCCCTCCCCACTCCAGGGTAAGGTTACTGCAAAATCACCATTTCCTCCCGATCAGCTGGGACTCGGGAGGCAGAGAATAGATGAGGGCAGGGCCAGTCAGAGGTGGTATTTACCGGTTCTCCGAACTACTCAAAATTTCCGCTACCGGTTCTCCAGAACTGGTCAGAACCTGCTGAAACCCACCTCTGGTCTGCAGATTCTCTTTTTCCCAGTAGCAGACATGAGCCAGCCAAGCCAAGTATATTTAATTCAATTTGGTTTCAATCTCTGTGAAAAATAAAAGGAACATTTTCTGCAGTGAGGATGGCTTCCGGAGTTCTCCCTGGCTATATCTTATTCCTTTGTGTCATCATCCAGTTTTAGACTTGGAAGCCCACTGGTCTCCCATGGGTGAATATCGAGCAGCTCTTAGTGTTGCACTGTTTTGCATGGTGTGTCTCTTCCCCACCCCCTTTGCTCCTCTAAAGTGAGGCCATGTTGTCCAATTCATCCGTGAGGAATGGAATATCCCCAGGAGTATAATAATCCGTACAGGTGGCTACTGCTTTTTAAACAAAGTAATAGGTGTGTTTGTGCCACCCAGTACGGGATCAAGAAGGTTTACATATTCCAAAGGATTAAATCATGCAAAACAAAACAGAATCCACATGACAAAGTATTGCTGTTGCTGGTAGCCCTACTGGTTTGCTACATAGTTACATTTTTTTTAAAGAAAAACTGCTATATGAGTGAAGTATTTGTGGATATAGAATTGCTACTTAATAGTTGTTTTAAATGTAATCTTCCTTAGATAAATGTTTGTGTGTTGAAGGAAATAAGTATCCATAATGTTTGGCTGCACTTCCTACAATAATTAGAATCGCTGTGCTATTAGTAGAAGATGCAATTATTATTATTATTTTGCACTTGCGATGCTCAAGAGAATGTGGGGCTATGCAAAGAAGTGGTGTCAGAAAGGAAGGCAACAAGATCCCATGAAGCCGGATGGACGTTTTATTGAATGACAAGGAGCTCCATAGAATGCTGTAACTTTGTAAAAATTGGATGTGCCCCATGCAGTCTAGTAATGATGGGCAGTGTTCTCTGCCAATCAGATTTGTTGTTGCCTAGGGACTCTGAAGGATGCATGATCAGTTGCGTTCCATCCCAAAAGTTCTATCTTGGGATCTTTTCTGATGTTCCATGAAAGTCCTTGTGAGTTTTTGAAAGGATATGCTGCTCTATGGATTCCTATGCAGATGTTTCCCACTTCTTTCCAGAGTGAGGGAACAGTTTGTAATGATTCTTCTTGATTATAACTGCATTCTGGGATGAGAAGCTGTACAGCTTAGAACATCTCCAATGTCTATGTTGTTCTGTCACCAGGAATTGAGTCTGTTTACAGGTAGTCCTTGACTTAACAACTGGTTGCTTAGCAACTTTTTTTGAAATTACAGTAGGCCTCCCTGGGGGTACTTACGACCTGGTTCTGAAGTTCCAGTGTTGCCCCCTGTGGTTATGTGACCACACGTTGGGCATGTTGGGCGCGTGGTAACTGGCCCCGCATTTGAATTGTTTGCATCATGTACCTCATTTTATGATGGTTTTCACCAAAAATGGAAGTAAATGCTGTTTTTTGACAAAACTGGACCATAGCGAACCATTGGTTCTCTTAATGACCACAAAAAGGTCGTAAAATTGGGTCAGTCACATGGGTGACTCATTTTACAAGCATCACAACTTACGACCATGATGGGCAGGCTCCATTGCAATCATAACTCGAGGACTACGTATAGGCTATTTATAACACTGGAAATTGTAAGATGGTTGTAGTTTGTGGTCCTCTTAGGCCCTCCCATTTTTCAAGACGGTAGTCTTGGAAACAGCGGAATGGTCAAAACAGAACTTGTCCACCTCTCCGCTCAACTGATGCTAAGTGACTGTCCTGTTCCTAAACATAGCTGCCATGGAATAAGTGATATAGGAATAATTATTGATGTGAAATGACCAGCTTTGATCTTTTGAAAATACTGCCTTCAGCTGTTGGCTTCTGGGCAGGGAAGGCTCCCTGATTTTTACTTTTACCTCAGAAATCTCAGGCCTGCACAACTGCTGCTTTTGCTGGCCAAATGCCTCTGCATTGCTAATGATCGCTGTTCCAGCCTTGTTTCCTAATACCGTATATATATAATCGTATAAAATATATGTACACCGTACAGTATAATATAATCGTACAATTGGGTATAATCGTGGAGGTTTGCTTTTTATCTCTTTTTAAATGCTTTGGGTGCTGATATTGTCATATTTTCAAACATTTCATATGAAGAATTTCCAAAGGAAAAAATGCAACTCCTAGATTAGTAGTAGTAGCAGCAGCTGCTCTCAAGCATCTTTAATCTCCCCCCCCCCACACACTCCTTTTGCGTGACATGGATATTCTGTTCCAAGGTGAAGCTACAAATTGGCCAATATATTTTCTAGGCCAATCTTTAGAACCTATAGGCACCTGGCATCAGGAAATGGAGATGGTATCCAGGACTGTTCATGTCACAGCAGGAAAACCGCTTTGCAAAATTTTGGGGAGATGGTCCTGACAGGGGGAAGAAAGAAAATTGTTTTGAAATCCCTGCAGACTACCGTAGAAGTTTGGGAGACTTGAGATTACCTATCAATTGTTCAATTGTCTCTTTCTATAACCAATGCCCAGAATAAATGGTACATCTTTCCATAAAGCAACCAACGCTAACATGAAAGTACTGCTGATGTCCAGTTGTGTACCAGGAACTCTTTTTGGAACTTCACCCATGCTCAACATGAATGTCAAAGATCTGAAAATGCAAACAGTGTACTGTAGGCAGGCAAGGCATTTGTTTTTTTGCTGTTTTAATTTCCAAATGCACATGCAAAAGACATCAGCACAACACAACAGAGGATCACAACAGGCATGGAAAGGTGAGATTCTTCTTTTCAGCAAGCATGACATCTGGAGAGCACTGATGACTCTGTGCTTGCTTCACAGAAATCCCTTTCAAAACTCACTGTACCCAAACCTAGTGCAAATATTTCTGGAGGAAGCTACAGCTGTATAAACATACACAGAGGGCACGATTCATCTGGCTGTTCCATGCATGCCACAATAGTTTCATGCTTTCAGTTCTGTGGGAAGGATGTCTTTCTGGTATGTGTACAGTAGTGCTTTCGTGTCAAGTGTTAACTCCTGGTAACTACCTGGAGAGGCCCCAGGAATTTTCTTGGCAAAGTTTTCTGGAGGTGGTTTGCCCTTGCCTCCTTCCTAGGACTAAGGGACTGGTCCAAGATCTCCTAGCTAACTTCATGCCCAAGGCAGGACTTGACCTCAACATCCCAATTTCTAGCCTGTTGCCTTAACCACTGAGCTGATAACGGCCTTTCAACTTTACTAAGCATTGTAATCCTGTATTTGTGTATGGGAGCTTGTCCCGTTTCAACCAGTTCTAGCAGGTTGCAAATCACAGGCACTTTGATCCTCAACCAGAAATACAGGTAGTCCTCGACTTACAACAGTTCGTTTAGTGACCATTCAAAGTTACAACGGCACTGTTGTAAAAAGTGACTTATGACCATCTTTCACACTTACAACCGTTGAGGTCTCCCCATGGTCACATGATCAAAATTCAGATGCTTGGTAACTGACTCATATTTATGACCGTTGCAGTGTCCCGGGGTCATGCGATCCCCTTTCGCGACCTTCTGACAAGCAAAGTCAATGGAGAAGCCAGATTCCTTTAACAAGTGTGTGTCAGGGTTCCAAATAGCATCCAAAATTAAATCAGAGTCTGAGTCCGAGTATTCCTCAAAGTTCCAATTTTGGATGCTATTTGGAACCCTGACAGAGTGTTACTATCTTAACAACTTATTATTATTATTATTATTATTTATTAAATTTGTATGCCGCCCAACTCCCAAGGGACTCTGGGCGGCTCACAACAATATAAAAAACTATTAAAAGAAAACATAATAAAAACAGTTAAAAACTCATACACACCGTTTCATGGCCGGATCTTGATAACCTGGTCTTGAGCCATATAGGGCTTTAAAGGTAATAACCAACACCTTGAATTGTGCCCGGAGACCAATAGGCAGCCAGTGCAGCTCGCGGAGTATAGGTGTAATATGGGTGTACCTAGGTGCACCCACGACAGCTCGCGCAGCCGCATTCTGGACCAACTGTAGTCTCCGAACACTCTTCAAGGGTAGCCCCATGTAGAGCTCATTGCAATAATCTAACTGTGAGGTGGCAAGGGCATGGGTGACTGTGAGGAGAGCCTCTTGATCCAAGTAGGGTTGCAATTGGTGCACCAGGCGAACCTGTGCAAAGGTCCCCCTAGCTACAACTGTCAGATGTTGATCTAATCTTAGCTGTAGTCTAGTAGGACACCCAAATTGCGAGCCCATTCTGAGGGGGACAGTTTCCCCCCCCCCAACTGCAGTGATTCACTTAACAACTGTGGCAAGAAAAGTCGTAAAATGGGCCAAAACTCACTTAACAAATGTCTCGCTTAACCACTGAAATTTTGGGCTCAATTGTGGTTGTAAGTCGAGGACTACGGGTAGTGGCCTGTGTAATGTGGGGCGGGGATGCTGCCAAGCAGTAGGTCTTCTGCAGCAGCTTGTTGCAGCCAAACCTCTGAAGATACAGCTCTAAGCTTCACACATTAAAAAACAGTGTGTGAACCAAAAGGAAAAAAAGGAAGGGGCTTAAATCCTACCCTGAGGAGTATCTTTGATTAAAAAAAAAAAAAACCCAGACATGATAGATTGACAGGGGACATCATTATGCTGGTACCCTTCTTATAATCAACTCAGTTATTCTGAGCTCTTAAAAAGGAGTTTGCAGTTTCAAGCAGAAACTGTCTCTGTCCAGTAGCAATATGGCTGTCTCTCATGTAATACAGGTAATCCTCGACATATATATAACAGTTTGTTTAGTGACTGTTCGAAGTTACAATGGCACTGAAAAAAGTGACATGACCATTGTTCACACTTATGACTCTTGTCCCATCCCCATGGCCATGTGATTTACATTCAGATGCTTGACAACAGGTTCATATTTATGACAGTTGCAGGGTTACGTGATCCCCTTTTGCGACCTTCTGACAAGCAAAATCAACAGGGAAGCCAGATTCGCTAAACAACCGGGTTACTAATTTAACAACTGCAGTGATTCACTTAACAAATGTGGCCAGAAAAGTTGTAAAATGGGGCAAAACCCACTTAACAAATTTCTCACTTAGCAACATAGTTTCTGGGGTCAATTGTGGTCGTAGGTCAAGGACTACCTGCATCCTGTATTTGCCAGGCACAGCCCCAGGATAGCTTTGGGGTTTTAAAGGAATAAGGAGGGCCTATGTAGGTGCGATTTCATATAGAAAAATATTTTTTTTTTAAAAAAAAGTGTGGACAGATAATTGGAAGTCCTGGGTTAAGGGCAAAATGATAGCTAAGTTAGGGCTTTCTGTGATTAAGAGTGCCATTTTAATCCAAAGGCAGGCTCTGTGCTTACAGAAAGGTGCACTATGGACTTTTATTTTTTATAATACAGATGCTATTGCGTAGTGACTGCCCTGTGTAGTGGCCATTTGAGGTTATGATGGTGCCAAAAGAGTAATTTTACAATTGGTCCTTGCACTTAAGGCAGTCACAGTTTTCCTATAGCAGGGGTGTCAAACTCAAGGCCCAGGGGCTGGATCCGGCCCACGGGGTGCTTAGATCTGGCCCATGGGGCTGCCCTGGAAACAGCGAAGGACCAGCCCACAGTGCCTCTGCCAGCGAAAATGGAGCTCAGGAGGGCTGCATGGGGCCCTCCTGAGCTCTGTCTTCGTTGGCAGAGGGTTGCAGGAGGCCATCACAGCCGAAAATGGAGCTCATGGGGGCCGCGGGCAGCACTCCCAAGCTCCGTTTTCGGTGGCAGAGGGTTGCAGGAGGCCGTCACAACCGAAATGGAGCTCAGGAGCACATTTTCGCTGGCAGAGCGCTCGGGCCACCACAGGCACCCCCGACATGAGTGACGTCGAGCTGGCCACGCCCACCCCAGCCCTCCAAGGTCAAACACAACCCTGATGCGGCCCTCAGTGAAATCGAGTTTGACACCCCTGCTCTATAGTCACATGATTGAGATTAGGATGCTCA
Source organism: Thermophis baileyi (assembly GCA_003457575.1). Lineage (NCBI taxonomy): Eukaryota > Metazoa > Chordata > Lepidosauria > Squamata > Dipsadidae > Thermophis > Thermophis baileyi. The sequence goes on from QLTV01003470.1 coordinate 782,528, forward strand.
TAACAACCGTTGCAGTGTCTCATGGTCATGTGATCGCCATTTGCACAGTTCATGGAAGGTTTCCAACAAGCAGGGTCAATGGAGACACCGGCAGTGGAACCATCAATTATGATCACATGTCTATGGAGCTTCTCAGTCATCCAGGTCATGGTTGTCCCAAAGGTGCTTTTTTCAAGAGGCAACTGGACTTTCTTGTTTTTCTTTGAAGAAGTTTTACTCCTTGGATGAGAAGCAAAACATCTTCAAAGAAAAACCAGATAGTCCAGTTGCCTCTTGAAAAAGCACCTTTGGGATTGCAGTCACATGATGTCTCACTTAACAACCACATTGCTTAGTGGTGGAGTTGCCTGACCCATTTATCATTAAGTGTGGATTACCTGTATGTCTCCCTTCCTCCTCTCAGATGTAACTGTCCCTGTGTACCTAGCAGATGCTGGCACATACTGAATGACTACAAAGGTACAACGGTCGGTTTGCTTTGTTCAGCTGTCCAGTAAGATCAACTACAGTAGAAGAAATAGTGAACAATTGTGACTTGGCCCTGTGCCCTGTTAAATATTTTAAGACAGGGATAAACAGTGTGATGCCTTCCGGACAGTTTTTCACTGTAATGTCTGCAGCCTCTTACTGGTTGAAAGTGACTTGAGTTAAAAGTTCAAAACAGGGCAGAGGATATGCAATGCAAAGAGCCTCTTACCACAAATTTCTACAGCAGTCTTCCCCACCCCAGCCCTTCATATATATTATATCCTTAGGATCTCCTTTTGAATGAGCTGCTGGGTAACATTGCTATGTGCACCATTGACTTTTAGGCTGGCCACCATTGAACTTGGTGGCCAACCTAAAAGACAGAAGTCTGCTTTTTAGAAAATCATTTCAGCCAGACCCATTTGCTGTATATCAGATTGCCTCCTGGTGTATTACAGAGCTTTATGTTATCCTGCGGTGTGGTAACTCATCAGCAATAAAAATACTTCCACCCTCTTCATAGATTTGCAGAATGTAAAAGTGGCTCAGAGGTCCAGGAGACAAGGGTGTCCTTTTGGGGGGGTCCCTTATTGGTATGATGATCCAGAATTGCATGCTACAATGGCAAAAAGAAAGCATTTCTATGATGTCTGCTGAGCTGCTTTGACCAATGAAAGGGAATCACTGAGGCTAACTTGCATGAAGTCTTCAGCTAGGGTCAGATGGTCAATGGAAAGTATCTGTGGCTGAGAAGCAACCAAGAGATCAGGAAGTTTCAGTCATATTCATAGGAAGAACGTCCTTAGCATCAGCCTAAGGAGCCCATTCTGAACAGTTGAGCTATTCTGCATAGCTTTCAAAAATGTCTTTAACTGGGTGCCAGGTTCTAAAATTCTTTCGGATCAAGGAGACACAGCATTGGCTGGGGAGTCTTAGTACCACAGCAAAACTGAACAAGGAAGATGGGTGTGGAGGTATAGTTTTCAGTGTTGCAGAAAGTATATCAAAGTGATAAATGAGAAAAGGCAACAGTCCGATACTTGCTCAGGGATGAAGCATTGCTGAATTGTAGCAAGAGAGATTTATGGAGGGTCCTAAAATATTCAAAGGCAGATTGGGCAGAAACCTGTGCAGTGCACATTGAGTACCATAGTTTTCCATCTATCCCAGGAGGGGAAATCTACGGCCTTCCAGATGTTCTTAAACTTTATCATGTTCATCATAGCAAATCACTGACCATGGTGGTTTTTTTTTTTTTTTTTTAGCCTTTTTTTTTTTAATTTCTTTTTTTTTTTCCTATTTTTTTTGCCCTTTTTTCACTGTGTCCCTTGTGTTTTTTTTTTTTTTTTTTTTTGGAGCCGATTAGAGTCCAACGACATCCATAGTTCCCCATGTTATCTGCCCTTAATCTAGACCATTTCTCAGTAGTCCATAGAACTTGAGGTATGATACATAACAATGATAAACTCTTTCATTTTCCAAGAAGAACCCTCTAATTTGCAGTTCTGTGAGGAGGCTGGGATGCTGAGCTCGGAACTTCACTCTCATTAACGAATTAGAAATCCCAGAATTTTTATGAGTTGACAAGCCCTAGCAGTTAATATGACCTAATCGACATTTTTAATGTCAAAGTACTCTTATGATATACTTAGTTTAGGGGATTTGTTTTCTTCATGGCTAATCTGTACATTAGTACATTCCAGAGAAGGGAATTTTCCATGTCAATAAAAGTTGAGAAAAAGCACCCCTAAAGCACGGAAACCTTACCATGAGCTAGACCTCCTGCTTTTGTGCTCGGTGTATCAACTAGGTGTAATGCCCTGCAGTTTAAACACAAAGAACACGATGCTAGACATACAGCTACACAATATGAAACTGCCCATCGAGAGGACATTGGGTGAGGGGATGGGAAAGGCAGTGTAGCAAGGTCCTCCCTGGTTGAATTCTCAGTGCCCAGGAATAATCACGCACAGGCCTGACAGCCTCACATGCCTTATTAGTGTTACGGGGTCCAAAGAGTTCTGCCCAATGGATTGGTCTTGCCCCTCCACACCATTCACCCCTTGTACACCCAGCGCGGCTCATATCAGGTGGAAGAACCAAGGGTCAGGAGGTGAAGTAGGAGTTTTGCATGGAGTACAGCCTGTCGATAGGGTTGCCCACTCGAGTTTGCAGGAGGTTGGCCTCAGCCGCAGACAGCAGGCAGTCACCCAAATGGCCAATCGTGTCGCTGTCCATGTCATGGAAAACACCTTCCGAATCTAAATTGAAAAGGAAAGGAAAGAAAGATGAAGGTTTTCAAGCTAGAGTAAATCACACCCCCTCTCTGGGAGAAAAACATGATTGGTCAGAAAATACAATCACACTCAGATTCTTGTATCTCTTCAATTAGTATGGCATCATGGAGTCTTCTGATCTGTAATTCTTTGCTCCAACTTAGTGATGGCTCAAGGAAAGGAAAGGAACCAGCTCCCCGCTTTCACTAAGAAAGTTGGTAGCTGTTACTATATCTCGCTGTTGATGGAGCTCGCTCCATACAGGTGAACTAGTCAGAGCAAAAGATTGCCTAGGACAGCCATAGCCTCTTCCTTCTGCTCCTCTTCCTCTCCTTTTCAAGGCCAATGCAAAAGCACCATTTTCAATGTCAGGTAAATGCATGCACACAATCATGTATGACATATGCATTACAATTCACTGCACAATAGGTGTTCATAGATTGCCTTTGAAGGGAGAAAAAAAATAGAAACAGCCAATGGGACTGCTCTACCTTTCTGTTGTGGGGAGACATATGCAACCACACTAAAACAGTGCGGGCAAGATATAAAAGCATGTTGCAGGTATATCAGAACAAGGTGATACAGAGGTTGGATATCTGAAAGGGAGAAACTGAAGGGATATGAGGAAGATGAGCTCACCGTATGGATGAAGATGGTCTCCTGGCAGCTGGGGTGGGGTGAGTCCTTGCCGGTACAAGTCTGTACTGTAGCTGTTCTGATCCAAGGGAAGCAACTGCTGCTGGGCAATCCTGGAGTAGGGTACCATGAGCCCATCTATTCCATGCACACTGGCACTATCTATTGAGCAATTGCCGAAGCAATAGGAAAGAAGGTGCAAAACATCATTGGGGGAGATGTTAACAACGATAATACTTTTTATAGAGAACAATGAACAACGATCGAAGCTACTTTCTCCAAGATCAGATGAGACTTATTGGGTAGATGTGCAGTGCTTGATGTTCCTTTCTTAAGCTAGCAAATGGAGGAAAACAAATGGAGGAAACTATGGATGTAGTGGAACATAGGTTATAATAACCAAAATGATGGCTCAATACTCAATACAAGGTACCTGGCTGTATTGAAAATAGTCAGGAATTGCTTTTATAGTGCTCTCTTGATAGCAGGAATTTCATTTTTATTTATTCTTAAGTGTGTTTCTGGCTTTCATGTTTCAGATAAAAATTTGGCGTGAGTGAGCGGAAACTCCCAAGTGCTGAGAAACCAAATTTAGCTTTGGTAAAAACTTGTCTGCATTTAATGTTGATGTACTCTAACTGTCATGGCATTTTCCAGGGAATTATGGAGATGATAGACCTCTCCCTAACAGAATAACCAATACAAAACAAAAAACAAACAAACAAAAACACCCTGTATCAGTGATGGCGAACCTTTTTTTGGTCAGGTGCCAAAAGGGCGCGCGCGCACGCGCGATTGCGCACACACACGTGCCCACACCCATAATGCAATGCCCTCCCCCGTGCATGCGCGCACAACCCCCCCGTGCTGCCCCCCCCGCCCCTGCGCGCAGGCCTCCCTGAAGCTGCCACCTGTGCAACGCCTCGCGTGCCCTCAGATATGGCTCTGCATGCCACCTGCGCAATGCCTCGTGTGCCCTCAGATATGGCTCCGCGTGCCACCTGTGCAACGCCTCACGTGCCCTCATATGGCTCCGCGTGCCACCTGTGCAACGCCTCGCGTGCCCTCAGATATGGCTCCGTGTACCACCTGTGGCACGCGTGCCACAGGTTCGCCATCACGGCCCTATATAATTCCCAGGTTGCAGGAAGGTTGGAAGCCAAGATAGTTAAACTGGACACGTAAGCCTATAAACTTCTTGTTCTTCTATTCAGTCATTGCAAACACTGTTTAATTGAAATAAAGAGATCTGATTGCATAAACCAGTTCTACACAATCACTAGAGGTTATCGAATCTGTGTAAACTTTGTACATGTTGGTACCCGTTGTTCTCCTATTTAATGTTTGCTATACCTTAATCTTCTTTTAAGAGCAAGAATTATCAAGCCAGTATTGTTCCCTGTTGGTTTGCTGCCTGCTCTGCATTGGACTGCACTGTAACGAACCACGAAGACATTTTTTGAAGATTAAAATTCTCTCCCTGAAAAAGGGTTGTTAAGTTTTATCACAGCAAGAAGATGGTGGACTAGAACTTTTCTCTTTGCTTTTCAGATAGTTCTTGACACTAAATCATTCATTTAGTGACCGTTCGGAGTTACAGCGAAAAAAAGTGAAAAAAATGTCTTTGCACTTCCAACCAACACAGCATCTTCATAGTCACGTGATCAAAATTCGGGCACTTGGCAACCGGCATGTGTCTGTGATGGTTTCAGGGTCACAGAGCCATGTGATCACCATTTGCCATCTTCCCAGCTGGCTTCCAATAAGCATAGTGCTAGTTCCCTTACCCCACCTTTTCAGGATATTTTGTATATCCCCAATATGAAATGTTAGCATGTCATTCTTTATCTGTGTGTGGAAATTAGATTTAAAATAATGCTTCTGGGGTCTAAAATCTATCTTATCCAATTTTAGTCCTCAGATATCTTCCCTGCCTTCAACAGGCAGAATTTTAACAGGTGACAAACTCTCAGTGGAAAAAAAATTATCCAAAATATATGTAACCCTTCAGAAAAAGATACAGGTAATCTTCGACTTACCACAGTTCATTTAGTGACCATTCAAAGTTAAAATGGCACTGAAGAAAATGACTTATGACCATTGCAGCATGGTCATGTGATTTACATTCGGATACTTGGCAACTGGTTCATATTTATGACGGTTGCACTCTCCTGGGGTCATGTGATCACCTTTTGTGACCTTCTGACAAGCAAAGTCAATGGGGAAGCCAGATTCACTTAACAATCATGTTACTAATTTAACAACTGCAGTGATTCACTTAACAAATGCGGCATGAAAAGTCGTAAAATGGGGCAAAGCTCACTTAACAAATTTCTTACTTAGCAATAGTGCTTAATTGTGGTCATCAGGTTATCAATTCAGATATACTAGATACCTTGATCACAAATAGAATTGTGCAAAGGTTGTATCACAGCTACATGTTTGAGTTAAATAGTTAACATAGCTGTTCTGGTGAGCATGTTTTATTTTCTCAGACAGACTCAGCGGTGGGTTCTTGCCGGTTTGGACCGGTTCTTTAGAACCGGTAGCAGGAATTTCCCCCCACTCGCTGAACCGGCAGCGATGGCCGGCTGGACACGCCCCCGAACCGGCACTTTCGGCGGCGCCATAGGTGCCGCCATCTTGTTTTTTGCTTCTGAGCATGCGCAGAAGCGTTTTTTTGCTTCTGCGCATGCACAGAAGCTGGGTTTTTAGCACTGCGGATGTGCCCGTGCCCACATGGCATGCCCGCGCCGCACGCCCGCACGGTGCACGAGGCGCGCATGCCCCCGTGGCGTGTGAGGAAGCAAACCGGCAGCGAGGTAAGCCAGAACCCATCCCTGGACAGACTGTGTGAAATTAGGGGTGAGAGCAGTGGCATTTTTTAAAGTAGATTCTGGAAGCTGGGGTTTTGTACATGTACATCTGAATACTAAGTGGGGCTGAAGCCCTGTAGATGCCAAAGGAAGCTTTGCAGGAATACCTGGGCTCTAGAACATCACATGCTAGATTAATGGGCTGATTGGGACCACTTCTCTTTGGGATTTCTCTCTTCTCCAAATAATGTGATGAAATTTGCAATGCAAAACCCCTTCTCACCAGCTTATAAAATGTTTATTTTAGGAGCAAATGTGTTAGCTTTTCCAAATAGTCCATACAAGAAGCATGACCTGGAGCAGGGGTGAAATCCAGCAGGTTCTGACAGGTTCTGGATAACCGGTAGCGGAAATTTTGAGTAGTTCGGAGAATCGGTAGCGGAAATTTTGAGTAGTTCGGAGAACCGGCAAATACCACCTCTGGCTGGCCCCAGAGTGGGGAGGGAATGGAGATTTTGCAGTATCCTTCCCCCAGGAGTGGGGAGGGTATAGGGATTTTGCAGTATCCTTCCCCTGCCACGCCCACCAAGCCACACCCACCAAGCCACACCACGCCCACCAAGCCACGCCCACAGAACCGGTAGTAAAAAAAATTGGATTTCACCACTGACCTGGAGCCATCAGCACTGTCTTTATTGTAAGGTTATACATTAAACAGAATCTTGCAAAACTGGAAGTATTTCTCCCCTCCTCTCTTTATACTTTCCAGAAAACTAGGGGAAGGTTCCTTCTGAAATGCTTCCCATGTTTCCCCCCACCTGTGGATTCAGCTGGCTTTTATCAGACCCGTGTCTAAAGTGCAGGTCTGTCTCCCACCTCCCATCACAAAATATGTTTTAAAATGCAGGGTTTAAAAAAAAAATTCATTGAAAAATGCCTATTTGAAACAGATGAATACAAAACTGAGATGGTCCCAGTTTCTAAATGAACACATGAAAAGCCAACAGGGACCAGAAGAAGACCAACCTATCTCTAGGAACTCTGCTATTCTTGAGATGTTCTTACCTTCACTGTCCTCATTGCTCTGTCTGCTGCTGCGTCCATTTCCCCTCCCTGTCCCTAGACGGGGATTTCCCAGCTGCTCTTGCTCCTGTTGCTGCTGCTGTTGTTGCTGCTGCTGCCGGCGGGCTATTTTTTTCATCTGCAAAGAGGTGTTTGGATGCATCTGGGTGGGTGTACAACAAAGGGGGGAAGGAAGGACAGAATGTCCTCCGAAATTGGAAAAAGGGGAACTTGGGGAGACAAAGGAGGACTAATGGGGGGGGGACTTTGACCTGCCCCTACTTTATAGATTCATTACCTCCCAGGACTTAGGGTTTAGAATCAGAGGATTGGAAAGGGTCTTGGAGAACCTTTAGCCCAGGAAAGGGATCCTCAGATCATCCAGATGATCCAGGCTAAGCGTTGCCTGAAAAAGCCTTCAGGGATGAGACCCCTGTCAGTCTAGGAGGTTGGCAGTTCCATCGCTTAATAGGTCTCATGACCAGGAAATCTTTTCTGATTACCATCACCAAACACCATCACTCTATCAAGGGCTACCTGATCAGCAAAAGAGTGCCCTGACATGCTGCTGTGCCTGTCACAACAATTCAAATTGCAGAAACTGGCAAGTGTTTTAGTGGTCTGTTATTTTCATTTTGTGAGATGCCGTGAGTGCCTTTGCTGAAGAACAGCTAAAAATGCCTTCAATGTTAATGGAAGTAAAAAAAGTCTTTACAACAGGAAATAAAATGTTATCCCTTAGTGATTCCTCCCCAGATAAAATTGCTGTTAAACAAATAGACTGTAGGGTTGTTTATACTGTAAAGTTGGTATCCACAACCATAAATTCTCATTTTGTACTTGGCTAAACCAGGGCCCCCCAAACTCTCGTCAACAGTCATGTTTGTTTTGGAATTTGTGCTGTTGAAGAATATCTAGGTTTAGGAAATGAGTTAGCTCAAAGTTAGGGTAAGCAGAAGTTTGTCTCCCCTTGTTTGGCTGGAGATAAACTATCATTCAAATGCAAAACTCAGAAATGATCACTCACCTTGGCTCTTTGGTTCTGGAACCAGACCTGAACTACACGGACAGTCAAACCAGTTTCAGCCGCTAATGTCTCCCTCACCTGCCCATCATGGAAAACAGAAAAGGAGTTGTTAAAAAGCTAAATTCATGTCACAATAAGGAAACCCCCTGCACAAAGGGTGACTTTGGGTGGGTTGTGCTCTGTGACCCCTCACTTACGGGATGATGCAGAGCTCAATTCACTCTCTTCTTTTGCTTACCATCTACATGAAACTGCTGGATGAGGTCATCCATTGTTTTAGGGTCATGATAGCCAATTATACATTTCAACCCTGTGCTGACCAAGTGATGCTTTTTAAAGTCCTGAGCCAATGCCTGGAAGCTATGCAGACTTGGATGGGGAAGTACAGGCTTGGGCTCAATCCCAACAAGACTAAGTTGCTTGGTTTGTTTGACCCCTCTGGCTCCAGGGATTCCCCCAAAAGAGCCGAGGTGGTGCAGTGGTTAGAGTGCAGTACTGCAGGCTACTTCAGCTGACTGATAGCTGCAGTTCGGCAGTTCAAATCTCACCGGCTCAAGGTTGACTCAGCCTTCCATCCTTCCAGATTGTTGGGGGCAATAGGCTGACTCTGTAAACCGCTTAGAGAGGGCTGTAAAGCACTGTAAAGCGGTATATACGTCTAAATGCTATTGCTATTGCTATTGCTATCTTCAGTCTTTAATGGGGTCACAATTCTCCATGCGAGACTGGTGCATACTCTGGCACCTGTCTTGAACTGCTGGTGACAGCTGTAGCCAAGAGGGCCTTTAAAAAGGTTCACCTTGTGTGCCAGTTGCACCCATTCCCAGATTGGGGTGGTCTTCAGAAGCCACTCATATAAGCACATTACAGTAATCCAATTAAGAGGTGACAAATTGTAATGTGCTTTCATTGGGATGCCTAGGAAGACCAACAAGATGTTATAGTTGATTCCGAAGGCAGCTGTATGTATTTGCACATGTTCTTGCTGCTTTTCAAGCACCCCTGGTTGCCAATTGGCTTCTGAGTACAATTCAAGGTGCTGATTATCACTTCTAAAGCCCTGCATGGCATACGGTCTGGTTACTTGAAGGACCATCTGCTTCCGTATGTTTGTATCTATCCAGCCAGATCAGCAAGAGTCCGTATACTCCATGTCTTATTGATTAAGCTGTGTCATCTTATAGGGTTTAGGAAGTGGCCTTCTTGGTGATGGCTCCTATCCTGTGAAATGATATCTCCAGAGAGTCATACTGCTGCTTCTCTTCCAATTTTTTGCAAATTGCTTGGGACTTGGTTGTTACCCCAGGCCTTGCCCTAGAATGGGGGTCAAGCCCCTTTTCGTGATCATTAGCTGCTTGGCTTTGGGGGATTTGGGATTCCTGGTCATCCGTCTTCTTTTCCTCTTGATAAATTTTGATCTCTTTTAATTTTTTATCTGTCGGCTGCCCAATCAGGTGGCCTCAACATTGAAATAATAAATAAAATAAATGTGGCATCTTTCAATGTATTATCAGAGATCTAGCAAATATATGGGCGCAGCAGGGTTTCTTCCAAGGGAAGAGAGACCCAGAGCTTAGGTGATATTTAAGACAGGAGCAGGCAAGGGTTTTTTGTTTTTTTTTTTGCATCCAGCAGCTAAAATACTAGCATCTGAATGTGATAAAGGAGACATTGGACTATCCCATAACATTACTAGAGATGGAGAAAGTAAAACTCATCATCCCTTTTTGGCAGTTGGTCATTGAGTTAAGTAAAATAGATGCCTAAGATAAGTGGAGGAAAGGAAAACAGAATGTGGTGTCTGATTGGGGTATGCAGGGGAGTTATGGGAAGATGGATGAAGTGGTAGATTGCTTGCATTCTAGTAAAGCAAGTAAAGGGTAAAGGTTGAACTGGCCACTCTCTTAAAATAGGCAGGAACAGAAAGAATTTAGGAAGGGAGCAATAAGTCGACAGGATTAAAAAAAGAAAAAAAGGGAAAGAAATTGAAAGGAGATAGCCAGTATATAGCAACAGCAATAGCACTTAGACTTATATACCGCTTCACAATGCTTTACTGCCCTCTCTAAGTGGTTTACAGAGTCAACCTATTGCCCCTGACAATCTGGGCCCTCATTTTACCGACCTCGGAAGGATGGAAGGCTGAGTCAACCTTGAGACAGTCAGAATCAAACTTCTGGCAGCCGGCAGTCAGCAGAAGTAGCCTCCAGTACTGCTTTCTATCTAACCACTGCACCACCACGGCTCTTAAAACAGAAAATAGACACAGTGGCGAATCTGAGGAGGCATTCTTGATGTCCTCTTTGAGAAGAAACATGTTATGGTGGAAAATCTTTTTTCTCTTGAGAACCACGTTCCTTCTGGTGTAACTGTTAGGGATTGAATGGTGGGAGGGTGGGGTTGATTCAAGAGTAGGTGAGACCAGAGACTAGGACAATCATATCCAGGCCAGGAGACCACCGGATGACAACAACATATTAATATTTTCTGCATCTTTTTATTAACATTTAGTGGTCATCTGCACTTTGTGACTAAAGCCTAAAGTATGTGAGAATTACTTTCCTTGACATCCTGTTCTCTCTTTCTCCCAAGCAATAGGCTACAGAAAAGGTTCTGCTAGCTATTGTTAAAAACCGTGGCTTCAAAATTAGAGTGCTTATGTTCTTAGGACCGCAGGTCACCCATCCCTCCACTCTGTGTTGGGGTAGCATCGCTTTAAAGAAAGAAAGAAATTCAACCTTCCGGCAGGGCTTTGAGGAGACTTCAAAGGAGGCCTTGAATGCCCGTCGTTGCTGTGTGGTGAGGATGGTGCGTGGGCGTTTGGAGCGCTTGTGATCCTTGCCTTCCTCTCCTCCTTTGCCATGTGGGTGGCTCCCATCCTCATCTTCACTCTTCACTATGAAAGAAAACATGGATTATGAAAGATTCCCTGGCTTATTTTCCTAGAAACATAAGACACCCAAGGATGGTTAGCCATCCTTTTATTCACCAAACAACTTGCCTTTTCTGAATGGATGTTACCAAACAACACTTCTCGAAGCAGATTTTGTTAGGTACAATATACAATAGACTCTAACCCTAACCCTGGTCTTGCCACAAAATTGATAGTCTTGAATGTAGAAATTGAGAGAGTGACTTTCCCTGATTGAAATTTTAAAAATGCAAAAAAGATGCCAGGGACAAAAGCTTCATTAGCCGCACATCTGTGCATCCCAGCATCAGGACCTGGCATGGTTTGGCATGTGTCAAAGCCATGCACCCCAAAAGAGGCTAAGGGGTCAATTTTGGGATCTGCTGTTGCTGCTGCTTTTCCTCCTCCTTCCTGTCTTTGCTGCTATAAACATATGAACAAGTGACAAAAGTCATGAGAGTAGAATGCACCTTTAACTTACTTTGCTTTAATACTTACATAAATTAGACCTAAAAAGACAAGGAGGAGATGGGCTTATTCCAGAAACAGATGCCAGAAACATGGAAAATGACTTGGCCAAACACTCCAAACTCAGCTTCCCCCACCCCATTGTTAAAGGAATAAAGACAAAGCCAGGAAAGGAGCTAAATAGTCTTCACATGCATTCCACTTGTCTTGCAACTTCTTCCACACAAGAATGGAAGAACAGAAACTCCTCTTATATTGGAATGAAGATTTGTATGTTTGCTATTAATGTGTATGCCTAAAGGATTTTTAACATACATGCTTCATGTTGTTCAAATCCAGTTAGTTACTAAGATGCACAGTTTATAATTAGATGGGGTTTTTAGGAAGCCCTTGCACGTGGATTCCATATGTGCTCCTTCCCACCACCCCCAGACCATTATAGCCACTTTCTCTTCTCTTCTCTAATTGGGGTTTTGGATTGCAGGGAAGCAGAGCCGGTTCACTGATTCTAGGCATTTTCCCTAACCAAAAATGAGAAATTGGCGTGGGTCAATAATGGGTCCTCTGAAAAGATGTAGGTTTTAGCAGGTGCCCAACCACAACAACTCTGATGCTTGGCCCAGATCCAGATGTTCTAAAGCATGATAGTCCTTAGATAGTTTGGCTCTTAACATCCCCAGAATATAGATGATGACCGTAATATCCAGGGCAACTGGAGAAAGATGTATGGGGAAAGGAGGTACAGATCTGTCCTTCTCATAACTGTGTAGCAACTTTGACATGTACAGCCTTTTTCATTCTTACAGCTTTCCAGCATATCCTACTACTCTCTTTCCATCCCTGGAGGGCATAGGAGTTCTATCCAGCTATATTTTAATCTGCCCCTTTAGCATTAACTAGGGAGATAGAATTCAAGGAAAGAAGGTGGAATTCTTCAATCTGGGCATTACACTAGGAATTTGGATACAGTGAATCTTACCATTTTGCCTCTTTGGAAGAAGAACTCATGACATCAATGGGGACTTTCTCCTGCAACACGGTGTATTCAGGATTGTGCAAGTTTCTTGACTGGAAATAAGAAACCAGCTAACAAGATTGGATATTCATTTGTCCACAGAAGGTTGTGTTTCAGTGGCCTCAGATGCCTGGGAGCTGGTTATGGGACACAGGGTGATGAAAAGGGCCTCTCTGTGCATGTTGAGGGTCATTATTTTAACTCTACTGAGCAGAACCCTGTGGTCACTCCTCTCTCACCTGACTCAGTGGGTGCAGGGCTGATGGCGCTTAGCATTTCTCTCTCCTTCTCATAGTCGCTGCGGCAAAGCAGCTGCCCTTCCTTCAGCACAAACTCATCTCCGCGCTGCAACCGCCGCTCACACTCACAGCAGGAGAAGCAGTGGACGTGGTAGACGTTCTCCAGCACCCGCATGATGAACTCAGAAGGAGCCACAGCTTTGAGGCAGCCACTGCATTTGGTCTGGAAGAGCCTGGCAGAAAGGGAGGGGGGGGGAGAAGAGAGAATTGAGGCAAAGCAATTAAGACGATAAGGCATGAAGCTGATGAAGCGACCTAAGTTGCTACAGTACATCGCGTTCCCCTCTGCAGACTTTTAGATTTCTAGTTTGCATGCTTATACTGTATTGATACATCAGCTGCACTAAAGTTAAAGCTCATTTCTCCCCCACCCCCAAATTTACACAAGCTTTCCCATCTGATTGCCAATGGGCCCTACTACACAAACAGACAACCTACGGCCCATAGGAAACACACATGATCTCCCATTTGGTGACAAAATATTGAAATATTGTGTCACAACCTCAGTGCAATTGCATGTTCTACTTGAACTGTGGGATTGAGAGGGGATTCTCTCTTGTGCTCCACAGTTCCGTTCAATTCATTCCACCGTTAAGCTCAGTCAGTTCATTCCACTATTCAGCTATATTAATTCGGCAAAACTTCTACAACCTCAATTAGTTTAAAACACCCAGATTGTACTGTAACATAAAGAGCGCAAGGATCATTGTTAGTAGGTATGTAAAATATCGAGACAGCTTATGCTTAAGAAAGGAGACGTAATATCTCAGCCTGAAGTCAGATAATGGGGCAAATTTAGAAGTGAGAACAATTTTAAGGAACCATCCCTCAATGTACTGTAATTCCTTCGGCTTCGCTTTTAAAAATTGAACACATGTCCAGCTAGGTGGCAGCATCTAGTCTACTATAGCAATTACCTCCTACCCTATCATCCTGAAAGGTTCCTGGAACATTTTCTTGCAATCACTTGTAGTTGAGGCTTACTGTAAAATTATTTAAATTTTGTTCCCTTCTTTTGCAGCCAGAAAAGAATGCCACCTGAAAATGTACCTTTGAACTAGAAAGAGCAGTAACAGCAACAACAAATGGTGCTGAAACTTGCCGTTTGAATAATCAAGACTTAGTTTTACTAAACTAAAATGGGTTTAAACCATTGTGGCAATTAGTTGAAGAAACACTGCATTGTTATTCAGTAGCTTTGGATCAGATGGGATGTGCATTTTTAAAAAAAAAAGTAAAATCAAAGCAATGTTGAATAGAAAGAAGGATGGCATGCCTCTTTGAAAAAAATAAAAATAAAACAGAGATAACCCACAACTGATAAAATGTGCCTTTCCAAAGTATTTTCCCGATTGTGTTTTATTTCTTCTTCCTGCAAATTTAAAGACTTTTCTTTTTTTTTTCTTTTTTTCAGTTTTGGCATCGGAGAATTCCTGAAGAACCTGCCTGTTTCTCTAATCCCAAACGGTTTGTAAACCGATTCTGTCCATAACTCCACCTGTCAGTTTGAGAGGCATTCCTTCCCTGTCATAAATAACAAACAGCACTACCCTGGATCCATGACCCTAAAATTTTCTTTTAATGTCTTCGCCTCCTGGCATAGCAAGGCATTTGAATAGAGAAATCAATAACTCCAGCCAAGACGTTTGCAGCAGATGGTTCTGATGAAGTAATTTGGGAGCTAAACAAACGCGAGTGGGGCGGCTCACCGAGCTGACAGCTTCTCTTTAGCCACTTGACAAGAGAAAGTAATAAAATGAGGATTAATTAGCCTGTTGTTTAAACACACAGGATCCTCCCAGCCAGTGGGGAAACTCATAAACCGGGATTGAGAACAAGACGTGGGTTAATCCTCCTAGCAAACTCTTGCTGAGCGCGGAATGGGGAGGATTTACCAGGGAGGGCTCATCCCTGCCTAATGCTCTCCGCTTGGATTTACACTTCTGCTTGAATAGGCTGGGGCTGTTCCGACGGCCAGAGAGAGAGAGAGAGAGAGAGAGAGAGAGAAGACGAGACAAGATGCCTGCTCGTTTTCTTTCTTGGATTTATTGCGGCTGAGAAAGGAGGAGGCACATAGGTGTGAGGCGGGCAGACAGGCAAACAGAAACAGCCAGAGCAAATTAAAAAGCACTTTTGGAAAGGGAGCGTCGGCCAGGGTGATCGGGGTTCAAATTCCCACACAGCCAGCAAACTCACCAGAGATGGTCACAGACCATCTCTCCACCTCGCCGAATTATTCTGAGAATGAAGTGGAGAGGGGAGGAAAAACCACACACCCTTCCCTGAACATCTGGGGAGAAAAAGCAGACTAGAAATATAATAAATGCATGTGGAAGAGGAGATAAAATAACCTTTTGGTGGAAAAGAGAAAGTGGGTGCATTTTGAAACTGGGATTTTGATCTCCATATGTTATTTCAAAACCTGGCTTCAGAACCCAGTACTTTTCCCAGGGGAAATGCTGCAGTAACATTTAATTTAATAACAATAACCCAAACCTGCTCTTTCTCTGTTATTATTTTATTTTACTACTTATTTTGTTTTGTATGTTTTACATAACATTTTAATACATGCTTTTATCAATATCTAATTGTTTGAATTTAATTATAAACTGTTTTATGGCTTTTTTTTTTACAACTGTGTACAGGTGTTTTAATCACAAATAAAGCTGGATATAAAGTGGACAATGCGCTCTTAGAACTATGCCAAATCAGAATGTCACTCCTATTGCATGTCAATTGTCAGATGTTGGCAAATATTAGTTTGCAAGTAGTCAGAGGTGGCAGATAAATGCTACCGGCTATTGTATGTTGGCCCTGGTGAATTCCTAGAGGTCATATGTACAGTTTCAGAGTAGAAAAGTTGATTCAGAGCATGAATGTGATTTAAGAACGTGCAAACAAATGTAACATCCATGTCCACACATACTCTAAATCATCCTTTCCTCTTTGCAATTGCAGTCCTGCATAAATGTAGCCAATACAAACTATCAGAACTTTATAAAAGTGTTCGGAGGACAATGTTGAGAATTATGTAGATATATCTTTCAGCTCTGAAGGATGGGCAGCTATATAAATGCTGTAGAAAAGAAGCACAAACATGTAAGCATTCCTTTGCAGTGAACTTTGGATGCAACAGTGATGACAATTTTTCTTCAAAAATAAAATTGTCCAGACAATAATCTCAGACTTTTAGTGGCAGAGAAGTTCTTTGAAGTTAGTACCAACTTCCAGGCTCAACGTCAGTGATTTATTTCTGTGTCTAAGCTAATCTCTTGTTTTTCCATCCATGTCTCCTGGGCATCTGCCAACTGCCTTCTCCATCAAGTTTGCTAGCGAAGATGAAAACATTAAACTGGTGGGTGGAACATGTGGCCCTTCTGATGTGGATGAACTAGAAATAACAGTAGCATCGGCCAATATGAAAAGAATGCTGGGAAATGTAGTTCAGCAACATTTGGAGTGTCATGGATGCACCCATTTTTGAACAGAACATAACTGAATGATTGGAAAAATATGTGTGGGTTGTGCCCCTTAGAGATACTATTGATGAAATTCCACTTTGCCATGATTCAGATAAAGTAATCCCGACTCCCAATAGCTCAGAAACTCTTGCAGGACAGAAACAAAACAAAAACAAATCACTCTCTCTTATCTTTCAACCAATACTCAAGCCAGAATCACACAATTTTCTCTTTTCTCCTCAGCAATAACCAGTCATTTAAATACAGTATATTTTACTTTGGTAGGTAAAGTTAACCTCAATATATCTGTTTGTGCAGCCTACCACTTTTGGCTTCTGAATTAATTGTCATCCAAATCTTCATCAATTGTCTTCAAAGAGTTAATTTCTCCAAATGGAAAACTTTTTTTAAAAAATGAGATTTTTTAAAACATATTTTCGATACCCACTTTGTACTCAAGCTGCACCTGGTTTAGCCTTTTTAAACTGAAACCAAAAATATGTAAGACGCCTGAACTGCTAGGTCCACTTTTGTGGGTGGATGTAACAGAGACAGTCTTTAGAAGTTCATTATAATGTGCCTTTTGAGGAATAGATGGGAAATCATTATTAGTGTCTTTTTCTGCATTCAATGTTCATGATGTGCAGTGAAAAAAGGTATGTTATGAAATATGCTATTCCGAGAAATCAAGAATATACAGCAAATTGTTTCCAGTGAGACATTGTTTTTCTTATCCATGGAGACCTGTTTGGTCAACCTTTTTTTTAATGAAGCTCACATCCATAATTAGTTATTTCTTCCAATTAGATAAAATGAGAAAATGCTTCTGGTCAGAAGAACATTGACCATAGCAGACTGTAAGGAGTGAATGTCTATTTTTGGAACATAAACATTTGGTATAGGAAGGAAGTAGTTGAAACAGAATATTTTTTCTGCTCTGCTTTTTTTTAATTTTTTTTTTCAAGGAATAGTTGGTGAAAAGTACTATTTCATAAGTCCCTATGCATTATTTGAAAAGGTAGAGATCATTCTCCACCTTTTCTCATCACATCCATGGATTACACCTGTTTTCTACTATTCTCAGTTGATACCTTTATAGATGTATTGAACATAAAATTAGTAGAAGTTGCAACTAACATCCATATTGACTGAGGAATTTTGGGAACTGTAGTCCAATGTGCATGGAGGAGGTTGGAGAACACTACTTGAGATGTTTAACTTAAACCTAAATATACTCTTCAAATCAGAAAATTTAATATTATGGTATCAAAGCTACAAATAAAGAGTATAGAATTCTCTGACTACCTCTTAAGCTGGGCTTGTTTCCCGTATTTAAGCATAATTAAGGCTACCAGATCTTGACATAGAACTTTCTTCAATTCTTTGTGATCACGTAGCCCATGCAACTGTTTCTCTGGAGTTCAGCAACCCAAATCTTGTTGCCCCAGCATAAGTGTGGTAGGGGCAGGGAGGACAAATGGCAATGTGATAATCTGCAGGAATGAAGCCAAAGGAAGAATACAGCAACTGTTACTCAGATATAAATATTGTTCTTACTTATTGAGTTCAATTTCTATAGTTGCCCCTCTCGGTGGCTCACAAGTCAAAATAACAAAAACCAAAGCCCGTGTAAATAAAAGACACTTATGTAAAAAAATTAAAACAGCTAAAACAAATTAAGCCAAAACATAAAACTGATTAAAGTACAGTTATGACAGCTTGGAGTAGTAGTTGAGGCACAAGGCTAGAAATCAGGAGACCATGAGTTCTAGTTCTGCTTTAAGAACAAAGCCAGGTGAGTGATTTTGGGTCAATCATTCACTCTCAGCCCTAGGAAGAAGGCAAGGGTAAATCAGTTTTGTAATATTGGCAAGAAAATTGTAGGGGCTTGGCAGTTGTCAGGAGGCAACAATAACTCAAAATCTCTCTCTCTCTCTCTCTCTCTCTCTCTCTCTCTCTCTCTCTCTCTCTCTCTCTCTCTCTCTCTCTCTGTCTTTCTCTCTCTCTCTCTCTCTCTCTCTCTCTCTCTCTCTCTCTCTCTCTCACACACACACACACACACACGGGCACGGGGGGGGGGGGAGAGACTAATAAAATTTTCTGCTACATATGCCAATGCCATCTGAACTGCAAAATCCAAGTGATCACTAGATGGCGGTAGTAAGATGTATAAAACTCTTTACTGCCACTTTGTAATCCATATTTTTGCAGGCATGATTTCATGGCACTGTGTACTATACAAAAATCTTGGCCCATCTCTCCCTTAGCTATTGACTATGGAAATGTTCCCAACATAGAAGAAATCATATGGTACATGTACACAATTGTTTCAGCTTTCTTGTACATGGTCCAGAGTCTTCTTCAGTGAGATACATGGCTATATAAATTAGGTAAAATAACTAATTAATTAAATATTATATGTAAATAAATATATAGCAGTTTTTTTAAAAAAAAATCTGTCTCCATTTCAGAAAGCTGCCACCAGGGAACTAGCAAATTCTAGAACAGCTTTAATAAGAACTCGGAAGAAAAAGAGAGGAAGGAAAGGAAAGGATTAATCACAATGCCACTCTGCTACTACTCTGGCTGCTTCAAAATCAGTGCAATATCTTCTTGACTGTACAGTAAGTTGAGGTAGTCCTCAACTTACAACCATTCACTTAGTGACTGTTTGAAGTTAAAACAGCACTGAAAAAGTGACTTATGACCGAGCCTTTATAGCATCCCTATGACCACATGATTAAAACTTGGGTGCTTGGCAACTGGCATGCATTTACTATCGTTGCAGCATCCCAGGGTCATGTAATCACTATTTAGAACCTTCTCAGCCAGCTTCCAAAAGCAAAGTCAATAGGGCAGGGGGTGTCAAACTCAAGGCCCGGGGCCCGGATCCGGCCTGCGTGGTACTTAGATCTGGCCCCGGGGCCACCCTGGAAACAGCGAAGGACCGGCCTGCAGTGTTTCTGCCAGTGAAAGCAGAGCTCGGGAGGGCCGCGTACGGTTCTTCTGAGCTCTGTTTTCATTGGCAGAGGGTTGCAGGAGGCCGTGGCAGGCGAAAACGGAGCTCGGGAGGCCGTTTTCGCTTGCAAAGCACTCGGGCCACCACAGGCACCCCCGACACAAATAACGTCGAGCTGGCCATGCCCACCCTGGCCATGCCGCCCCCGGCCCCCCAAGGGCAAATACAATCCTGATGCGGCCCTCAATGAAATCGAGTTTGACACCCCTGGTCTAATGCATTAGGCACTGGGATAGAAAACGGGAGACAAGAGCCGAGGTGGCACAGTGGATAGAGTGCAGAAATGC
>QLTV01003470.1:804489-824785 GCA_003457575.1 Thermophis baileyi
AAGAAAGAAAGAAAGAAAGAAAGAAAGAAAGAAAGAAAGAAAGAAAGAAAGAAAGAAAGAAAGAAAGAAAGAAAGAAAGAAAGGTGCTGTAATGGTTAAACCCATAGGAAATCTAGTCATATCAATTAAAGCACATAATACACTTTGAACCAATCATCAAAACTCAGCTTTACCTTCCTCAAAGGATTTTTCTAGGATAAAATTAAATGGGAAACTACTATATATCAGGGCTGTAGAAGCCTTGGATTTAAAAGAAAAAGGGTGCTTCAGAATGGAAATAGATCTTTCCAGACCTTTCCAGACCTTTCCAGCCATTTGGCAGCTCTTTAAAGCAGTTGTATCTTTTCACCACCGCAGGGGTGGGTTCTAACTTACCTTGCTGCCGGTTCACTTCCTCCTGCGCCAAAAAAAAAATATCCAAAAAAATAATTAAAAAAATGGCGGTGCCCATGGACCGGCACTGACTGAACCAGATCCGTGACGTCACTGTGACATCACCAGCGGGTCGCTACCGGTTCAGGTGATCCGGTCCGAACCGGGAGGAACCCACCTCTGCACCACCGGCATCCAGAGAACAAAAGCAGGATACAGTCAACTCTCCAAGTTGAGCTTGACTTCTGGTGACTTCCTGGATAGATCCATATAATTTTCTTGGCAATGCAATTTACTGGTACTTCTCCAAGATACTTTTCAACTTCCCAGTCCAGCTGGGGATAGAATGAATAGTTATGAGAGGAAAATTACAGTTAACAATGATGACACTAGGAAATTATGAGAGGTTATTGCTGCTGCTGCTGTTGTTATTATTTAAGTGATTTATATCGCCACTCAAGTTGTACACAGTAGCACTAGGTGACTTTACATAGGCTAAAATCATAACAACAAGAGAACCAATAACAAAATACACAGAATCTACCACAATGCAGCATAACCAAAACCAACATATTCCAATTCTAAAACCATTCTATGCTCTAAACATTTATATGGAATCTTTGATGAGAAGGCGAATTGACTACTCTGTTTGAAATGCTTCCCAGCTTCCAAGCATTTATATGATTTTTATCCTGTACGGATCCTTTTCTGTAAAGTAATCTCCCTACCCAATCTGAAACTCTTTCCACATTCCATACATTTATACTATTTTTCTCCTTGTTGGAGCCTTTTATAAGAGGTAATGAAAACACATTGTTAATCTGCTTCCATGCTGATCTGAAATGACCAAATTTATAAACAGAATATTTCCAATGAAAAGCACAGGCGCCCTTACAACTTAATTTGCACTTTCCTTGTCCACAGCTTGGTGCAAAAATGACAGGACAACATGACAGACACAGGGCATCACCGGCACTTGTGACATTGTTGTCATAGAATAGTATAAGAAAATAAAGAAACAAAGTTGCTGTCATGGAAGACTTAATTGGAATTCACTAGATTTTATCTTGAGCTTAAGTTTCATGCTAATGAATATAGATTCCCAAATATTGATTTGTGGAAAGATCTAACACTTTTGCCAATATTAAGTATTTTCATATATTTCTCACATTAGAATAATCCTTTTCCCCCATAGATAAATTGACTATGAGCTTTCTAAATTGGCAAGAAATTAACCACAGGAGCTGGATTTGCAGAGCAATCTAGACTAAAATATAGTTTAGTTAGTTTCTAATACTTTAGTTTAACAATCTATAATACTTTTTATCATGAGAATAAGAAGTCACATTCAACTGAAAATTCAGATTATAAAATACGGGGTGTTGAATAAGAAGGTGGCTTTTGGGGAGCTTAATGTTGTGTGTGAATCCTGTATTTTGCGTGAAAAATCATCATGGCATATGAAGCTGGTCAATTGCGGCTTATTGAATAACTTTTTGAGCTACTATGTCCACTTTGAGACATAGCAGAAGAAGCCATTTCCTCATCTGTGTTGGAATACAATTCATCCTCCAACTGTGGAATGAGGGAGAGGAAGAATCCTGGCCTCTGGATGTGAATAGGCTATGATGCTCTGGACAGCAGTATTATTTTAAATATCCAGTTTATGATTCACTCTACATGGGGTATGCCTTTCCTTTAAATCAGGGGTCTCCAATTAAGCCTGGTGGACTTCAATGCCCAGAATTCTGGGAGTTGAAGTCCACCAGGCTTAAAGTTGCCAAGGTTGGAGACCCCTGGTCTAAATAACCAAAGAGTCCAACACTAGAGAAGAGGGTAGCCAGTGACTTGCTCAAAGGAAGTTTGTCTCTCTTCTCCCTCATTGCTTATGGCAGTGTCTACAAAGAACAGTGTGACACCTTCATCCAGTTAAGAGCTGGACTCAGTGGTGAAATCCAGATTTTTTACTACCGGTTCTGTGGGCGTGGCTTGGTGGGCGTGGCTTGGTGGGCGTGGCAGGGGAAGGATACTGCAAAATCTCCATTCCCACCCCACTCGGGGGCCAGCCAGAGGTGGTATTTGCCGGTTCTCCAAACTACTCAAAATTTCCGCTACCGGTTCTCCAGAACCTGTCAGAACCTGCTGGATTTCACCCCTGGCTGGACTACTATTTTAACAGCCCGAAGTTTTTTGTGTATCAGCAAAGCAGATTCGATGACTGCTTTCCCCTTCCATAAAAAAATCAGCGGTACAAGCTTTGTTTTGGGACTCCTGGGCTTTCCCCTCCTTTTTCTTTTAATTCATCGGTGCTGGCCCTCAGAAACTTTTATAGTAGCTGGCCCAGTCAGGAGAACAGACCCCTTCCTCATACCCAAATAGGAAAAACTTTCTCAAGTGCCTGGGAGGAGCAAGACATTCTTGTGGAGTTCTTTGCCTTGTTGCAACAGCATGGGGAGCCCACGTTTGAGCCTGGGAAGGATAATTTAGAGAATATAAAATTGGCCAGTGGGATTAAAAGGTGTTAATGAAGCTGGACCTGAGGCCACCTCAAAGGCTGTTGAGTCTCTGCTTCATGAAGCCGCCTTGTTTAGTTAGGGTTTAGTCAAAATGAAGCAGTCCTGGCTTAAGAGAGGGTTTGTTTACTCAGCGCTGAGCTCCAAAAGCCGTCCTCAGCTGCCTGAAATATTGAAGTGGAAGGTTTAAAGCCGCTTTCCAGATTGCAGGCCAGGCCAGGAGCAAGGAATGAAGGGACCCTGGAAGTACAACAATAAAGCCTTTTCATTTCCAAGAGTCTTCCTAACAATGGCAGTGTGAGGAGTACGATTTCAAATGGAAAGTCTCCTCCCCCAGCCCTCGAACTTGTCTTGTTAATGTCACAGTGAAGTAACACAGACGAAGCCCCATAACAACATTTCCCAACCAGTTTTCCTCAGATCTATTAGGGGGCTCAATCCCAGGATTCCAGCTGTTACGGCCAATGGCTGTGCTGGCTGGATAGTCTAGATATTATCAGCCTGACACATCAGCAGGGTACCTGGTTAAAACAATTGTTTTGGCTAGTGATGGAGTTAACTAGCTTTTGTTTTGGTACAGGACGATCAAGCCTTCACTGGATCATACCATCTTTTTGATGGATTGCAGTGATAATCAAACTAACATTCTGGGGCAGAATTAGAATTAGTTGTTGGTTATTTCGCTTAGGAAGTCATAATTACCCTAGTATTTTTCGTCTTGAAACTCAGTTATAACAGTCTTTTTTCTGTCTCTGCCAGAAGATAGACATTGGAAGGTAGTAGTAAAAGAACCTGTTATTGAATAACAAGTTTGTTAAAGAAAGCTGTTTAAAATTTAAAATTACAGGACCTGGGATAGCTCCTGTGAGGATGAAGAGTTGATCCAATTATAGTAGTGGGTATGCACTTTGGCATGTGTTCAAAACACCAGAGGATGGGTGTTCTACCTCTCAAGGTTTTTCCCCATAAAACTTTCTTTGCAAACCTCCCCCCCCACCTGTTGGTATCTCCTCCTTGTGATGGGTGGTATCGGGCTACAAAAGAACCGGGATTTGGAAAACTGAGATTGTGTGTAGCAGTAGAACTCTTAAAGAAATACGATTGACTCCCTTGTATTCCAGTAGACAAAATGTCATTAACATTTCCTTTTGATTTCACAACAGTCCTATCCAATGTCTGTGTTGATCTAACCCTATCTTGGATATTGTGTCAATTTCTGAGAACTACTTACTGAGAAGGATTCGATTCAATCAGAATAGGTTCAGAAATACCTATAGAAAATAAACCCTCTGAAGAGAGATGGAAGGAATGTTTAGCCTTGAGAAGAGAAAATTGGGAGAAAACATCTCCCTCATTTCCTAAGTCAAGGTATAAAATAACAGATTAAAGTTGAAGGATTTAATGATAGGAATGATAGGAAAAAAAACAGTAGGAATGATAGGAAATTTAA
Organism: Thermophis baileyi; assembly: GCA_003457575.1. NCBI lineage: Eukaryota > Metazoa > Chordata > Lepidosauria > Squamata > Dipsadidae > Thermophis > Thermophis baileyi. The sequence continues at coordinate 808,825 of QLTV01003470.1, forward strand.
TGATAGGGAAAAAAAACCCAATAGGAGCAGCTTGATAGTGGAACCCATTATCTAGAAAGATGGTGGGTTCCCCTTCAATAGATGAATTCCAGAAAAGACTAGGTAGCCATCTAGCAAGGATGATTTATTTAAACTTATGCTTTAAGCAGTAGATTGTATTGGACTCTCTCCATGTTTCTATATAAGCTATCTAGAAGATTACAGGAGATGAAGCCCAATAACTTTGCTAGGCCACCAAATTAGAAAATATTATTTAGGAATACTCTCTATAATTGAAATGTCTGTATTCCATTTCCCATTGATTTTGTTATACAGTATTTTGAATCTTCATGAGTACCAGAATTATTAAAAGAATTTAAAATATATTGAATAAATAAAAATGAAAGTAAACTTTCCTCACCTTGGACTCAACTCCTGGCTATTGGAAGAGAAATGGTTTGCTATTGTGTTTCTATTTTTTTAAAAACTTTTCATTTTGGCCTATATTCATGGGATTTTCTGATTATCACACATCCAAGTACTAAACAACTGTAACCTTGTCTGTCTGTCTGTCTGTCTGTCTGTCTATTTGATTGATTGATTGATTGATTGATTTCTATAGCCACCCATCTTAGTAAATGACTCTGGACAGCTTACAATTCAAAACATATATTATAGTTAAAATATTTAAAAAAAACACAATAAAAACAGTAAAAAAATTAAAACCAGTGGAGAACATTAAAACATCTAATTCAAAGTACACACAAGAGCAAAATACCTGGCCCTTTAACAATGTAGCCAGGAGATGGGACCCTTGGCACATGTGGTGCTCTAGGCTTAGGAGCATAGCATTTTTTATTTCAAAATCAACCAAAGCGGACAAGGTGTTCCCACTTAACCTGGGTAAAGAAAATATGGCACTATTATTAAAGTTGTAAATTGCTGTTCTGCCAAAAGATCCAGAAGATAACAGGCAAATCTCCCATTCAGATTATGTCTACTTCCATTCCCCTGTCCCCCAAATGATATCTCCTTGCTATAGTCTTTGTGAACCCTGAGAATTGCCTAAATCCCAAATTCATTTTGTGGCAGATTCTTTTCAGTATCATTGAGTAGACAGGTCTCAAACTCTGCTGAAAGAGAGACGTATCCTTCATTGTGATTCTTGATTGTCGGATTCCGGTTATCAGTTGTCATTCAGGTATACATCAGCATTTCTCTCAAAGGAATCCAACCTGGCTGAATAAGAATCCATTAAGGCAGCCAGTATGTAACTCCAAAATAAATGGGAAAATCTGACGTTATGATAATTCACATTTATTGAGACAAATTTAGAAAGAATTACTGGATTGAACTAGAAATACAAAGAAAGGCAGGGGACCAGGTGACTTGTGTATATACTCAATCTGCTGTTTATGTGCTTAGTATAAATAAGCTTGTTTGAAGTCCCTGCAGTACCTTCTTGTGGTCTTCTTTCGAAGAGCTTGGACTGAACAACCCTTTAAGGAGAGGATGTATTAAAAATGGATTTGAATTCTGACTTTCTATTATAGAATCTTCTCTGAAGTTCCAGGATTTTCCCAGTCCTCTCTTCTTATAATTTTTAATCTTTAAGCTAAGTTTTAATATAGATTTGTCCTCTCTAAGGTGGGACCCATGGTAACTTTAACAATCTTGCTCAGTGTTAGGATCCCTCCAGTTAATATCACACAACTTTCACTGAGATATATTGTAAGCAATGTACCACTTTAACTTAGCAAATCTGTCCTAATTTTCAGGACAGAAGCCCCAAGCAACTTTGAAACTAAAGGACCAAGGAAAATCCAGTTAAAATTAAACTTGTACAACAAAACAGATACAGCTAGTAAGACCCAAAGGGACTCCCCCAAATTTAATAGGCCATTTGTGATAAATCTGAGCCCCTGGGTAACACATTTCTGGGCTAACACTTTCTACTTTTTTCTTCCAGTCCCCTTGTCCACGTTTCAGTTTTCTCCAGCCATTTATTCCCAACCTCGTGCTGTTAGTTATGATGTAGGTGTTCCATGAGTTTCACTCTAATAAATCTGGATAGCAACAGATTGAGAAATGCTGCCTTAGACTATGTTGTATGATTTTAGCCCCACTGCCAGAGAAGAGACCCTTGGAAAAAATAAGAGAAGAGCTTGAGAACAGCCAATGCAAATCCTACTGGATCAGTCCAGATTAGACACCCATGAGAAACCAACAAGCGAGACATGGAAACAACAGTTCACTCAAATTGTTAATCTCTGCACTCTATACCCAAATTCAACCCTTATGGCTAGTACAATAGTACTTTGGTACTTGTTAATTGGTTCTAGGAGGCACAACGAGTACTAAAAATGGCGAGTACCAAACAATTTCCCCCCCCCCAGGAATAATGTAAATAAATTTAATGCACAAAAATACACCAAATGATCACAAAAGCTAAGATAAGACTGCAAGGGAATGTGCACAGAGCAAGAGCTATCACATGACTAATGCATGACCCTTTGTTTTGGCTGGAAAGGATAGTGAGTTGTGAGGCAACTGACACCAACAAGTTTTAGCTTGCATGTCAAGTACCAAACAAACGACGAGTACCGGGACAAAATTTTCAAATCAAAATGCGTTGAGTACCGAATTCAATTAGTTTAAAAGCAGTCATACCAAGATATGACTGTAGTTATTGCTAGTATATTCTTCATGAATCTATCGATCCTATTTTTCTGTATTCTATTTCCTATTTCTTTACCCATTAAGTAGTAATCTTTACTGTAACTTGTAGGGGAAAAAAAGTCCTGTCATTTAATTTGTGCCCATTTTCTCTTTATTTTCCCATTATGCGAGATGGAGGGAAAAAAAAGCATTTTTCCTATTTTCTCTACAATTTAATGGTTGTACTTTCCCTCCCTTTTCATGAATCAATTATTTATTTTTTTACTGGGTCTGATTTTTGTGGCAGCTGATTTTTGCTGGGACTCCTTCAGGAAACTGGAGATGTTTTTTCTCCTATCCCAAACACTTATTTCTCTGTCAACCTGTTCTAATGAACCTGAACTACAGTAACTGTTATGATGATCTCATTTAGACCAAAGTAAGGAACCCATGATTCTTTGTTGTTGTTGTTCAGTTGCTAAGTCGTGTCTGACTCTTTGTGACACCCTGGACCATAGCATGCCAGACCCACCCCTGCCCTCCACTGTCTTCCGGAGTTTCTGACCCGAGGAGCTCATCGTTTGGCGTCATATCTTTTAGCCTTTTGGTACTGTCCGTGGGGGTTTCTTGGCCAGCATACTGGAGTGGATTGTCATTTCCTTCTCCAGTATCAGGACTCTCCATTATGACCTGTCTGTCTTGGGTGGCCCTGCATGGCTTAGCTCATAGTTTCTTTGAGGTGCGCAAGTCCCTTCACCATGACAAGACAGTGATCCATGAAGGGGTGACTCTGTAGATCATGCTAAACTAGATCTCCCAGCCAACATGGCCTAGGATAAAGGAAGCTTGGAGTTATAATTCAGCAATATATAGAAGCACTCAGATTCCTCTAAGGTAGAGACACAGAATCTGTGGCCCTTTAGATGTCCCATCAAGTTTATACAACTGATCAGTGAGAGTTGTTTCAGTCCCATCAAGTTTATACAACTGATCAGTGAGAGTTGTCTATGGAGATTCTCAGTCATCCAGGTCATGGTTGTCCCAAAGGTGCTTTTTCAAGAGGCAACTGGACTTTCTGGTTTTTCTTTGAAGACGTTTCGCTTCTCATCCAAGAAACGTTTTCAGTGAGAGTTGTTATACCACCTTTTTCCCCCAAAGCAGTTTTATCTAATTTCTGAACATCTATCTACCCTTCACATCTTATCTTTTTTGGATAGTTTGTGAGTCTGAACACGATATCATCTTAGAGACTTGACTTAGAGACTACAGTATGGAACCCTCTTCATTACAGACATATGAGGTATTGTGTGTGTGTGTGTGTGTGTGTGTGTGTGTGTGATGGTGTACCAAAAGTCAGGCCCTATAGGCCAAAGACAGTTTAAAGGAAACTGTCATGTCAGAATTCGTTAACATCAGAGAAACAATTACAGTCCTTAGGAATGTTCTAAAATTGGGTGTCAAACAAGGAAGTGTTTAGAAGAAAATGGCAATCAATTTTAACATTTAATACAATTTATTCAATAAATCATCTATGAGTCTTTCTTTTGGTACACCATCAGCAGCTGTCACCCCCCAAAAATCACATATTTTAAATACTTGGGACTGCTACTGTTCAGTTTTCAAGTTTTTGGAGAGCATATCTAGTGTTCTTCTGCTGGAACCATCTGCCTTTCTCCCAAAAAACTGGGTAAATTGAGGAAAGATTCTCTGACTATTAGAAGTTTATAATAATTGCATTATTTCAAAGATTTCCAGTGAACATTTAAAAGGTACTTTTCGCTTCCCACTGATTCACTACCACCCTCTAACCACCACTAGGCATTTCAGATATCGGGTATGAGAAAAGGCAAGGCCTCTGAGGCAGGAAATGTCTTCCTTCAGACAAATCTCAGTCCGGTGTTACTTAAACTCTAACAAAAGTAAGACAGAGCTTGCTTGCAAATGCCATAAGTGAGTATCTGACTCCATCATCTCAGAGATAAAATAGGCACTTCAAAGGGGGGGGGGAAACTACCTCCCCACTTCCTCATGCACACAAACTGCCGGTCTTCTGTTCCCAAAGCTGCTAAGATTCATAAATATTAAAGCACTGTGAGCTTAGTGCTGGAGAAAGATTTAATACAGTCTTGCCCCTCAAGGGGTTAAACCCCCCCCCACCCGCTGCGTGGATATTATTGCTGGTGCGGTGGCATGGAGCCACCGCTGTATAATCTGATGAACTCTTTTATTAAATTTCACAGGCCTGTCTTCTTTATTAAAATCTCCCAGAATGCATAGGGTTTCTGTCATATCAAACACAGAAAATGTGTGTCGGTGTATGTTTGTGTACGAGGGGAAAGGAGTGTGGGCATTCCTGCTCTCCCCCAACAGACTCACTTTTGGTATATTGCCAGAAACGTGATCTGGGTGAAAAAAAAAAAAAGGTTGGGCAGGGTGTGGGGCAGGGTGTGGAGCAGGCAACTAACAGGCAAAATTTTGAGAAGGAGGGCCCTCCAAATTTGAGTAATATTCTTCCAGGGTTGTAGTGTGTTTTCTTTTCTTTTTCTTTTTTTTTAAAAAGGAGGTTAAACTCTTAACATACCAGACAACTTCCTCCTCCTTACATTTCACAATTCATCCTGCTTGGCATTCCAAAAATCTGGCTGCTGAATATGTTCTGTCCCAAGTGGTGTGAAGAGAGTAAATTATTCTCCAGCTAAGGACAGAGATGCTGTTGTCCTCTACAGCTTTCAACAGCTTGTGGAGAATCACACTAGCCTTGGATATTGGGTTGTGGATTTTGCGGCTCATGAGAGATTTCCAGACGGTCCAGCCAGGATGGCAAATGGGAAGGGAAGATTTGATGAAACCTCCAATTCTGCATCCCTTTTGATGGGAAAATTCAGAAAAAGTCTGCATTGCTCCCAACTGACCCTCTTTTTTTTAAAAAAAAAAATGGTCCTGGAAAATGGCACTTCCTTATCCTGATCAACTGCTCAAAACATTTACAGGTAGTTCTCGACTTACAATAGTTCATTTAGTGACCATTCAAAGTTACAACAGCACTGAAAAAAGTACTTAGGACCGTATTTTGCACTTACGACCGTTGTAGCATCCCTGAGGTCATGTGATCAAAATTCGAACACTTGGCAACTGATTCATATTTACGACTTTTGCAGAGTCCCGGGGTCATATGATCCCCTTTTGTGACCTTCTGACAAGCAAAATCAATGGGGAAGTCAGATTCCCTTAACAACCGTGTTACTAACTTAACAATTGCAGTGATTTACTTAACAAATGTGGCAAGAAAAGTCGTAAAATGGGGCAAAATTCACTTAACAAATTTCTCACTTAGTAACATAAATTTTGAGCTCAATTGTGGTCATAAGTCAAGGGCTACTTGTACTGATGTTTTCTTAGGAAAACTAACTCCGGCAAAATATTTTAAAGGACCCGAGAAGCAACGTGAAATATAATCTTCACATCAAGGAATCCCCAGACAGTTATAGTCAGACTGTTCCTAGCCCCAATTTTGGCAATGCCTTTCTTTTTCTGATGCCTTGTTGATCAATTGGAGATTTATTTGGTCTGAATACCTGGCCAGGAAGGGTTACGCTGGCTGAGATTTCTGAAAGTAGTAGCACAGGAAAGACTGTTTTAGAAAAAACAGTACAATGACGAATGTACTGTTGGAAGATCTGAAAGATCAGGTTAGGGACATATCATCATAGAGAAAATCTGTCTATATGTTTACTAAAAGTTGACATTGACTTGATGGCACGTAATCAATTAATCAATAATGGCAATATAGTGAAAGAAGCAATACAATCACACCATCCTGGGACACTGCAATCATTGTAAATACCTGCCGCTTGCCAACCACATAATTTTGATTACATGACTATGACAGTCGTAAGTGGCGAGAACTGGTTGGAAGTCACTTTTTCAATGCCACTGTAATTTGAAACAGTTAAGTGAATGGTTGTAAGTTGAGGACTGCCTTTGCCTTAAAGCACTTGTGCCTTTTCATGCATCTGGGTGCCCTCTGTAATTACCATGGAAATCCAGAGATTGATGCAACTGCTTGAGGGGGTTGCAGACAGGTGCAAGGTTTGCAAGGTGGTATGAAGCATCGTTTGTAGACCAAATTGCTGTGCAGCCCTAGTAGTCATAATGATCAGTAGGTATTAGGAATGGGGAAATGAATTTTCTTGCTGTGCCCCTATTGATGCTTTCCTGAATTTTCTGACACAATTCACAATTAAATCAACGCATGCAAAATTGTCAGGCTCAAGAAATCAGGAAGCAAAGAGGTTCAAATAACTACGGGTTTATTGTATGCTAACAGGCTCTCTACAAGAGTCTGAACTACTAACGGTCAAGGCAAATCGATGGTATATAAGAGTCAGTGGTATTCAAGGTGGACTGGACTTAGATCTCTTGTGGGCCCAATGGAACTCAAGACTGATGATACATTTGACCCCTCCCCCTCCCTTGGACTCAGCCTGGTCATCTCCTACAAAAATACTACATTTGAAAATTCCATTTACAAATGGAAAAATGTATACCAAACCAAATGATATTTCAGAAATTGTTGGGGAAAATGCAGCTATTAAGAAATATTCTTATAAATATGCATATATCACAATAAGCATATGACACAGAAATGGGATAGCACACATTAAAACAGAGAAAATGCAAATCTGAGAAAACAACTTGAGCATGACAATTTCCCACAGGCATTAATAGCAATGGCAATAGCACTTAGACTTATATACCGCTTCATAGTGCTTTACAGCCCTCTCTAAGCGGTTTTACAGAGTTAGCATATTGCCCCCAACAATCTGGGTCCTCATTTTACCCACCTCAGAAGGATGGAAGGCTGAGTCAACCTTGAGCCGGTGAGATTTGAACCGCCGAAGTGCAACTAGCAGTCAGCTGAAGTAGCCTGCAGTGCTGCACTCTAACCACTGCGCCACCTCAGCTCTTAATAGACTTCAGTCTTCTTCTGTGATGTCCAAGCTGGTGGCTATCACTTTATCTTGAGAATACATTTTGTAGACTTTGAACTCTATCCGATGTAATGAAATTCTGCTTCATTATATCCGACTGAACTGATGATTACATGGTTGCAATCCCAAACCCTTAGCATGCACAGAATGATTGTTGGAAAATAAGTTTCTTTCTCCACTTCTGTTTTCTTTCTCTTATTTTTCTTAGCACAATAAGCTATAGGTCCCTCAAATACCCTACTGTTTAGGTAGAGGTGTCTTCTACTTGTGGATTTGATCTTATTAGTTAAATATCAAAGCTAGAGGGGGTGGGATTTTGATATTTTGCAATACTTTTCTTTTAATAAAATTGCTTTGTTGTACAGTATTTTTATGAAATTAAATACGTTCCTCATGAATACTAAAATAGATGGCCCTGATGCCACCAGCAAAGGTTAAAATGCTTTTTTAAAAACCCCTTTTGAAATGTGCAAATTATTGCACAATAATTATGCAATTATTATTTTGCAACAGTTAGACCAAAGAGAGTTTCAGCATATAAAAAAAACCTGCACCAAAGAGACTTTCCCTTGGCTTGGAAGATCTGTGTATTTACAGGGCAGTCTTTATTTCTAGGCAAAATAATTGGTGATAGCGGCCTTACAATATCTGATACAACTGCATGATTGTGATTTGGGGGGTTCATTTCAATCAGGGTGATGGTTTCATTTCAAGCTGAGATTTACTTCTGAAATTGTTTTGGTTGCCTTGGTGGTTGCTCTACACCAGCTATTGCATAGCCTAAACACAATTTGTCCTGGTTGAGTGACACAATTAGGACCAGCAGCTAAGTTGTTAAGCAAAGTGTTTGCTAAATGACTGTGTTTATGAACATATTTCAGCTTTCCATTCTTATATAGACCTGTGAAGCTTGTAAATGTGAGGATTAGTCACAACGTTACTTTTTCATCATTGTTGTAACTACAACTGGTTGTTAAATGAGGCAGTCACTAAACAAGGGTTATCTGGACAGCCCTGATAATTCTCCTGGATCTCTCGATAGCTTTGTATAACCTTGACATTCTAGATCAGTGATAGCGAACCTATGGCACGCGTGCATATCTGAGGGCACGTGTGGTGTTGCCCTATGTCAGCTCCAGAGCGCATGTGCGCGCTGGCCACCTGATTTTTGGCCTTCTTTTTGGCCGTTTTTGCTCTCCCCAGGCTTCAGGAAAGCCTCCTGAAGCCTGGGGATGGCAAAAAATGGGCCAACCGGAAGTTCACTTGTGTGCGTCACCCCCAGCCTCCTTTTCACTGTCAGAGGTCTTCAGAAACGTCTTTGGCTTTGGACAGTTGCAGCCAGGCCTCGCACACCTCGGCCCATTTCTTCTGCAGCTGGCAAGTCTTTCCTGAAGGCCTCTGCAGCCAATAACAGAGCTCCAGATCGATCCGGAGCTCTGTTATCGGCTACAGAGGCCTTCAGGAAAGCCTTGCCGGCTGCAGAAGAAATGGGCCGAGGTGTGCGAGGACTGGCTACAACTGTCCAAAACCAAAGAAGTTCCTGAAGACTGCAGGGCATTGCATTATGGGTGTGGGCACGTGTGTGCACGCTATCACGCGTGCTTGCACCCTTTTGGCACCCGAGCCAAAAAAGGTTCGCCATCACTGTTCTAGATTGCCTGGCATAGCTGGGCCTTGGGCCCAATTTTGATAGACCCGGGCCTTGGGAACTTCCCAAAGATGATGCTGGAGGATTATTCTTAGACACTTAGGATGTTAAATTATGGTGCTTCTCAGAATACATCTTATACTGTACCTTGTGGTGTTCAACAATCTCATGAAATTACTTGTGGGAGTGAACCAGAGTTTTGAAGTGAGGTATGCAATTTGAAACACGCAAACGCAAGTAGATAAACAGGCACCACTTTGGTGGGAAGGTAACAGAATTCCGTGCGCCTCAGCATATAGTCATGCTGGCCACATGACCATGGAGGTGTCTTCAGACACCGCTGGCTCCAGTGGTGGGATTCCAAATCTTTTCCTACCGGTTCTATGAGAGCGCGCTTCGCACGCGCAGCACTCAAAGACCGCCCTCGGTGTCAGCACTGGGGAGCTGAGCTGTTGTTTAGCTCAGCTGAGGCGTGGCAATCCACTCTGCCGTGCGAATCAGCTGAGCTAAAAAAAAAAATTTTTCGCCGTACCCAGGCTTCAGGAGGCTTTACTGAACCCTGGGGAGAGCGAAAAACAGCCCAACAGGCCTACCGGAAGTCCGGAGGCTTCAGTGAGGCATGTGCGCATGCGTGGGGGGTTGTGCGCATACGCGGGGGGGCAGTGCGGGGGTTGTGCACATGCACGGGGGGGAGGGCATTGCATTATGGGTGTGGGCACGTGTGTGCACGCTATCACGCGTGCTTGCACCCTTTTGGCACCCGAGCCAAAAAAGGTTCGCCATCACTGTTCTAGATTGCCTGGCATAGCTGGGCCTTGGGCCCAATTTTGATAGACCCGGGCCTTGGGAACTTCCCAAAGATGATGCTGGAGGATTATTCTTAGACACTTAGGATGTTAAATTATGGTGCTTCTCAGAATACATCTTATACTGTACCTTGTGGTGTTCAACAATCTCATGAAATTACTTGTGGGAGTGAACCAGAGTTTTGAAGTGAGGTATGCAATTTGAAACACGCAAACGCAAGTAGATAAACAGGCACCACTTTGGTGGGAAGGTAACAGAATTCCGTGCGCCTCAGCATATAGTCATGCTGGCCACATGACCATGGAGGTGTCTTCAGACACCGCTGGCTCCAGTGGTGGGATTCCAAATCTTTTCCTACCGGTTCTATGAGAGCGCGCTTCGCACGCGCAGCACTCAAAGACCGCCCTCGGTGTCAGCGCTGGTGAGCTGAGCTGTTGTTTAGCTCAGCTGAGGTGCGGCAATCTGCTCTGCCGCGCGAATCAGCTGAGCTAAAAAACAAGGGAATATAGGACAGGGAACGGCGGGGGCGGGAGGGCGGGGCCAGCCAGAGGTGGTATTTGCCAGTTCTCCAAACTACTCAAAATTTCCGCTACCGGTTCGCCCGAACCGGTCCGAACCGGCTGAATACCACCTCTGGCTGGCTCCCTTGGCTAGGAAATGGAGATGAGCACCACTTCCTAGAGTCAGACACAACAGGACAGGGGAAACCTTTACCTTTATCTTTACCTTTTATGTTGATGATGCTCAACTCTACTGCTTCTTATCATTCAATTTCAAATAAGTACGTAATCAACATTGTTGCACATTCCCTAAATCCAATAATGGGTTAGATGAAAGGAAGAATAAGGAGAAATTAAATCCAGACAAAACTGAGCTGCAGTTGAAACATACAAAATCAAATTAAAGTGTTAAGATTCAGCTTGTTTTGGATCAAGTTGTACTTCCTCCAAAAAAGCACACAGTATTTGCAATCTGGGAGTGCAAATCTTCCACTCTCACTAGATTCTTAGATTGCAGCTGGAGCAAGGAGTGTCTTCATACCATCACTTTTAGTGTGCCAACTGCATCTCTGTCTGAGTCAATTAGTTTTGGTGATAATTAGCTTCCGGATTGATTATTTCCCAGCTTGGTTGCAATGTGGGTCTCCTCTTGAAAAGTATTCAGAAGTTGCTCTTGGTGTAAAATGTGGCAATTAGGTTGCTACCTGGTACAAGATATTGGAATCATATGATGCCTGAACTGAAAGACCTGTGTGATTGCCAGCTGCTTACCGGCTACAGTTTAACACTTCAACTGTTGGAAGTAACCTTTAAAGCCCTGTATGGCTGAAGGCCTAACTATAGGGAACCATCTCTTCCCTCATGAATCTGTCCAGTTGTTGAATGTGCCAGGAGAGGCCTCTTGCAAATACTTTTGCTATCAGATATTTCCTTTTCTGGCTGGTCAGGTGAGGATCTTCTCCTTACAACTCCCAAGACTCTAAAATGAACTTTCTTGGGAGTTACATTGGGCTCCCACTCTTCCAGTGTTTCAGAAATCTGCAAAGATACGTCTTTTCGAAGACTTTTAACCAACAGATGTGCTTACTGTGTATTTTATAGTTAGTTTTAACTTATCTTTTCATATTGCTATATTCTGTTTTTATTCTAAACTTTTGAAAACCTCCTTGACTGCTTGTTTGGAAAAAAGGTGAGGATAGGTAGATAGATAGATAGATAGGTAGGTAGGTAGGTAGATAGGTAGGTAGGTACGGTAGGTAGATAGGTCGGTAGGTAGATAGGTAGATAGGTAGATAGGTAGATAATATAAAGAGATGAAAGTGTGGATAATTGATGTGACAATACCAGAGGAGAATACAATAGAAAACAAAGAATTAGAGAAGATAACAAAGTAACAAAATTTGAAAATCAAAGTTGAAAGTTTCTGGCATAAACTGGCCATAGTGGTCCCAATGGTTATTGGCATACTGGGTGGCCTACCAAAAACCTTGATTGGTCCTTGGAAAATCTGTGCATTGTCAAGATATCCATCTTCCAATTACAAAGGTAAAATTGCTTGGATCTGTACACATATTACCCCAATACATTATAACATCCTAGATTCTTGGGAAGAACTTAATGCGTATGAAGGCCAACACCAGCTAAAGAACTGGCAGCTGTGATTTTACATTGTTGTGCACATGTTAATAATAATAATTCATTTTCTCCTACAGCTGGCATTTGCTGAAATTCTTACTTTACAGTTCTCTCTCTCTCTCTCTCTCTCCCCACCCCCACCCCCACCCCCTCACACTCCCCAAACACAATATACCCATGCCTACAACATTTGTAGCTAATCCCTGGAGAAGTGTCCAAAAAGAAACCAAGAAGGTATTTATGACTGAGCAATGGAAGTCCTGCCTCTTTTTTTATTATATTGTATATAAAAAAATAATGTGAATGTGCCCAGGCTGACCTTTAGAGATGGATGGAACCAGTCATGACTGACTGCGAGAACTTTCCTTGCTGAACAAGACCAAGTGAGTGATTGTCCTTCTTCTGGAGGAGTTAGCCAACTGCTTGAAAGCAACATTCTCTCCCAGCAGATGCCTCCAGCCCAGAGAAAGATTTGTCATCCTCCTACTGATGTCCTAAGAGTTGCAGGAGGCCAATTTGAGGTCAGGAGTCAAGGACAGAGGGAGGTTATGCCACTCTCTCTTCAACCACGCTGCCCAGATTTGAACTTTTGGCATGGATCCTGGGCAGGAGAGTGAAGTTAGCATGAGAAAACTGACATATTGTTCGGCTAGAGAAACCCAGAATATCTGCTTGTGTAAGGATAATTTGAAAATAGATTCACTGAAAGCAGATTGCAGAAAAAACTGCCAAAATATTCAGTAAAATTCAGTAATGCTTGAAGCACAAATATTTGGTTGTGGCCCTCTGTAAAAGTTTTTTTTTAAAAAAAACTAAGTATTGAAAGCTTTGGGAGAATGTTAAAGGATATTTACAACTAAATTACAGTGCCTTTCGAAACTGGGTGCGTTTGTCTATGTGAATGGGTTCAGGTGCTTAGATGAGATTGTTTTATTGTCACCATTTACTTTCTCTGCCGCTTTCCTCAGTGAAGAAGGTCACTGGGTTTGTATTTTAGAGACATAGATGAATGATAGGAACATACTAAACTTATTGGTCTGTTTCACACTTTTCCACCAATTCTATCCAAGACAAATCTGTCAATGTACCAGCCAATCCTAATGCCTGCTCCATAGCCCTCAGTCAGTCAAGTGTTCACATCACTCACTTTATCTTTGTAGATATACTTCAGAACATGTAATGGAATTGGGCTGGAATCTGGATCAAACTCCAATGCTATTAGGATTTTTCATAGAACAAACTAGAAGCTTTGGGCAGCTCTGAGTACCTATGAGCTGTCCAAAGTTTCTATTTATTCTGAGAAAAATCCTAATACCACTGGAGTTTGATCTAGGTTCCAGTTGAATTTCATTACATGTTCAGAGGTACGTCTAAAACGATAAAGGGAGGGATGTGTGAACACTTGACATATTAAAATAATCTACCTTTGGAGAAACAATGATAATGCCTCCAAGATACAAAGCAACCCTTCCTCTTTTCTACAGGGCAATAAAAAAACAAGCCAATTTGTTGTAAAATAAACTTTTTATTTACAGACGGCGCTTCAAAATCCCGCTCCTTTTCAGTCATTATTGTCCCACTGATTTCCCTTTTTAGTCAGTGAGAGAGAAAAAATTGATCTCACTAATTCTTCCTGGGTTGATTTTCTACCTATTTTCCTTAACCAAAATACACACATTGCAAGCTCTCGGCTACGGAGGTCATCCAAGCTAGCCTAGAATATCTTTCAAGTTATGAACATTTCTGGTTTAGCTAATCAATTCCTATTGATTTCTTAGCTGTGTCGTGCCAAGCTCCGGTGGGCTATATTAATATTCTCGGCATGAGGAAAGGCTCCTTTCCCTTAGTAGCTAGGGGTGATATTACTGATCCAGATAGTATTCAAACTCAATATCCTGTTTCTCCTTTTCTCATTTCCTGTTTGCGGTCCTGAATGCCAGCCGTTGTCAGAGAGAGGACAGTGAGAGAGGGGAAGATTAGACGAAGAAAGGGGTGGCGAGACTCTGGCTTCTTCTTTTCTATATTACAGATTTAATAATGACAAAAGAACATCATTAAACATTCATTAGAATTATTTAATTAAATTTTGCTTTGGAGGGGGAGTCGAGGGGGGGGGGAAAGAGAGATTAGATATGATGCACAAAAAGGAAAGCAATATTGACTGGGGAAAAAAAAAAAGAACCAGTGAGGGTTTAGATTAAAGTCTCCACTGTTTTTGGTTTTAATTTCTTATTATTATAATTAAAAAAAAAGATTCCAGAAAAGTCTTACAAGATAGCTGGAGGAAAAGAATGGCTTGCTAAAACAATAGACTTATATAGATATATAGGTTAGCGTGCGTATATGTATTTGTGGGTACACACAAACATATGTCACTGTTTGCTGATGAAATGAGACAGGTGCAATGATTGAAAGAACTTGGTTTTAGCTGCAGAAAAGAAGGACACAGCATGGAAAAACAGCAGTATTCCTAAGAGAAACCTTATTGCTTTGCTTCTAGTTTCCCCATCAGTGCAAAAGTTCAGCTATTTTTCTTTTGGAAAATCCATGTATGAAGATGGAAGAAAAAGTCCCAGAATAGTGGTAATTCAGTGACAAAATCAGAGTACACCTCAAATTGGCAACTATATCAAGTTATATGACGACAAATACAGCAGAATTCAGTAGGACTTAGATCTGTACAGATGCATAAAAGATTGGACCTGGGTTCAGCACCCAATAATGAAAACTCCCTGTCTAAATGTAATACATTCTTAATGACTTTATAATAACATTATCCATTTGCAAGTTCATTTCATTTTTTTTTAACCATGAACACTTTAGATTGATTTTACTATCAGCATTAACATTTCTAAAATTCTGTATGTAAAGTCTTCACCCAGTACAGCTACAAACAGTTGAAATAACAACACAAATAAAACATGACGCCGTTAATCACTGAGAAAGTTAGCTGGGTAGTAACTGCTTCCTCCCACCCACCCACCCTGCTTTTTTTCTGTACTAATTGCAGTTTTTACTTTACTTTTCCTTTATGGTTTGGCTATACTGATTGCAATTTTTGTTTTTCTGCTTTTTCAGTTATGTATTATTCCGAGAAGTGAAATGATAATTAGGCGAATTGAAATAAAGTAACATAAAAGGAGTTAGGGTTTTTGAAACAATAGTGAGCAGATGCTCTTACTGCTCTGATTGGAAGATGTTGAGACAAGGCAGGATCTCTGGTTAGGAAAACAGGCACATAAGCCAGATGTGAGGCCATTTGCAGGTCTCCAGGTGTTTCTGGAACCTTTCTTGTCTATTTTTCACTTCTGGGTCATGCCGAGCAATGAACCCCTCAGGACCCATCATCCATAAAGTTGGCAGAGCTGAAGAAGGGCTACTGTTCAGGGGTAGATCACATACATTGCATGCAAAATGCTCTGGGTTGAAACCATGGCAAGCCTACTTTAAAAAAAAAAGTAGCTAACAAATTATATGGAGAACCTCTGTCTGAAAGAACCGGGTCAATCAGCAGTCATTTGATATGGATTGTACTTGACTAGATACAGACTTAATCTGAGTTTTTGAGGTGCTGTCATGAAAAGATTTACAATACAATACAATACAATTACAAGCAGGGGGTTGGACTAAAAGACCTCCAAGGTCCCTTCCATCTCTGTTTATTCTATTCTATTCTATTCTATTCTATTCTATTCTATTCTATTCTATTCTATTCTATTCTATTCTATTCTATTCTATTCTAT
>QLTV01003470.1:830966-847559 GCA_003457575.1 Thermophis baileyi
AGATAGATAGATAGATAGCATTCTTGGAATAGTAGTTTAATTTAGAATAAAAGTATGAAAGAACTAATCTACTTTTTTCCATTTTAGATATATTGGAATTCTGCTCTTTCTCCTATATCCACTTTCTAAATGATCTTCATCTCCCAAACCAAGTTTTCCTCCCTACAGAAACTGGCTTCTTGTCCTGCGCACATGAAGACATCCCACCCCACCAGGGCAAATCTTTGGGAAAAGGCAATAGGTCTCATGCTTCACTATTAACATCTTTCCTGCCCCAACCCTACGGAGAGGTAAAGTAATTCAGATAATTTTGAAGCAAGCAAAGAATCTCCCCTCCCACAGGATCATTACCTTCAGTGCTTACAATTGCCTAAATGCATTACTGCCTACCTTGTATTCTGGCAAACAGGCTAATGCAAAGTGACTGCACAGCAAAAAGCACAACAAACAAATACGATAAAAAGAATCTTCAACAAGGCAGTGATGGATAGGAGGTGCCACTCATTTCGCCTAAAGCACAACAGTACAATCAGTAGTGCAGTAGGCAGCAGAAGAAACTGCATTTGAGGCGTGGTGGTGGTGTGTGTGTGTGTGTGTGTGTGTGTGTGAGAGAGAGAGAGAGAGAGAGCCTGTGTTTGAGCCAAGTGAATGAAGTGAATGTCAACTCCGAAAAGCATTCAGAGCAAAAATCTTATCTATGTGGTTATATCCATGACAGTTGCCTTGTATTTCTTCATTTTTCAATGCATATATCAACTCTGAAGTCTGAAGGAAATCCACTGACCAGAATAAGGCTTCTTCAAGGCAGCAGACATAGGATTGCACTGTTATTGCCTCAGATGCAGAAACAATTAGATTTCTCTCTTCCTTGCAACTTTGGTTTTCACTTCCTTGTGGCTTGCTGGAATGGTGATAAGAGGAACCAAATTTGGCCACCCTGTTAAAATCTGATTTGCAAATATTGGGAACTCTCCAGATTATTTCCCAGATCTTCATTGAATCTAAATTTCAGCTAAGATGTAATCTGGCTGCCCTTAGGTGATAATATAACTAGTGACAATAAAAACAATATTTTTTTTAAATCCCAGTTTTATCCAAACAGGTCTGCAGACATATATATTCTTCTTCCATTTTCCTCCTACTGACCTTGTGGGGTACATTTAATGGAAGAAACTGAGTGACTCAAGGTTACCCAGAAGAATGAATGGTGAACTGAATCCAATTCATTCCTTGTCAGGTTGCAAACTTGTGGTAAATACCTGAGTTAACATTCAAACTGTACAACCGCAGAGAAAACGTTGCAGTGTTTAATAAGTCTAATAATACAAGCCCAATGTGCTATAGTTTCTGAATCTAGTCACTCAGCAAAGTGTTGTGTAGCAAAATGTGTTTCTTTTTCTTTTTTTCCAAGTCTTTGCTAAAAAAGTAAAATAAAATCCTGAATGCAGGTGGAGATCCTGGTTCTTCTCTCACTAAAAGTAGCATTACAAGTTAACCAAGTTTGCCATAAAAGGAATTGCATTTGCAGCGTGCTGGATTAGTCAATTTGGGATCAATATATCAATTAGTCGCATTGTATTTTATGCCACTGAATGATAATTAACTCACATCTTACAGCAGGGTAAAAAGCACAATAAAACCATCACAATCTCAATAAAGTTTAAAAAAGAGAGAGAAAAACTACAATAAACAAAACCAATAAAACAAATTAATAAAGCTCAGTTTCAGAAGAGAAGGCACATAATCATTCCCCAAGGCCATTTGGAAGTGTTCAGTTTTTACTGTACTGTGTTCTGGAAGACCATCTCTAAGGAGAGCAGCTTTAGTATCTGGAGGAAAAAGCAGCATCTTCTGACTTTAGCCCCCAACATTTCACAAAAATGAAATGTGAGTGTATCTGTCGCAATCCTCCCTCAGGGAGTTGCCTAGGAACCCCTTTCCCTGGGCCGTTTTTCCTGGAGCTGCCTACGGATAACCCCGAATTCAATTTCAAAAATTGGGAACCATGGATAAAAGATCGAGGGGTGTTAAGGGCCTTCCCGCTCACCCACCACTTGAATGGCGAGTTGTTTGTAGGCCTCTCCTTTCCATAGAGTTGCCCCTCTCAGTGGAAAAGGCAACTCAAAGCCCATTAAAGGAAGGGACTGAATATTATTTAGTAAGTCCAAGAAAAGGCTGGCTGGATTCCGCCCCCCCCCTCCTGCCCTGGCCAATTTTACATGTAAAGAGCTAGTTTCATGTCATGGGGAAGGTGCTGGCTTAAAAAGGGGTCTCCAGGAGTGGGAACTTTAGGATTTGTGGACTTTGAGTCCCAGAATTTTGGGAGTTGACGTCCATGGGTCTTGAAGTTCCCAAGTTTGGAACCCCTGGCTTAGAAGAAGACTGTGAGTTCTGCCTTAGAAGTTACTGAGTTCTAAAATAAAGCTCTGAGATTGTGTGTGTGTGAAAAGGATCTCCTGCTTGAGCAAGGGATTGGACTAGAAGACCTCCAAGGTCCCTTCCAACTCTGTTATTCTGTATTCTGCATATTCTATTTTGAAAGTGGGTACCACAAGCAGCTTGAGTGAGTTTAAGGTCAAGTGTATGAAATAGGTCAACTAAATGTAGCCCTTTGGCCATCCTTAATGACCAGTTCTGTTTCTAGACCACTGTGTCTCCTTCTGAGCTCCAAAGAGATTCTAAGGTTGTTTGCTGATATGCAGCATTATAGATTAAGATTCACTTGTGTTTGTCTGGCAATGGAATCCTTCTCAGCAGAACAGAATCATGTTCTCCCTGCAGCAGCCGAGAGTGGGAAACCCACTGGAACAGATTTTAAAGTACTGCATGGGATAGTGGCAATGGTGACTGCAAGGTGAAGGCGATAAATAGTATTATTCGTGTGGAATTCCATTTACTCACTGTTGGATCTCATCTAGACAATCTGCTTCTAGACAAGAAAGTTACCGCACTCATATAACCTTCAGATGGATTCTGACTTACTTGGCAATGAAATTGTTACAGCTTGATGAAATGTTTCATGGAAATGTTAGAATATGTTTTGAAATGTGAATATAGTATCTTCATGATGTATTTCTGGGGTATGGACAGATTGATTTGAACAAGGAATATACATTTTTCTTCCTCCTCGTCCTCGTCCTCCTCGTGCTCCTCCTCCTCCTCCTGCTATTCCTCCTCTTCCTCCTCCTCCTCCACCTCTTCCTCTTCCTCCTCTTCCTCCTCTTCCTCTTCTTCCTCCTCCTCCTCCTCCTCCTCCTCCTCCTCCTCCTCCTGTGCCTCCGCCTCTGCCTCCTCCTCATCTTGCAGAGGGAGATGGGTGGCATATAAATAAAATAAATAAATCAAATAAATCATGGCCAAATGACTGCCCTCCAGCTTTTTACATTCAGGAACACATGAAGGCTGCAGAGAAGTAGCCCGCTAAACAAGTATATCCAATTCTACTGCCAGTTCCTTTATCTAATCACAATGATTCAGGTTGTTCTTAGTGTCTCAGGAACTTTTGCTATCATCACTGTATTCAAGGGGAGGGGGAAAAATCTCCCCCTCCCTCTACCAAGCTTATGATTAATGATGCTAATTAGACATCCTTTTATCCCTCTCTTTGTTCACCCTGTTTGGCAGACTGACAGAGCCCAGAACATTAAAAGGCAAACTTCATAATCAAGGCAAATGTATAAATGTCACATTCAGATGGGCCCAGAGTACAATTAAGAAGTGTGCTGTTGCTGTGAAATGTTCCCCTCCACTCCCATCTTGGCTGAGCCAGGAGGCAAACAATGCCTTGCTCTTCCTCGTAAAATACTTTATTTCCTGCTCTCTCCTTTTGCTAAACAAGATCGGGTCCAGAGGCAGTTTCCTGCAGGAGTAGTGGAATGTCTGCATATCATGTGGCTCTCTGTATGGGAATGTTTCTTGAGAAGAAAAAAGCAGAATACAGTAATCAGATGGGGGAATTAACCCATGTTATAAGAAGCATGCCATATAGGAGTGACATGATAGTGATGTTCCAATATCTCAGGGGCTGCCACAAAGAAGAGGGAGTCAAGCTATTCTCCAAAGCACCTGAGGGCAGGTTAAGAAGCAACGGGTGGAAACTAATCAAGGAGAGAAGCAACCTAGAACCAAGGAGAAATTTCCAGACTGTTAGAGCAATTAATCAGTGGAACGACTTGCCTCCAGAAGTTGTGGGTGCTCCATCACTGGAGGTTTACTGTATAAGAAGAGATTAGACAACCATTTGTTTAAAATTGTATAGGGTTTACTGCTTGAGCAGGGAATTGAAGACCTCTAAGATCCCTTCCAATTCTGTTATTCTGTTATATTTAGAAGCTAGCAATGTTTCTTGACAATTAATATAAGTTTATTTTTTTTAAGTTATTTAAAGAATACTACTCTGTTTTGGAGTTTTATACCCACCTACTCATCCATTCCTGTTCATATCCACACATTTATTGGGGAGTAGGAAATCCCTCAGTTGGGAAGTGTCTGAGTTGAAGTTGGCAACCCAAAACTGTTAAGGTGAGGAGGTTGGCCATTCAGCAGGCATGTTTATAATCATTTTCTATTTCCTTTCTAAGGGTAACCACTTTAAAGGTGGGGTGTCTCCTTTAATATAGTCTGCCCCTTTCTGCTTCTGAGGGTGTTTTGCAGGAGAGGGAGAAAAATGGGTTCTCCCTTGTTGTGGTAGAGTCCTTGAAGTATGGGATTCACCTTCTAATTCCCATTGGTCTTTAAAGCTCATTAAGTAAAAGTGATCGTGACTGTCCCTCTTTCTCAACTTTTGCAATCTCTTCAGGGAGCTATTGCAAGTCTAGTAAGATCAAACAGATAGACTGCAGTGCTCCAAGCTCCTGGAAGAAGGATGCAATAATTAATATCAAGCATTAATCATGCCACAATTGTCTGCCCCTTTAACATTAAAAGCTGCTCTTCATTGATCCCAAATTCTTCCTTTGCCTTTCTCAACAAGAGAGTTGCATATGGGAAGTTATTTTGTAGGGTGTTGTGCACACTTACTTCCAAAGCCTTTGGACCCTTTCTGTTCAATCCGCTAAATCTATCCATATGATAAATGAGATAAATGTGCTTCAGTAGATTAAGTGGAGAAAATTAACAAGCTTTTGGACAACGCTGGGAACTCAAGAGAGAAAAAGAAAGGTGTTTGCCTTACCCTAACCTTCCTTGTCTCAAATGCCTAACAGAGAAATGGGAGAGGTGGCTATGTATATGGTTCTTTTTAAAAATGCCTGTGGTCTTTATTTTTTTCTGGCTATGCTTTTAGACAAGGGAAAGCTCCTTCACTTCTTGTTGCAACACTCCTGTTATAAAGATTAAGTTTCTTCCAGCTAGATAGGGCAACCTGCTTGATCAAACAGAAGAGCATAATTGGGCATTAAAATGAAGACAAAAATGAAGAAGGGATGTTGGTACTGTCTACTTGTAACTGTCACTCTACTTCAAGTCTTGCTTTGAAAAGGAGGGGCAGCAAAGTTAAGGATCCTTAGCTCATCAGAGGCAAAGCTAATTGCGAAGAACAACAGAGAAGAGAGTTTTTCACACTGACCACTTCCAAAAAAGAGGTAGTTCATGTCCTTTGCAATGAAAAAAGACAGTCTGGTCGCCTCTTGAGGTTTCAAAGCAGGAATAGGCAATGTGCTATATTGATCTCATAAATTTAATTAATATAGACGAAAATAAATTATCAGAATTATAATCCTTTGTATCTGTCTTTATATCTACCTTTATATCTATATATTTAATCCATGAATGTATTAAAGCCCATCAGATAAAATATGTATAAACCTTGATCAGCAGAGAAATGTTTTAAAAATTTTCTTATCTGCATTTTTACATGCATTTTTTGTAACTTTCCTTTGATTCAATTCAATTAAAAAAAAGTAAAAAAAAAAAAGAATAGGTAGAATTCTCATGGATAAGATGTGTATCATGTATTACATTAAGGCAGGTTTGATTTTTAGAATGGGAGCCTAATTTGCACACACTCTAAATCAGGAAACATGGTTTATTGATTAGTGCTAAGGTTCACACCACACTAGACAAACCCAAACCAATGACATTAGGATCTAATGTGATGTGTGAACATGATAGAATATTCACACACAACCTTTAGATAAATTATATGTGTAAGAGGAAAGCAACATTACTGCCACCCAACAATAGAGTACACTAGAAGAAAATTGAAGAATTTTAAGCATTCTGAGAATCAAGCAGAGATTGAAGTAGAAAGCCTCTTTTGCAGTGGAAAAATTGGTAGAATATACACTACTGCATGCATATGTACACCCAGAGTGCGTAGAATAAATGTAAAGATGTACACTGGGAATAGCAAAGCACCCTGTTATAATTTAGTCAAAGTGCAATAGTATATAAAGCATGCACAATGAGCATTCACAATGGCAGTAATTAGTTAGTGTCAGACAAGAGGCTATTGTTTTTATTCAAGCCAAAACTAAGAGGGCCAAATTTAATTATTAACTCTAATTGAGCTATTATAGTCTTGGAGTCTCCTTCGGAAACTCCTTTGTTGGAGAAAATTGCCATAATAAATGGATTAGCTCGGAAGGTGCTACAAGTTCTATCCAGTGGAAAAGAGGATTTGGACTGATGCAGCTTATTGCACTGGCGTAAAAATGATGGTGGTGATGAAATGATACTCTTCTGCAGAAGTTTAAAGACCATAAAAGGCTTTATCCCTTTTTTCCCCTCTAGTTAGCTTAGTTCAGGATATAGAATACTGTTTTGTAAGTGCTTCAGATAGTTAAATTGAATAGAATTGAATACTATATTTGGCCAAGGAGTTTTGTCTCTGGTACAGAAGCACCCAGTATACATGCAAAGCAACTTCTTCATCATCATCATCATCATCATCATCATCATCATCATCATCATCATCATCATCATCATCATCATCATCATCCCAATAAAAGGGGCAAAAGGGGGAGTAAAGAAGATAATAAGAAGGATAAATAATAATACTACAATCACTCTACAAGGCTTAATAGACATTAGGCAGTACTGAGAGAATTGGGTGTTCAGCAGAGTGATGGCACGAGGAAAAAACTGTCCGTGTGTCTAGTTGTTTTGACATACAATGCCCTAGACCCCGTAGGAAGGAGATGAAGCAGTTTATGTCCATGATGTGAGGGGTCTGTAGATATCTTCTCAGCCCTCCTGACCCATGCAATATATAGGTCTGCTATAGAAGGCAGGCTAGTTGCAATTATTCTTTCTGCCATCTTAAGTATCTGTTGGAGTTCATATCTGTCCTGTTTGGTTGCTATACCAAATCAGATAGTTATAGAAGTACAAATAACAGACTAGACTAGACTAGACTAGACTAGACTAGATTAGATTAGACTGGACTGGACTGGACTGGACTGGACTGGACTGGACTAGAATAGAATAGAATAGAATAGAATAGAATAGAATAGAATAGAATAGAATAGGTTTATTGACCAAGTGTGATTTGACACACAAGAAATTTGTCTCAGGTGCAAAAGCTCAGTGTACGTGCAAAGCAACAATGCAACAATTCCTGTGTATCAACAGCTCCTGGGACAGTCTGAACTTCCTGAGTTGACGCAGGAAGAACATCCTTTGTTGTGTCTTTTTAATTATGGCTTTAACGTTGAGCATCCATTTCAAATCCTGAGAGATTATAAATTATAGTTAGGATAGGATAGGATAGATTATAGTTCAGAATTATCTGGACCAGCTTCCCTAGCACAATGACCTCCAGATATCTTCAACTACACCTCTCAGCCTTCCTGGCTGTGCTGTTGGTTTTAAGGGTACTTTAGTCCAATGCATCTGAGAAGCTTGACCAAAGAGTGCTGTATACTGACCAGCAATGGTTCTCCAGTGTTTCATGCAAGGTCTTTTTTTTTTTTTATTTAGCTCTAGCTGAATAAAACTAGAGTTGTTCAGTTGAAGAATTGAATGCATGATTTTTTGTTTGTTTTCCAAAGCCTTTGCTTTGTTACTGACCACTTCCTTAACCAATAAACCCCACTCCTTCAATAAACTCCTCCAAAACCAGTACCTTTTTGCTAAAAGCCTCCTTTACAAGTTGAAGGAAATTGTGTTTTTTTTGTGGGGGGCGGGGGAGAAAGATAAGTTGACAGCTGCAGCTGGCTGCGGGGGAAGGAAAAGCCTGTTGCTGCAAAGATGAAATGTTAAGGAGAAGATGGATGTTGTGCTCCAGTCCTGCAGTTCCAAGGTTTTTTGGTGCTCCACCCGCCCACCCCCCAGCATTCCCACTCCCCCAATCCTTGGCCTGCTCTGCTCTCCTCCCCGCAGCAAACCTGGCCACTGACTTTGGGCACCTGCCCTGTAAATCCTCATTCATAAGGGGAGGAAACGTGCCTGCCTGGCCCTATGATAAAGCCGTTACAGCTCCTCCATCCTGGACACCCTTGTTTGGCTTTGAAGTCTGGTTTTATGGAAGAGCAGGCAAAGGCGGGGGATGGCGAGGAGCTGTCAGGAAGGACCTGAACGGCGGCCCGCTGCTGCCAAGGAGCCTCCTTCCCTCCTGTCTGTCCCATGTGGAGATGATTTGCTTGTCCGGGGTGAACTTGGCTCGAACCTGATTCATCCCGGCTGACACATGAGCAGTGCTGAGAAGCATCTATAGGAGCTCCGTAGGAGCGTTGTAAAAGGAATGCAGACTCATTTGTTTGGCAACTCCCCCTCCCCAAATTGGTAGAATCGAGGGCCAGAAGGGAATTGGGTCAAGCACAGAACGGCAAGATTTGTAGACAAAAAAAAGGGCCCGGGTGGCCTTTTCATTTTGAATGATCAGGGAAGAGGTGATAAGGAAGATCTCTTCTGCTATCCTAGAGAGCTGGTGGTGACGAGAGCAAGCCATAGTGGGCTAGATGGACAAACAGATCCAACCTAAGGGGAGTTTCGTGCATTTAATTGACTGTATTTATAATACCAGTATTGCATACAGCAAGGAGCGACTTTAAACGGGGAGACTGCATTTCCGTGGAGAAACTGCTGTTTGGTTTTTTTCTTGGGATGAGTTTGCTGAGTAAAATGATCCAATAGGAAAAAGTTAAGTGTCTCTCTTTGCAAACTCTTGATCTAGACTGCAGCTTCCTCCAGCTGCTTTGGGTTTCTGTATTAATCTCAGGAAAAAATATCTATGTGATTGAGTATCATATATTTATTACCATGATATCCTGCCTTTCCTCCAAGGAGGAAACAAGCTCATATGCAGCTCTCCCTCTTAACATTTTATCTTCAACAAAACTCACAAAGGTAGGCTAGAGAATGAAAATGGGGGTGGGGGCGGGGAGAGGAGGAGATCTAGCAAACTTTGTAAATTGGGTAGATTTGAACCTGGATCATGAGAGTCAAACATTCTAACCACTACACCACATTACCTCTTATAGGTAATTTGATTCTAAGAGTACCTCAAGAAAAAATGCTCAAGCCCTCTTTTGTTCCTTAAAAGCCGCTTAATTTCATATACTGTTAAGCTATAGGCTGCTAAAATGGTGATTTAGTCAGGGGTGGGTTCCTCCCGGTTTGGACCGGTTCGCCCGAACTGGTAGCGACCCGCTGGTGATGTCACGATGACGTCACTGAACCGGATCGGTCGGTGCCGGTCTGTGGGGGCTGCCATCTTTTTTTAAAAAAAATTTTTGACTTTTTTTTAAAAAAATTCCTTCTGAGCACACGCAGAAGCTGACTTCTGGCACTGTGCATGCGGTCACCATCTTTTTTTTGGCTTTTTAAATTTTTTTTTGGCTTTTTTGTTACTGCACGCGCGCCCACAAGGCGCGCCCACGAGGCATGCCCACACGGCCCGGGAGGGAGCGAACCAGCAGTGAGGTAAGTTGGAACCCACCCCTGGATTTAGTACATGGTGGGAAATCCAGCCACTGAAATCTACAAACCATAGTTTATGGCTTACCATTAGATATGGAGGCTTCTAAAATAAATCACGTTTGAAACAAACCATAGCTCATTATGATGTGTAAAGAGAGCCAATTCATGATCAAGAGTGAAAATAGTTATGATATATGGTACTGTCAAACTTAAGGAGACAAGCATTTGCACTACTGATTTGCCCATGGATGGATGGAAGGATGGAAGGAAAGAAGGATGGAAGGAAAGAAAGAACGAAAAAAGGAGAGAAGGAAGGAAGATAGATTTTGAAAAGCCCGCATTATCCTGAAATATATTATAATATTTAAAGAGATCTCAATAGTTCTCCAACCTGCAAATTTTGTTCATGGCTGGAAACACATAAATGAGAGGATCTTCAAACATTTAATGTCCCGCTGATTCTAGAGCAGGGGTCTCCAACCTTGGCAATTTTAAGACTTGGGGACTTCAACTCCCAGAACTCCTCAGCCAGCAAAGCAAAGCTGGCTGAGGAATTCTGGGAGTTGCAGTCCCCAAGTCTTAAAATTGCCAAGGTTGGAGACCCCTGCTCTAGAGCATCTTGGAGAGCTATCAATCCTTTGCTAAAAAAATCCCAAGCAAGAGGACCACACCACCTTCCAAAAAGGTTTCTGCCCTGCAAATAGATCACAAAGGACATTTCTCCATTGGTGACCTACAGCTTCTTCTGACATCATCCAGGCACCATTGTGATGATATAAAGCCTGCCCCCATACTGTTGGGCAGAAAGGTGGATGGATTACTTTACAGTTGCTATACAAATCACTAGTCGGGATTCTGCCTTGCTGGGAAATTGGATTTCCCAACATTTATGTCAAACCTTTGACTTAACATTTGAACTCACTACTTCTACGACTTGCAGGATGGAGTATATTTGTTATAGGATTACTGTGAAAGATGCTGAGGTTAGGGTGAAAGACTCTTGATCAGAATATTAGGTTACATTCCTTAAAAAAATCAGAGCATGTCCATCCTCGTCACATCTTTAGCAGTTACGGAGAACCAGCTCAGAATGATTATGACATACCGTAAATATAGTCTGCGGAAAGTGATAATTTTGCAAACTATGAAAGAAAGAAAAAAGAATTGGATATGGACAAGAGAGAATTGAACCAGGATATTTTTAAAAATGAAATTGTCTGGCGGTGGAGGGCATCTCTTTGGAGATCAGATGCAAAGCAATGAATCAGCTGGTTTATCAAAGTGCTGAACTGTGAAGTCAAGTTGTATAATTGTAAATATATCCAAATATTGGAAGTGGAACGGGAGGCCGGGGGTGGGGGGAGGAGTCTCTAGAGGTTTCTCCTTACAAAAGAAGCACTACCCTTGGAACTTCTCACTGCTTGGGGAACTGGGGCATTCATAGCAATATTCTTGCTTAAATAGATACAGTTGACTGCTGGGCTTCAATATTAGGGATCTACTCGGCATACACCGGCATTATGTACACGGCAGATGTAGTTAGAAGGCATGAAAAATCATAATTATCTCCATGATTTAATACCGCCGTGCCCAATATGATGCCACATCATCCACAGAAGCTGGGAGGGAGAGACCTGCTGCTACAAAAGTCAATTCTTGTTGAATGTTCTCATGCCAATGGGATTGGCCCTCCCCTACTTGTGCCAACAGAGGAGGCATGTTACGGCCCCGACAGCCAGGGAATTCCGGCTAGCGGGGTCCAGAAGAATAGCCTTCTCTGCTGTTGCTCCTGCCCTTTGGAACGTTTTACCTCACCCCCCATCCCCACCTCTGAATGGGGTCAGCTCCCACCCTCCTGACCCTCTGCCGGTTGGCCTGGGGCTCCAATGGGGGAGTGTCATGCTGGAGATGATCGATGGATTAAAACAGATCTCACCTCCCACCCCCGCTCATCCTACTCCCTCCCCATCGTTTAGTTATAGTTGATCATTTGTATTTTTATAATGTTTTATTTTTATTAATATATACATGTATTTTGTATTGTTTCATTCTTTTAAACATGGTAAGCCACCCAGAGTCATGTCGTGGCGAGATGGGTGACAAACAATTTTAATAAAAATAAATAAATAAATAAATAAATAAATAAATAAATAAATAAATAAATAAATAAATAAAGAAAGAAAGAAAGAAAGAAAGAAAGAAAGAAAGAAAGAAAGAAAGAAAGAAAGAAAAAGATAATGGGAAAGAAGAAAGAAAGAAAGAAAGAAACTCACAATTTGTTTTTTGAACCTCAGTTTTCCTAGTCTGCTGGGTTTGCCAGAGGTGGCGCAGTGGTTAGAGTGCAGCACTGCAGGCTACTTCAGCTGACTGCTAGCTGCAGTTCGGCAGTTCAAGTCTCACCGGCTCAAGGTTGACTCAGCCTTCCATCCTTCTGAGGTGGGTAAAATGAGGACCCAGATTGTTGGGGGCAATAGGCTGACTCTGTGAACCGCTTAGAGAGGGCTGTAAAGCACTGTGAAGCGGTATCTAAGTGCTATTGCTATTGCTATTTGCCCTGCCTTTTATTTGACGGAGGTACACTATACACGTTCAAGGTGGTGTAAGGGTGAAGGTATTGGCTTAGGAGAGGGGAAGCCTGGATTTAAGTCTACTTTCAGGCCTTAAACCTAGTTACTCTCACTCAGCCCAACCTAACTCACAGAATGGTTGTGGAAGAAACGTGGGAGAGGGAGTCTTGAGCTCTTGAATGAAAGCCAAGAAATAAATCTAATCTAATCTAATCTAATCTAATTAATTAATTAATAATCTGGTTTGCACTGGGACGGGCTCAGAAAGTAGAGAGACTTCAACCTTAGAAAATTCACTAGATTAAGTCACTTTTTCAGTGCAAACCTCTACAAGTTAATTGAAAGTTCACTTAATTCAGTGGGACGTATTGTTTAATGAAATTGAATATCTCAGAGTTTGTCAAGTCTTATCATCTCTAGCCTCACATCTTCCCCACTGGAATAAAAAGGCCCCGCTTTCTTGAATGTAGCTTCTTGGGACAGTGATCTGTATTTTTATATTTTAAAACAGACGTTCTCCAATCTGTATATTTCTCAAGACTGAGAATCCTAGGAACGGAAGTTCTATTTATTTGAAGTGGGATGTATGTTGCTGTTAAACAAATATGTATAAAAATGAGTATGCACATACTTAAAAAGATTTTTTTTCAAACGATGGCAATCAAAGAATGAATTGCATACTTGCTATTATTTATTCCACCTATAGTAAACAGGCACAATATGATTTTCCTTTTGATTTTCTATTGGGAACAGCAGGCTATTGGGTTAGCATTTTGTATCCCCCATCCTGAGGAGTCCCGCTCATTTCTTACAATTCATGCAGCTCAGGGGTGGGTTCTTCTTTTCTTCGCTGCTGGTTCGCTCAGTGATGCGGTGCGCGGGTGTGCGCTTCGCGCATGCACAGTGCTTTTAAAAAGCTTCTGCGCATGCGCAGAAGCAAAAAACAAAATGGCGGTGCCTATGGCGCCGCTGAAAGAACCGGTTCAGGGGTGTGGCAGACCTGGGTTGCTGCCGGTTCTAGCGACCCAGGCCGCCAAGTTACTACCGGTTCTAAGAACTGGTCCTAACCGGGAGGAACCCACCTCTGATGCAGCTCATGACACAAAAATTTTAGAAAGGATGGAACTTTGACTGCTTGGTTACACTTGCCATTTTGATTTTTTTTTTTTACATCACCATTATCACCACTACCCTGCTGTGGATACTCATGCTTAAAGTACAAACTTTTCCTCACCTTCATGGAGAGCTATCCAGAAGGAATCTGTTCCCAATGGGGAAAAAGTGAGGAAATAGAGCAAATAGAAAAAGACAGTAAGGAAGACGATCGGTGACTGAGGTTTATAAACTTAGGCACAAGTGTCCTTTCTGTTTGGGTAAGTGCAGATTTAAGAGCCGTGGTGGCGCAGTGGTTAGAGTGCAATACTGCAGGCTACTTCTGCTGCCTGCTGGCTGCCTGCAGTTTGGGAGTTCGAATCTCACCAGGCTCAAGGTTGACTCAGCCTTCCATCCTTCCAAGGTCGGTAAAATGAGGACCCAGACTGTTGGGGGGCAATAGGGTGACTCTGTAAACCGCTTAGAGAGGGCTGTAAAGCACTGCAAAGCGGTATATAAGTGCTATTGCTATTGCTAATAGCCCCTTAAACTGCTTGATCTGTTGAGAAGCAGATTTCTCTTGGCTGATATGGATTCTGAAATATCCACAAAAATAGCCAGATTTTGTGTAATTACTGTTTCCATTAGTCTAGAACAATTTAGAACTTTTGTTGTAACCATTTATGTTTCCTACATCATATATTTATTTTATTTTATTTTATTTATTTATTTATTTATTTGTCAAACATGTACAAGATAGCAGGTATAGGTATAAACATAAACATAATCAAAGTGAATACAAATAGATGAGGACAATAGGACAGTAGGACAGGAACGGTAGGCACGCTGGTGCGCTTATGCACGCCCCTTACAGACCTCTTAGGAATGGGGTGAGGTCGACAGTAGACAGTCTAAGGTTAAAGTTTTTTGGGTTTGGGGAAGAAACCACAGAGTCAGGTAGTGAATTCCAGGCATTGATCACTCTGTTGCTGAAGTCCTATTTTCTGCAGTCGAGTTTGGAGCGGTTTACATTAAGTTTGTATCTATTGTGTGCTCGTGTATTGTTGTGGTTGAAGCTGAAGTAGGAAATCCCACAAATATATGAAGGCTAAGCAGATATCTCCACTTGCTTTTAACAAAACATGTATGTCCAGCTCGGCCACATAATAAGAGGCAGTATGTTATTTGTTCTTGCACAGTCCAGCAACCCTTCATATTCTTTCATACTGGTGAAACCAACAGATTAATTTTTTAAAAAAATAATTTAATTAGCCATATTCTTTTCCCATTATCACTAGATCTCGATGTTGCCTCATTGTGCTATATTTCCTCCATTTTAATTTGTTTTACTTCACTTTTTCTTTATCCTTTGCTTGCTGTTTCTTGGAACTTGCATTGTTTTTGTTATTTAATCTCTAATCATAAACACAGTTCAGTATAAAACATAATGTGGAAAAAAGTAAGATAGATAGATAGATAGATAGATAGATAGATAGATAGATAGATAGATAGATAGATAGATAGATAGATAGATAGATAGATAGATAGATGATAGATAGATAGACCCTGCTTTCATACTTCAAAAATAGAGGCTCTTCCAGTGAAGGTGGATGTAGGAGACAGGACAGAAAAAAATAATTATGCTTCATTAACCTGTGGAATTATAGCAATAGCAATAGCACTTAGACTTATATACCGCTTCACAGTGCTTTACAGCCCTCTCTAAGCGGTTTACAGAGTTAGCATATTGCCCCCAACAATCTGGGTCCTCATTTTACCCACCTCAGAAGGATGGAAGGCTGAGTCAACCTTGAGCCGGTGAGATTTGAACCACCGAACTGCAGCTAGCAGTCAGCTGAAGTAGCCTGCAGTGCTGCACTCTAACCACTGCGCCACCTTGGCTCCTGTATCTTGCTTCTGCATCTCATAGTGTTGTCCACCAATTTACATGGCTTGAAGGAAGAATGCAGAACATGCCAGGCATGGAGGCTATCTGCTCCCTCATTCTCATAGTCAATTTTTGGGGTAGTGCTTTAGTGTACGTTCAGGTCTCTGGATACAATTATTGCATATTTACCAACTGGGGTGCTATTTTTATATTCTTTTTTTCCCCCAATTCCAGATTTTAGGCTATACTGTGTTTTTATAGCTGCTAGAATGGCATCCTAGGAAGTAGGAGATTCCTCAGATTGTTGTTCTTAGAAAATGAGAAAAAGTAGTGCCAACTTCCTAAGAGGATTTTCCTCTCCGGTCTCTCTTCCGATGGCTGAGGCTGCTTCTTTTACACCACCCCAAAAAGCTGATGTGGGAAAGACTCAGAGGCAGAAATTGCTAAGGGGGAAATGCTAACAGAGCTGTAGGTCTTCTTCTGAATGGTCCCCTATACTCTGCCATGACCCTCACGCTGGGAGAAAATCAGGGGTGGGCTTCAAAAATTTTAGCAAGGTGTTCTCTGCCTGGTTGCTGGGTGGGTGTGGCCATGGTTGGCGTGGCCTAGTCGGCTTCCTGCACTACGGGGGGGGGGCTTGCCCTCCCCGGGCTCCGGAGGCTTTGCTCGAGCCTCCGGGAGGGCGAAAACAGCCTCCCCAGGCTCCGGAGGCTGGAAATGGGCCCATTTCCAGCCTTCCCTAACTTCCGGTAGGCCCATTTTTCGCCCTCCCCGAGCCTCCACGCACGCCCTGCACTTACCTGCATCCAAAACGGGCCGCGTGGGGACTCCTGGGAGGGGAGCAGGGGTGGGTTCCTACCGGTTCGGACCGGTTCACCCGAACCGGGGGCAACCTGCTAGTGATGTCATCAGAACCGGATCGGTGGTTGCCGGTCTGTGGGGGCCGCCATCTTTTTTTAAAAAAAATTTTGAATTTTATTTTTATTTTTTTCTGAGCATGCTCAGAAGGTGACTTCCAGCACTGTGCATGCGGTCGCCATCTTTTTTGGCTTTATTTATTTTATTTTTATTTTTTTTCTGAGCATGCTCAGAAGGTGACTTTCAGCATTGTGCACGCGGTCACCATCTTTTTTTGGCTTTATTTATTTTATTTTTATTTTTTTTCAAATTGAATCCCTTCTTTAT
>QLTV01003470.1:856675-868773 GCA_003457575.1 Thermophis baileyi
TCTATTCTATAAAATGAGTCCATGAATCCTTATAGAAGGTACAATATAAGTGTACATGAGCTGTGGTTTCAATGGCCCCTTGTTCACAAGAGGCACAATCTCAGCTCATATGGGACTTGTTTGTATTGGCCCTCCAGAACTGCTATGGGGAGAACATTACAATGTGCTAGAGTTAGTGCCCTCTGAAATTTAGAGACAAGTTATATACTGTAAATCTCTTGCTGGTTTGTGAACAGGGCCCGACTGCTAGAACAGACGGATAACACGCCTTGTGGAACATATTCTGAAGCTGGTGCTGAAGCCCCAAGGTACAGTGCTGAACGTATGTAACCCCTGCAGTCAATCTACTCCCATTGAGCGTGAAGCTCGATGATCAAAGCTCTTGATGTTGGGAGATAGCAACCTCCCACCTCTTCTCCTCCAGCCTTGTACTTTCAGGCTCAGCAACAGAACATAATGGATCTGGACGTGTTGGTTAATCATTTCAAAACATGTTCAGGGTGAGCAATTACTGCAGGCTCTTTTCCAGCTTATCACTGGAAAGTGTTGAAGGAAATATGTTCCAGGGTGGTGGATGCTCCCTGCCGCCCATTTGGTTTTTGAAGTTGCAACCTAAAAGCCCTCTATTAAGAGCCCATAATAATGCATTTGAGAAAGCGGAGGGATGTTTGCAAAAACATCTACGATACGGTTTGATCCTTCTCACTGGCTGGCAATGTGACTGTGCGAGGACCGAGGGAGGAAATTTTATTTAATCATTCTCAACTAGGGCAGTTTTTCTAGACAGTAAACAAAGAAGGAAGGTCCTTGCCCTTAGGAGCATGCAACACAAGCTTAGCCTCAACGGTGTTGATAGGAAGACAGGAAAGGGAGGGGAGTGAAGGGATAGGCAAGAAGAAGAAACTTACACACGCTTATTGGCATTCTTTGGGTTCAAGGAGGGTGCACCAAATGTTCCAGGGCAAACATCCAGGTCTATCCTCAGCAGGAAAGCCTCCAAAGGCAGCTGGCTGGATTAACATAATTTTAAAGTACGCAAACAAAACAAGGCGTATTGTCACCTGAAGAGGGAAATTCCAGGTTGACATGCTAAGTTGAAGGGGACTCCCTGAAAGACCATAAAATACAGACACTAATAATGCTTAATTGCACAACTGTTTCTGTGAATATGTATTAAGGACTTAATGAAAAAGTGGATTTGATTCCTAGAGGACCAAGGGAGTAAGGCCAATAGGTAACAACAGAATAGAGCAAATCCATGCAGGAATGGATATGATAAAAAGAAAAGAAAAGTAACTGCAAGGGCTCGCCCAATGATACGGTACGTGTGTATATCCTGATATTGGCTTTCTGTATTCAGAAAAATGAGTATCCTTCTACTCAAGTTATTTCATGTATGTACTTATACAGATTTCTGAAAAATGCACCAAGAAAATAATTATTTGATCCAATTAGATATTTTTTAAATATTCGATTTTAAAACTGAGAACGCTGGATTTTGCAATCTTCACACCTTAATGTCAATTGACATAGACGTATCCATTAATAGGCACTGATTCTGCATTGTTTATTTTTTATTTTAATCTGGTTTTGCAGTTAGGACACCAACACTTTTCATCTAGTCAATGGAAATCTTAACACAGCTGATCTGTAAGGTGTTTAAATAATTTCAAGCATACATATTTAATATTACTTTCAATACTTTTTCTGCACTCTTCTCTAAATTGCACTGTTCACATGAATTTCTTTTTATCCACTGCACAGATAAATTGATACACTTATTTACAGATAAAGCAATTCAATTAACAATATCACTGAACAAACTGCTAGCACTGTTAATGAAAACCAACATGGAACAGTTGGTAGAAAATGAATTTAGATATGGGACATACGGAGTTCCCATATCTAACAATAAAGATCTGTGAGTCAAAACAAAAATGAATATTTGCAAATATGTGATACGTATGGGAACGCCTGACTGCCATACACAACTTTTGAAGAACTTTTTAAATTAAAAAAACTTCGTGTGCATATAGAATGTACAGCTTCATCACGAAATAGACAGTTAATAAACTTTAGCTCTGATGATGTCCAGCATGGTTTGGCTGACATCAATCAAGAGCTAATATTATTGCATATTCCCTATGAAATCCTATTAAACATTAGTAGCCATTATATGTCACTGTTACATGGGATTTCATGACAACTAATAAGTACATTGAGCTGCTAATCACCACTATTATATCAGGTGCAAAGAACCAGGAACACTCGCTGAGTTCAGAACACTAGAGAGTTTATTATTGCTACCTGTACACAAAAAACTGGTTAACTAATGGTCAATGCTAAATTGGTGCTAGATAAGGATCAACAGAATTCACAGGGAACTGGAGTTAGGTCTCCTATGGGAGCCCAAAGATTCCAAACTGATGACATGTTTAACTCTGCCTTATAGCCTGCTCATCTTTTATATATTACCTATTAAATAATCCAACACTATTAACTATCATGAAATGTCAAGTATCGTGATCAATTAATTACAATATACTACACAACAGCTGAGCAACGTTTAACCACAATATATGTTCTGAGAATATCCAGAATTAGATTTTACAAAGAATGCTGATAATCAGATCATTTTTATTCCAAATAGTGTAATCTTGGATTACTCTAGATAGAGTCTAGACCAATGGTTCCCAAAGTGGGGGCCCACGCCCCACAGGGGGATAATTTGATTTTTTAATGGGGGCAATTGGAACCTTGTTTAAACCAAGTTAATGGCCTTTTAGGCTTCCTCCGTGTGAGTAGAAGTTCACTTTTTGAATAGTAAGAATTATATGTCGGGGGGGGGGGCATTAGGATTTTAGAGATGCTTAGGTGGGGCATGGCCAAAAAAAGGTTGGGAACCACTGGTCTAGACTCATTTATTCTACTTCAGAATTTCTTAAGTTAACACCACTTTAAGCTTTTTAGGGCAGGCTGTTACAAAATAAGTCACATCTTCTTTGTACTCTCTCTCTCTCTTTTGACCTGAGTAGAGAAACTTGGCATTTAATATCACCAAAGAACGGAGAGGGCATGAAAAATGATAAAAGTACACATTTTGCATACACTGCTATACCAGGAGTAAACTTTTATAATCCTCTGCAATTGGCTGTAATAAAGCAGCTAGAGTTTTTTTTCTCTAACTGGGAGCTGGACAGCTTATAAATAAAAATAATTATTATTTTCTTCCTGCCTATTTATTACTTTCAGAAGGAAAAGATTTGCATGGGCATAAAAGGAACTTCAATGCCGTCCACTCAATTCTTGTTTCCTTTATTAGTTCAGGTATTTAGAGTCATGTCTGCAAGGTAGACATAAGTCCGAGACATTGGCAAAATTAAAAGCAGCTGGAGGTGAGGGTGATTTGTGAAAAATGGGAAGCTACTGGTAGGGAAAAGGTTAAACTTCCCTTTTCATCTTCACTTTTCTAATGCAAATTACGGAGTAAATGTAATGTAGGCACACAGAGACACCACTGGACATTTTCTTTTCTGGAAAAGAGACAAAAGCCTGAGAAATTCATGTCAGGGATGTAGTAAGTTGTTTTAGTCGAGTGAAAAGAAAGTTGAATTTTAAAATAATTGTGAAGTTGTTGGGAATCTGAGGCAAAGAACCTAGTTAAATTAGCATTAGGAAAATATAATAAAATGTGAAACAATTTTTTCTCTTTCACAAAAAATGTTGGTTGTGATTCAAAGGTAAGTCAACAATATAACATTTCTATTATTATGATATCAAATAGATTGTCTCACACAAGTTTTAAAAGCCTTTCAACTATGTAGACATATTTTCTATTATCAACACAATTGCGATTGGAAAAAAAAAGTCCTCTAAGCCAGTGGTTCCCAAACATGGACATATTACCAGGAGTGAAATGCTCCCGGTTCGGGCGTGCCGGGAGCATTTCACCCCTGCATATTACTCCAAGTTGGGTAAAAGCAGTTTTTCATTAGGTAATGACGCATTAACCTATTACCCAATCACAACAGGGGTATGTAAACTGACTTAAAGAGTTGTACTTACATTGGGTAAGAAGGACTCTCTGATAAGCAGCTTTGGGTAATGAAGGAAAAAGATTGGGAAGCACTGATCTAAACTATGTACTTAAACCTAATCCACGTATTTAGTAATCAGCAAAGAATTGCAGAGCCGGTTTAATGTAGTGGTTAAAGTATCAGACTAAAAACGGGAAGACTGTTGAGTTCTAGTTCAGGTGTAGGCATAAATCCAGCTGGGTGACCTTAGGCCAGCCCCTCTCTCTTAGCCCTAAGAGGGAGGCAATGGCAAAGCACAGCAACAAAACTGCAGGGATTTGTCTAGCAGCTGCTAGGCGTAAAAGGAAGGAAGGAAGGAAGGAAGGAAGGAAGGAAGGAAGGAAGGAAGGAAGGAAGGAAAGAAACCCAAAAACCAGTTGTTTGGTTTGGGGCAACCCTCAGAATGGTTCCCACTTATCCAGGAGAGTGTTTTCCAGAAGAGGACCTAATACTTCTTTTATGGAAAAGATGTTTCTCAAGCATCATGCTCTCAGGCCAATAACAATCAATGAAATTAATAAGATATAAGGAACTCATTGCTTGTCTTGAAAGGGAGCAGCATGAGGAGTATGTACTGTATGCACGTAGGTCTTTTTTTTACACCTTCTTTATAATTTATAATTTCAGATATTTTTATCTCCCAGGAAAAAAACAACCCTTAATATCTTGTCTGATTTTTTTGCTCCTAATTCTAGCCTCTAGCTGCTCAGATACCAACTGTGATATTTTAACAACTACTGCCTTCATACTAACTGTAGTGGTATTGCATTACTGACTTGAGATCCCCACATTACATTCTATCAATAACTATCTAAGCAGTCCTGCTCACTTGCCAAACAGTTCCTTCAAATCCAACTTCAACACAGAAGAATAAATTAGCACAAAATAAGCTAACTTTTGCAGTGTCTCTTATTACTCATAATATATTCTTGTCTCAAAACTGGCCTTTTCTGTATTCTGCAGAATTCAGATTTAGTTTGCCACTGAAA
This sequence comes from Thermophis baileyi, assembly GCA_003457575.1. Taxonomy (NCBI): domain Eukaryota; kingdom Metazoa; phylum Chordata; class Lepidosauria; order Squamata; family Dipsadidae; genus Thermophis; species Thermophis baileyi. The sequence goes on from QLTV01003470.1 coordinate 861,741, forward strand.
AACTAGTACACAGCTTTCATTAAATTCCATCTAAGAATGGATTTCAACACACTGTTAACAATCTGTTCACATAGCAGTCAACTCATTCATTAGAAGTCTTCATCCCTCAGAGAACTACGGTCCTTAGATAAGAAAAGATTGTAACAAAAACAAACACTATATCATACATAACAGGTAAAAAAGATGCCAGAATCACTCAGATTTCCACCAACAGTATGTCATTGTACAAATATTCAAAAGGGACCAAGTGGTTTTTGCCTCTCCAATTTTTAGTTGTCCAATCTGTGCCCAGCAATAAGCTGCTCTGTTCATCTGTGACATTACAACTGCATGCATGACAGCTGATGACACCACAACCTCTGCAAGTTTCTGTTATGACATCAAATAGCTATTTACTGCTAATGTAGATTGAAAATTGTTCCTATGATATTGGTAACAACTGAAGCCAACTTGCAAACCTGTCAACTCACTTCTAAGTAAGTGTGTATGTGTAGAGATAGATAGATGGATACACACCCACATCTATTCGTATATAAATACATCCCTTCACAATCATCTTCGACAACAGCCTGCCTTTTCTCTCAGTTGGTGAATTTTTTACAAAGGCAAATATACAAGCTAATCATTCAGAGAGTCAAATTTCCGGCACTTACTTTTCATAGTCATGCTTACAGTAGAGCTGCCTGTTGCGACAATAGCATGTGCCTGAGAGAGGCTGGAGGCAAGCAGCACACTTCACACAGCCCTCATGCCAGGAGCGCTCATTCACCCGCAGCAGGAAGCGATCTGAGATTGGGGTGTTACAACCAGCACAAACCTCCCGCATTTTCGATTCTGAGCCTAATGGGAGAAAAGAATGATAATTGTTGACAATCTCAGCAGTCTTATATATGAGCAAATACATTCCACAAAGTTCAAGGTGAAAGTCTGGGGTACAGCACAGGGGTAGGGAACTGTAACCCCCCCCCCGATCTTTAGAATATAGCCATTAACATGATTGGATATTGAAATATGTGAAGGGGACTATTTTCTATCTTTGAACTGGGAATGTTACCATGATTACTATGTGATCCTATGCTTGTCTTCTAAGAATCACGTGCCACTGAAGTCTATAGGATTTACTTCTACTATGTACAGGATTGCAATCAGCTGCCTTATAAAAACATTCAGGTCCCAAAGACTCAAATAACAAGTCCCAAGGACTCAACCGTACCCTGCAAGTAAATTATGTGTAACTGCAAGTAAATTGCATAATTCTATTTTATTTGCATGGCATGGATTAGACTTTAAAAAACTTTTGATGATTTGATCTTGTAAAATATGAACTTCTGATTCAGCCATATGTATGCATTTACTATGAAGTAGTATGTATTATAAATATTTTTCAGGTGAGGTATAAGTAAAATCTCTTTTCAGCTGAGCTTGATTCCTGGTGATGTCATGGAGAGACCACTAAAGCCAAGGACTTAATCGCATACCCAGTTTGAGAATCTGGAAATTGGAGTGGGCATAAATTGAATAAACAAAGAAGCAAAATCCACAAGGATTCTATTTCATGTCAAATCCTACTTTTTAAAAAGAGGTTTCGCTTATTAATTCTAAACAATCCCCAAATCAAGCATCCATAAATGTCAGCGTTCCAACATAATAAAGTACAACAATCTAAATCCAAATCCTTCACAAACCCTGAAACTCAGAAAATATAATCATCCTTACCCTTCATTCCTTCTGACTCAATTGTTACTATAAAAATTACTGCTGCTCGTCTTCTCATAGCCCTCCATCTATCTAGCTCTCCAGCAATTCGGTGCTTTCCAGATGTGCTAGATTTCAAATGTCATCCTCTAATGAGGCTGGGGTTGAAGTCCGACATCTGGAGGGTAGCAGTGTGGGGAAGATTAATCTAGTCCGTTTCCAGGATTTACAGGTTGAAAAGATAATTCATTGATAATCTTTCCATTTCTGATATTTTGACACAAGCAGGACAGACTCATTTCAAATTGGCGTGTGTGATATACGGCATCATCTGATCAGGATTATCAGTGAATTGACCTATGCCAGCCCTTCAATGGCTTCTCAACAGTACACATGGGTTAAAAAAACACCATCCAGCATTGAACATTTGCTGTAGGAGGAAGCTAAAAAAAGCATAAAACTTTTGTCAAACAGATTTCATTCCTCCTTCAGGGCTGAGTTCGGTGGATTATATTAGGCACATGTTGTTTGCTTTTGGTCTTCCTTGCTTTTATTTTCATTTTTTTAAATTTCATTTTGCAGGCTCTATTTATTATGTATATCTCTTCCCAGCAGCTTAGACTGAAGCTTCTGGCCACATTGGATATTATACTTTGCAGGGTTTAAACAGAAAGGTGGTGCAGATGCATCAGCCTACTTGCCTCCTTGCTGCTGGTTTTTAGCATGCAAAAAGGAAACTGGTGCATCTGTTTTTCAGGGCAATGGTTTCTGATTGCTGGTGAAGATTTGAGGCAAATGCCTGGCTAGTGTTGCATGAATTAAAAAAAAAACTAGGTTAATTGCTTGAATGGTCAGTTGCTTCATTGGTCACCAGACGCTTCATCTATTGGTTTTCCCCAGTCAATTGAACTTATTAACAGAGTACAAAGGGAAAGTGCATGGAAAATTAGAGGCAACTAACAAAGAGATCACAAAACACAGAGTTACAGCAGAGCCATTAAATGAATGTTGAATTTAAGATAGTCGCTGCTAACTCATTCTTTGAATAAAGCAAAAGAAAATTAGTATGCCAATTAAGCAGAAAACACATATATCCACATTTATCAAAATTGAGAAAGTTTTCTGGGCAAAAGAGACCTTTAAAAAAGATGGGCATAATTGTTCTGAACAAAAAGCAGACTGATTTTAAGAAGGGCATTGAATAAGACTAGGCATCGTCTTAGGAAAGGAATTTTTCACTTTGAGACAAAAAGCTGGGAGTGCCTCTTAAGATGGGACTTGCCGCCCAGAGTTTTGATAGCAGGCATATGTTAAACAGAATAAACTGACAAGATTAAAATGTATTCTAAAATTCTGTAGCTGAATCTCATTAGGCACCTCTAGATCTTTTCTTATGGATTTTCAGTACTCCCACAGTATACAGAACAAAACGTTAGATTAAATTCAAAAATAAATCAGAATTCAGACTTATTTTAAAACAGAAGAGCAGAACTAAACCTTTAGATGCTACAACATTTGGATAGCTTTCCTGCCCATTGAAACAAAGAAATAAACCAGTCTGGGAATTCTCACAAGGAGGCAAACATAAGAAAAGCCCTCTTTTCCATTTGCACAATGATTACTTGTCTCATTGTGTGATGAGACTCACAAGAAAGTCATAAAAGGATCCATGGACAGCATCTTTTGTAACAAATCTTTGTACTATTACCCGTAGGGAAGTTTATTCTGTTTTATCACTCCATGTTTAAATTATTTATTTCAGAACTATTTCATCATTTTGTGAAATGTTTTGGGAGTGTTCAACAGGATGACAAGTACAGAAATATTTCTCATAACTAAATAACAGACTTCAAAGCTTGTATTTCAACTTCAATTTGTCTAGAAACAAATGAGAGGTTGCTGATAATGGAATCTTGCTGATAAATTACAACCAAAACAGGGGTCTTGTTTTCCATGGCTGCTTACAGAATTGGCTCTTATTTCTCCTGCCTGAACTCAGTTTTAGCTAGATGTAGAGCAACACCTGGTGTTATATATGAGCAGCATATTATTTCTTAAATTGTTATCTTTACACCACTACATCCAGAGACAGATGCTTCAGAAGGTTTCTGCCTCAGGCACAGAAAGAATTTGGTCCACGTGTTATTATTATTATTTTTTTAAAAAGTCTAACTCAGGCAACACAATTCTCTCTGGTCATGGCTGAAAATCCATTGAGAAGAGAGATAAATTAGATGTGTAGTGAAGATTGATCACGGCTTGGCTGCACCTTCTCAGGGCTCCATGGGGCCTGAAGTATCAAGCAGCCCTGGATCACCTCTTCCAGTTGCACTCCTAGAAAGTGTTGCTGGCTCCTCAGTGGTGCAAATGTGTGCCACAATATTAAGGTATGGTGAAAAATAAACCCCAGCAAAATTGAGTGGTTCTGGATTGTTTGTTTGTGTGTGTGTGTGTGTGTATGTATGTGTGTGTGTGTGTGTGTGTGTTCTCTCTGGTTTACGTGACATACCATCTTTGATTCTTGTCAAGGTTGCACTTCTCAGGACAGAGCTAGTGAGCAATTCACACAGATTCATCTTCTGCTCCACTTGGACCCATTCCTGGACTGAGAAGCCATGCTCACGGTTACTCATTCCTTGGCCATTTCCCAGTTGGATTACTGCAATGCATTATATGTAGGAGTACCCTCGGAGACCATCCAGAAATTGGTGGATCACACAGTTTTGGGTACCCTATACTGCAGAAAAAAACAATTGCTACCAACCTGCCTTCCATTGAGGACCTGTATACTGCATGAGTCAAAAAGAGGGCTGTGAAAATATCCACAGACCCCTCACATCCTGGACACAAACTGTTTCAACTCCTACCCTCAAAACGACGCTATAGAGCACTGCACACCAGAACAACTAGACACAAGAACAGTTTTTTCCCGAACGCCATCACTCTGCTAAACAAATAATTCCCTCAACACTGTCAAACTATTCACTAAGTCTGCATTACTATTAATCTTCTCATCGTTCCTATCACCCATCTCCTCCCACTTATGACTGCATGACTGTAACTTTGTTGCTTGTATCCTTACGATTTATATTGATTGTTTCCTAGGATGATTTGATTGCTTATTTGTAACCTTGTGATTCTTGACAAACTTATCTTTTCTTTTATGTACACTGAGAGCATATGCACCAAGACAAATTCCTTGTGTGTCCAATCACACTTGGCCAATAAAATATTCTATTCTATTCTATTCTATTCTATTCTATTCTATTCTATTCTATTCTATTCTATTCTATTCTATTCTATTCTATTCTACCCTACGGTTCACCCATATTACACCACTGCTGGATAAGCTTTGCAGGTTTCCAGTTTCTTTCCAGGGGTGATTGAAGGTATTGGTTATTAGCTTTAAAACCCTCAATGGCACAGGACCAGGTTATTTGTGGGATTCTCTCTCCCTGAGGGTATCTGCCAGCTCCACTAATTGTGGAAGCTGCACTTACTCCCAGTGGAATTCCAAACACATTTCAAAATGCTGCTTATGTCCTATAAAGCTCTCTGTGGCTGAGGGCCAAGTTACTTGTGGGACTACCTATCTCTGACTGCCTTGCTTGTCCCACCAAAGCCAGCAGGCACGTTCCAGGTCTATCCTGACTATTAGGCAAATGTCATCTTGTGGGATCTCGAAGCCATGCCTTCTCTTTCATTATGCGTGCCCTATGGAACACTGTGTCCCCAGAGAATTGGATGATCTTGGCATTAGCCGAGGTGGCGCAGTGGTTAGAGTGCAGTACTGCAGGCTACTTCAGCTGACTGCTAGCTGCAGTTCGGCAGTTCAAATCTCACCGGCTCAAGGTTGACTCAGCCTTCCATCCTTCCGAGGTGGGTAAAATGAGGACCCAGATTGTTGGGGGCAATATGCTGACTCTGTGAACCGCTTAGAGAGGGCTGTAAAGCACTGTAAAGCGGTATATAAGTCTAAGTGCTATTGCTATTAAAGAGTTACAAGTTCCATGGTGTTTGGGGTGGGAGATTACATGATCCCCATTGTCTGGATTGTTTAGTAATAATTTTACTGACTAGAAATGGAATTATTTTTCAACCCCAGACATATGCTATATTATTCCTATATTATTGGATATTTATTTTTTTTATTATAAATGCAGCTATTTTGGGGTGGGGTTTTATCCTCTGTATTTATTTATAGTATTAAATTTTTATCCAGCTTTTATTACTTTATAGGTAACTCAAGGCAGTTAACATACCTAATGCTTCTTCCTCCTCCTATTTTCCCCACAACAGCAAACCTGTGAGGTGGGTTGGGCTGAGAGAGTGTGACTGGCCCAAAGTCACCCAGTTGGCTGCCATGTCTAAAGTGGAACTAGAACTCACAGTCTCCTGGTTTCTGGGCCAGCTTCTTAACCACTACACCAAACTGGCACTCTAGGCTGTATGCTTCCTATGGTCATTCTAGTGAGTTGGGCTGCTATTACCTGAAATATATATGTATGTATGTATATATAAATAAATATATAGAAAAGTTTTCAAGCATCTCCATACTCAGAGCAGGAATAAAAGTGTGAGATAGTCCCTTGCATGCCCCATCTCTAAAAGAGAGGAAATGCATCACAGATACAGAAGGGAACATTTGCATAATGTAAATGGTAATTCATAGGTAGGAATATAAATTCAGAAAGCAGAAAATTACAGAAAAGCCAAAATCAAACAAAGCTAATTGTGTTTTCCAGAGGAAAACATCTAGACTGATATCAAAGGACTACTATATCAACTTACCTAAGAAAAAAAAATGGCCTTAGTACAAATTGAATAATTTTAAGATAATATAGCTTCACACGGCAAAGGAGATTAATCAGATGATTAGTCTGCCTCCTTTCCCTTTTGCTCATGTGCTAATTCTTGATGGTTTATTTATTTTATTTATTTATTTTATTTATTTATTTGTCAAACATGTACAAGATAGCAGGTATAGGTATAAACATAAACATAATCAAAGTGAATACAGATAGATGATGACAATAGGACAGTAGGACAGGGACGGTAGGCACGCTGGTGCGCTTATGCACGCCTCTTACAGACCTCTTAGGAATGGGGTGAGGTCGACAGTAGACAGTCTAAGGTTAAAGTTTTTTGGGTTTGGGGAAGAAACCACAGAGTCAGGTAGTGAATTCCAGGCATTGATCACTCTGTTGCTGAAGTCGTATTTTCTGCAGTCGAGTTTAGAGCGGTTTACATTAAGTTTGTATATATTGTGTGCTCGTGTATTGGACAGTCATTAAATGAACTGTTGTAAATCAAGGACTACCTGTAGTGGAGAAAATTC
>QLTV01003470.1:896130-917508 GCA_003457575.1 Thermophis baileyi
CCCCCGGGAGTGGGGAGGGAATGGGGATTTTGCAGTAACCTTCCCCTGGAGTGGGGTGGGAATGGAGATTTTGCAGTATCCTTCCCCCGGGAGTGGGGAGGGAATGGGGATTTTGCAGTAACCTTCCCCTGGAGTGGGGTGGGAATGGAGATTTTGCAGCATCCTTCCCCTGCCATGCCCACCAAGCCACGCCCACCAAGCCACACCCACAGAACCGGTAGTAAAAAAAATTGGATTTCACCACTGGTGGCAATATGTGATGTCACAGAAATAGGTGGGCCATTTCTCAAGGTTTTGTGGGCTCTTTTAGATGTAGCAAGCCTATCTCAGAATGCCTTGCTTTTCTTAGAAGAGAAACTAGAACTTAAAAAAACAACAACCCCAAAACAGAATTTTCCTATAAGAAAATCCAAAACAGGTGGGAAGATTTTGGCATTGTCATCCTGTGGTGCCTGAAGTGTATAATAAAGAGGGCTGGAAGCAGCATATGGCCTGTGAACAATCCATTTAATAAACATTTGGCATTTAGTTTTGTCTTTCCTCTTCTTAAGAGTCTCTTCCCCACTTTGTCAACATTTCTGCACTCCTGGCTGTTTCTCTGAGCCAGCTCAGATCTTTCTCTTTTATATGAATAATGCTGTTTCCTCTGTTCACCCCTAAATATCACCAATATAAGGAATGAGGTGGTACTTTTCAGCACAAATACCTTCTGCATTTCATAAAAGCTCCCTAGGTACTGTATACTGGATAATATTTTTTAAAACCTTTAATTTGATTTTGCTTAGTTTCATAAATACTTCATTGGTACTACAGATGAAGTTTCTTCTGTCTTTTTAAATGTGATCTGTCATGTTTTGGAAGACACAAAGGGTCTGTTTTTGTTCCACTGGCATATTAGTGCTAAGCCGCTGGTGCAACTCCAGGGCCTTGCAACTTGACCAAATTCCACATTCAGTATTGCCAGTATCTTTTTACATTTTTAAAAATATAGAGCCATCACACTCCTCCATTTTATCCTCCTTTACCAGACAGTGGCCTAGCATCTTTTTTTTTTTTCCCTTTTTAAACTCGAGACTGTCATAGCTGGCATCCTGATTTCCAAGATGGTTCTTGATGAAACAAAGGTGTGGCTATTCAAATAACCACCTGTTTTGGAGGGATGGAGGAAAGGCAAACTCTACTAGAATATGAAATCTGGAGAATGAGGTAACAGAAGGGGCTCTGAGTCCACACAAGAGGATTGACAGCCCTGGACCAGCCATTCAGGTAGTCCCCTTAAAGTAGCTTCCTGCCTCAGTGCAGCGGAAGACACTCTCATGATGCCAGTACGGAAGTGAAATACAACTACCAATCTGGTTAGTCTGACACAGGGGTGGGTTCTAACTTACCTTGCTGCCGGTTTGCTTCCTCCCGCACCGCATGGCTGGCGCAGGAGTGCAAAAAAATAAAAATAAAAAAATAAACACACACACACACACACACACAAAAAAACACCAAAAAAAACCCACAACAAAAACAAGATGGTGACGCATGCGCAGTGCCGGAAACTCGGCTTCTGCGCATGCGCATAAGAAAAAAAAAGTAAAAATTTTTTTTAAAAAAAAGATGGCAGCGCCCATGGACCGTCATCGTGACGTCACCAGCGGGTCGCTACCGGTTCGGGCGAACCGGTCCCAACCGGAGGAACCCACCTCTGGTCTGACAGAATGAGAAAGAGCCATCAGCTTGTCCTTTGCCTAAGTGACCAAATGTCTTCTTCTGACTCTATCTGCTTCTCAACCTTTTTAAGAAGTCATAAAAACATACACATACCTGAATTGAGGTCCGTAACATGGTGCTTTTCCAAGCTCGTTCAAATATTGCCTAGATGGGTGTTGACACTATTGCTTAGAAATTAAGCCTATTCCACTATGGATGTCAAATGGCAGTATACTTAATTCATTCTTATGCCAAAGTTCTGGTTAGGAACCAAGGCATAATACATAAGATTGTGGCATGGGGTCCCCATCTATAGCATGTGTGGGTATGGGAGGGGGAAGACTGTTATGACTGGACTTTGAACAAATAATGAAGTACTAGGAAGAGTGATACTCAAACTTATTTTTTGTACTGAGAGATTCTACTGCTGCTATTTGTTAAAAATGAAGTTCGTTCATGCAAAATCTTAGATAGGAGCATAATAAAATGTTTCCAACTAGGTGCAAAATATAGTCTCACTTTTAGGTAATAACAACGCATTCTCCACATACCACGGATAATGGTATTTTCTGTTCAGCACTAACATTTCCCTCTCCTAGCAATGAAGAAGGTTTGGGTCACTATGAACCTTTTTTCCCCCAAGATCAGCCAAACTCCCTAGGTGCTCTCATTTTTGTCTAGGGACCTTTGAATTTTTGATTTTTACTCAAAGGAACTGCAAGTATTATTGTTGTGGGTAACTTTTATGAAAATAATGTATACCACACAGAGGTTACCTTAGGTCTGTCAGAATTTCAGAAGGATAGCTGCAGAGTTTTTGCGAAAGTGGAATCTACAGATTAGAAGGGAAGGGAACCCCTCCGGTGATTACCTTACCAGCTAGTATGAAATTGTATTTATATATTATTGAAATATAATTTCAGAGGGATAGTTGCCAAACCTAGACAGTTATTCATGCTGAATGGAAAACAATCCAAGCTACTTCTGTTCAGCTGTACCAAATTCAAAGAAAGGGTAATAAGGCATGCTGGATTACACAGGTAGGCCAGACAATAGCAGACGTAATTGCAGATCCAGAACTTAGCATTCAAGCACTGAGCACTGTCCCAAAGGTGCTTTTTCAGCATTCTACCAGGGGTGAAATCCAGCAGGTTCTGACAGGTTCTGGAGAACCGGTAGCGGAAATTTTGAGTAGTTCAGAGAACCGGCAAATACCACCTCTGGCTGGCCCCAGAGTGGGGTGGGAATGGAGATTTTGCAATATCCTTCCCCTGCCACGCCCACCAAGCCACGCCCACCAAGCCACGCCCACCAAGCCACACCACCCCCCCCCAGCCCGTATTAAAAAAAATTGGATTTCACCACAAAAAATTGGATTTCATCACTGATTCTACCCTTTTAAGCTCCATCAAATTCCATCTTTTACTTCGTCATTCCACATGCACCCTTTCCATACTTTTCATTAGCACAATTCCAAACATTTCTGTGGCATTCCATTACTATATTTTTAAAAAAAAAAAATCTGTTGCAAGTAGTTTCCACATTACATTTTCTTACATCCATTTTCCACCAATTCTTTCTGAAGATAAATCTTACATTCAGTACTTTTTTCTGCAATATTAATATTTTCTCTTTCTCCAGTTATTTTACTTCCAGTTTACTTTCTTCCATGTCTTTCCTCTTTTTCCATATTAATTTTCTTCATGACCCACTCTTGACTCTATCAAATAATGGTCTGTCCCACATTTGGAACCTCCCATTTCCCTTGTCACCAATTTGACAAAGTTTGCGTTGGGATACCCAGGTGAACCATGAAAAACAAATTAAATACTCACCTAGAAACATCCATCTTGACTGCTGTAGCCCTGGATAAATTGCTGCTCTGGATATCAACTTCCATTGTGGGCAGATAATTCAATCACTTCTTCAGATGAAAGGTAAAGGGAAATTATAGAATGTCTAGACTTTTCCTATGTACATCCTCAGATCGAGATACCTATCGCACTTTGCATGACTGAATTCTTCCATGCTCACTTCTTTCCCCTGTGATATTTCCTCTTTACTCCTCACTAGTATCCTAGGATTATATTTTTACATCCCAGAAGAAATATACTGTGTGTGAGACGAAGCTTGATAGGTGATGTATCTCTTAGTCATTGCACCTTGCTGGGACCCAGGGATGAGGTCAAATGTCATTTGGGAAGCAGAAACACTGACTGTGGGCAGAATTGCATGTTATTTTATGCAGCAAAATGCATGGTAAAGAATAGCTATTGTTAGACAACCTTGGGGTTACTACTTTTAATTGCTTTTTGCCTTCACTTTTCTTCTTCTTCTTCTTCTTCTTCTTCTTCTTCTTCTTCTTCTTCTTCTTCTTCTTCTTCTTCTTCTTCTTCTTCTTCTTCTTCTTCTTCTTCTTCTTCTTCTTCTTCTTCTTCTTCTTCTTCTTCTTCTTCTCTCTTTTTTTTTTTCCTTTTCCCCCCCTTCTTCTCTCCCTTCCTCTCCCTCTCTTTTCTTTCTCTTAAAAATTATATCATCTTCGTATAAACAAGCATGTACACTACCTATGGTACAGACAGTACCAATGTTCATAAGGAAGTAGGAGAAAAAAGATTATTCTGTACAATAAAACTATGAAGAAAAGAAAGAAAGAGTAACAGACTAAAACAGGGATCTGCAACCCGCGGCTCTGGAGCCGCATGTGGCTCTTTCATCCCTCTGCTGCGGCTCCCTGTCATTCAAAACATGCGTCACAACCACCAATGTGCGACACCAGCCGGCATGCGATTTATTGAGCTTTTCGAACTATCTTTTTTTTTCGGAGTTCAAAATGTTTTTGTTGCATGCAGAAATAAAAATTTGTTTTCTCTGTAGCAGTTCATTGATTACATAAATGCAACACACTATAGTTTTTTTATACATAGCATCAAGGTAAAAAACGATATATGCAGTGTTATCTTCATTTTAGATGTCAAAAGGTTTTTGTGGCTCCCGGTGTTTTCTTTTCTGTGGGAAACGAGTCCAAATGGCTCTTTGAGTGTTTAAGGTTGCTGACCCCTGGACTAAAAGAATAACAGAGTTGAAAGGGACCTTGAAGATCTTCTGCTCAGGCAGGGAGATAATCCACGGGGTGAGCTTAAAAGAATTTTCCAGAACCTCACAACCACCATGCAGAGTTGCTTAGCATAACAGGCAACACCAGAAGTATTACATGCCACTATTAGAGGAAGCTACCGTAATTTTCTGATGGTGATCACAAGAAAAGGGCCCTGTAGGACTCATTGCTTGTTCTTTGGCCTTGTTTAAATGCAAAATGGTATTTATGTTTTGTTATAACTTCTCCAAAAGAATCCCAGGCGATGCAGTTTGGAGAAAGAGTGGGACTATGCTCTCTCTTTTTATTGTATTCTACAAACATACAAAATATTTTGCCCCCAAATGCCATATTGTTGGATTGTAAAAGGGGAGGGCTGCCTGTTGGCCATGTAGGTCAAGATGGCTGGGAGCTGGAACGTAACAATATGTGAAGGACCACAGACTTCTTTCCCTTAGATTAGGGAGGAAAACTCAAGTCATTCAGAATTGGAGAAATGTTATGCAGATGCTTGTATAACCATTCTTGAGAATCTCTCCTCCTTGAAGTCAGAATCAGAAGGGAGTAGAAAGTAGACAGGGGACTTCATTCACTTGCTAGAGTTTCTTGGGAGTCTTCCTATTCATTCTATTTGCCATACTACTCATTTGTCACTATTAGTTTGAATTGTGATACCCAAACTGGATATAATTTTCCAAGTGGTGTTTGACCAGAGCAGAGTAGAAGGAATAGAATTTCTTCTCATTGATATGGATTTTATGCTCTTATTGACTCATCTGAAAATAGCATTGTCTTTTTAGCATCTGCTTCACATTGTGGGATCAAGTTAAACACTTGATTTCATTTGTGGCTAAAAAGGACACTGTGGAAGGCAGAAACAGGGGGCTGTTGCCAAGCCTCTGAGCTCCTTCCTTCCATTCTCTTTTGGTTGCTTTTTTCAGTGACAGAAACTCGGGGTAAAAGAAAGAATAATTCTGGGAATGAGAAAAAAAAACAACAAAAATTTTATGATAAAACCCTTGTTATTATAAACCAGCCAACTGTTTCTTTTTCCCACAGAAACCAGATTCCTTTCACATGTACAACCACCAAGGCAGTTCTCCCCCATCTTATAGTTGTGCCTTTTGTTTTTCCTACCCAGTTATAAAACTTTACAATTTCTTAATTAAATTCCGTCCTATTCATTTCAGCCCATTGCTCAAGTTGGTATAGATCTTTCTGAAACTTGTCTCTGCCCTCTAAGTATTAGCCACACCTTTTTGCTCTGTGTCATCTGCAAACTTGAAAACCATCACCTCAATCCTTTATTCTAAGTCACTGATAAAAAGTCTTAGGTGCAGGACCCACCTGAAATTTCCTCCAAGAAAAGACAAGCCATGAAAAAGTGCTCTCAGTCAATTGTTTCAGGGCCAAAACCAAGAATGATATTTGGTGATTCTCCCAAGCTGAGTTGTTTATTGTTTTATACCTATAAACAAAATCTTGCCAGACTGAGCACTCTACTATCTGCTTCTACCATATACAGACAATACTAAACGACTTACAACCATTCGTTTAGTGACTGTTTGAAGTTACAACGGCACGGAATAAAACAACTTATGATGGTTTTTAACCTGACTGTTGCAGTATCCCCGAGGTCACATGATCAAATTTCAGCCACTTGGCAACTGCCATGTATTTATGATGGTTGCAGTGTTCTGGGATCATGTGATCAACTTTAGCGACCTCCTGAAAAGCAAAGTCAATGGGGAAGCCGGATTCATTTAATAACCATGTTACTAGCTTATCTGCAGTGATTCACTTAACAACTGTGGCAAGGAAGGTCGTAAAATGGAGCAAGACTCACTTAACAGCTGTCTTGTTTAACAATGGAAATTTTGGGTTTAATTGTGGTTGTAAGTCGAGAACTACCTGTGAACTATTAGGGAGGGGCTGACTTCACCCTCTTTCTCTCATATATAATATCTGGACTGAATTGAGTTTTTCTCCTCTGGAATGCACCCCCTCCCTCCTGGGAATCCACCTCCTTACTAGATTCCATCACAATTGTGAGGTCATCTAGTATGATCTCACCCAAGTCTAACCATTTTATTAAGGCAATTATTAAGAAAGATATTATTGAACATTTTGCTGAGTTTGAACTACATTATGCCTATGCTATTTCCCTTTTCTACTAAACCAGTAACTCTTAAAAAAAAAGGCCAGAGTGATTTCTAACAGCTCCTTATTCAATACTGCCTGTGAGGCAACTGTTGTTCCCTAGCTGACACAGCTCCTTTTATAGGGAAGCTGATCAGCCCACAACCAATCAGGAGAGAGTATTTTCCCGCTCCAACAGAGGACCAGACTGAGAACTTCAACTGACAACTATATACAATACATAACAAAAAGGATATAAAATTATTCTATCATAATTCATTTGCAACACATCCATGCTGGTTCCAGTTAATTGTAGCATGCCTACCCAGAAACATTCTGTTTAATAACCTCATTGAAGAACTTGCCCAGTATAGATATCAAGCAGACACATCTGTAGTTTCCTGGATCCTCATCCTTCTCCTTTAGAAGATGGGGATGACATTTGCTTTCCTCAAGTCCTCAAGTCTTTTGGGACCTCACCAGCAGGAAGACCTTCTGGAGTTATTAGAGCTGATCAAGACTGCTTCTTTTGGGAACATCTAGTTCCTTCAGTACTCTAGGTTAGAATCTATTTGGACCTGGAGACTTGAATTTATTTGAATTAGTTCAGCTCTTTCTTACCCTCTCTTTGTCTTTCTAAGGTGTCGTTCCCCTTTTCCTCCTGTGGCATGATGATGACTATGTATGGGATCCATTTTCCTAGTCAAAAGCAAGACTTCAGAAAATTCTGCCTTCTCATCATCATCCAGGCTACGTCGTAACTCTCTGTTTGAAATAGACCTATATCCTTTTGGTTTTCTTTTTGTTTATGGCATACCCAAAGAACCCTTTTTGTTGTTGTTGTTTTTTGTTTTCTCATGGGCCTCAGGTCATTCTGAATATTAACCTGCATGACCCAATTTCTACAGTTTGGGAGGATAATGAGTCTGCATTATTTTGTAGTTGTTGTTGTTATTTGTACCTGCTTCCACCTTGTTTTTCCTCTTCAGCATTTTAGAGAGCTCTACATATAATCATATTCATCTCTATAAATATCTCCATTTTTTCCCCTAGTAAAAACTATTCTTTTCAGTATCTCATTTCATAGGATCCCACCCTTCCTGGGATACTTTTCTCCTTCAGGATTTCTAAAATTTGAAATCTTGAGATTTTAATAAACTCCTTCCATTGGAATTCATCAAAAGCTGCCTTTCTGAAGTCCAGTGTGCTGGTCTGATTCTTTTAAAATCCTCCTCTTTTGGATATCTAGAATTCATGGATATAGGGAATAATAACATAAAGATGAAGAAGGGTACAGGGAAAACTGATGAAGATGGTTGAATCATAAGTTGAGATAGTCTACAAAAGATTCTCCCAAGTCTTAACATTATATATTTCCCTATCCACTTTTTTCACTTTCGTAATTTTCTTTACTTTTATTGTCTTCTTTTCTATGTGAGTTAACTTCAAATGTGATGTTCATAAGGAAGATGTTATTTAACTTCTTGATTCCATCAGTTGTCCTTTTCCTACTTTACAATTTACTTTGAAAATCCTGTGACTGATTCTGTATGGAAGATTCCAACTAAGGCCACAATATACCTCTGTATAAAGGCATGAATAAGAAATTGTCAGATTTATTTTTGGTAATAACCTTCCCTAATAACCCCAAACCTAAAGTGGACATCTTCATTGAGCTGCCCAGGACCTTTTTCTTGACCAATCATCACCAGCACAGTTCTCAAATTCAATATCTATGAATTTTTCACCAACTACTCACCATGAGTAGTTTTCCATTTGTTTAGACTGAACTTTATTTCCTACTTTAATACCCTTTCTGCAAGAATGGGGAGATCTTCCATTAGCCCTTTTTTATTTTAATTACTCTAAATAATGTTTTATCAATTGCAAGATGAAAGTCATATTAATTAAGATGTCATAAAAGGACATCAGTACATTAATAAATAAAGGAAACAACCATATATTCAAGCTGGCTGTTTGATTGAGCTTCAGCTCAATCAGCAAGTTGTTTAACTCTGAAAGCAGCTTTGATACTATGGTATTTTTAGGAGGTAATTTCCCCACTAGCGAGTTATAGCATTTTATAGCATCACCTAGCCAGCACTGCAGCAATTTAATTAAAGCCTGTCCTCATTATGGTTATTTTGGTGCAATAACAGCGGGATGAGCCAATAAAATGCTATAGGCCACTAGTGGGGGAATGACCAAACATGCAATTGCAAACTCATAAGCAGTGCAAGAGGCCTGGTAATTACAGAAATAATATGGGCGTCCAGGGCTTGGATCAGCCCTCTTCTGGTCTGCCCTAGCTTTATGGGCCATGGCAGACATTATGAACTCAATCTTCAGGGTTGACATGGATTACAAAATGGGATAGATCCCTAACTGTTTTTGCCTCCAGGAAGCCCATGAAGGCTTGGCTATTCTTTCGAGCATTGGGCTCGAATGGGGGTTGAATGAGGAGGCTGTTTGGTCTGGAGCTGGCTGGGAAGGGCGGCTTTGTTTTTATTCCTGTTTTTTACTGATGGTTTGGAACTGCCTGGAATCCTTATATGAAATACATACCGGTAGGTGGCCGTAGAAGTTCTTCAAATAAATAAATAAATTCAATTTGAGAGAATAATGGAGATTGTTTTAAATTCAGCCACATCATTGGTTCTATATACTGTAATTGGCAATATTTATTGATTGTATCTAAACTTTCATTTATATATTGTGTTGTTCTGAATATTCCAGGAGGTTTATAAAGAAAATAATAATAATTCCTAGGCCATGGAACAGTCTCCTTCTCCACCCTCTCAGTCTTAAAGAGAATGGCAAAATGCATCTCTTCTGTTAAGTTTTTAACTGATTTTAATTTTGATTTTTTATTGCACAGACTTTCCTGTCACGTTTTATGTTTTGCTTTGTGTTTTTGAACTTATGAATTTGTAACAGAAAGGCAGAACATAAATAAACAACCAAATAAATATTTTTTTAAAACTCATGGGAAGTTTTTAGTTAATATATATAATTAATATGACTGTCACCAAGGCAGGCCTGTAAGTGTAAATACTGTAAGTATTTTCCTCCTGTGTCATCCAAGGACAGCTGCAATAAGTGTCAGTTCCCAAACAAACTTCTAAGATGGTGGTATGAAGAGTGTACTGCAAATTTCCCTCTTATCAGTGAAGAGACCTATCTCTTTACCAGATCTGATAGAAAGCCATAATTTTTTTTCCTAACTTATACAACGATATATTGGTGCTACTGCTAACTGAAAATAGTTGAGTTGCTGGAATTTTTTGTAATTCCATCCCTTTCTTCTGAAATAATCTTGTTAAAGAGAATACTGCAGGAATCTTGTTTGAAAAGAATTAGTTTTAGTCAGACATATAAAATATCTTACGCTTTCCCATTCCCTTAACCTGAAGACAATGTTAGATGACTAATACCGGTAATAGGAGGGAATCATAGAGTTTGGGAAAAGTACAAACCTTACCCACTAGTCACTAGCCAGCCCTGGCTCTTCTCAGTCATTTCTCTCAGAGCTTCTGCTTCTCAATTAACATTATTTTCTGCGTTTCTTTCTGACCCATTATCTCCACACCTACCCTAAAAAAAGATTTTTTTGACACTTGAACCTTCTCTTCAAGTTTCCAATAAGGTTGAGTTGAGAAGATCTGGTTCAGCAAAGTCAAAAACAAAGTATTAGTTACAACCACAATAGCCACATGTTAGTTGTTCCTTCCACCCAAAAGTGGTTTGGATAGAAGAAAGAGGTGCAAAAATTAAATGGTATTACTCATCCAAACATATAACTCCTGCCCCACTGATGGTTTCTATCTCCAATATGAACCCATCAATTTGGCAGTTGCCAGTTTTCTTATTTAAGTTTTCCAAGAAAAGCAGTGTTGAGCCTTGGGACTGAGTGGTAAGGTTTTCTTTTGTTCTGATGTTTTCCAGTAGTTTTGACTTACATCTGCAGAGGTAGAATGAACTGCTTTGTGGTATTTCTTTCAGCAGCTCACAGGCAACTGAAACAGGCTGCTTTGGTTCTAGTAGTTGAACCTGGCTAGCTTATCATTGATTGGTCTATGTCGCTGGAGTTCAAGAAAACTGGTTCCTGATTGGTTCCTCATCTGATTGGTGCATTTTGAAGAAACACAAAGAATAGTGGTTCTAAGACTACCAGTTTTGGAAAAAAGTCAGAACAAAAGAAAACTAGAGCACGGCCATTCAGCCCAAAAGGTCATCATTAATGCCATCTAGGAAAGTCTACACCAATAATACTTGCAATACAGCACTTACCTAAGAACTATGTTCCTGAATTGCCACCTGTGAGGTTCCTAATAGCAATATTGGCCAAGAGA
Organism: Thermophis baileyi; assembly: GCA_003457575.1. NCBI lineage: Eukaryota > Metazoa > Chordata > Lepidosauria > Squamata > Dipsadidae > Thermophis > Thermophis baileyi. The sequence goes on from QLTV01003470.1 coordinate 907,414, forward strand.
AGCCTGAACGGAGAAGATCAAACTCCACTTTTTGTCTGGAGAGGAAGAAGAAATGTTTATTAATATATTAAATGTATATATGAAGTATTTATGAATTTATAAACCACTTCAGGTGGGTCTAGACCAGCGGTTCTCAACCTGTGGGTCACGACCCCTTTGGGGGTCGAATGACCATTTCACAGGGGTCGCCGTGTGCGCTAGCCTGCCATCTTGGTGCCACTGTCGGCAGGGGTGAAATGCTCCCGGTTCGGGCATGCCTGTGGGTCACTGGACAGCCGGTAGCGACGGAAGTGGGAGACTTTGCCCACCCGTCTGGATGCCGCCATTTGGGTTCTTTCACCCCCTGCGCATGCGCAGAACGCTTTGCGCATGCGCAGAGGGTAAAAGAACCCAAATGGCGGCGTCCGGGAAGGTGAGCGAAGTCTCCCACTTCCGTTGCTACCAGCTGTCCGGTGACCCGCAGGCACGCCAAAACCGGGAGCATTTCACCCCTGGTGCCACGCCCCCTTTGTCACCTCATCGCGGTCAGGGAGGGGGTTGCAGGTGGGGCGGGGGTCACAGGGGGGTCGCGGCATTAGGAAGGTTGAGAACCACTGGTCTAGACAGTATACGAATGGAAAAGCCACAGTAATAATATTAATTAATAATAAAACCGAAAACATAGCAGCACTATGCTTTCAGAATCATAATTATATATTTAATAACGATGATTTTGAAAGCATAGTGCTGCTGATTTTGGTTTTATTGTACTCACAAGTTACAATCTCTTTCACAAATGTTGAGACGTATGCCATTCCGAACCATTTGCAACTACAGCAGCTATTTAGCCCAGTAAAATAAATAAAAGGAAAGATTTGGAAACACATGTATTTCCACGTATTTGTCAGTATCAATAACTTCACTCCCATTGGTCATCTTCAATTCTCCTAATCTATAGGATCTTCTGGCTGATCAATCATGGCAGGGGTTGCCTGCTTCTTCTCTGGCCTATTTCTGCTTGGATGCTTTCCCTTTATTTCATCTAATTTTAATTTGAAAGATATCCAGATGGGGGCAGGCAGGGACAGACAAACCAGCCAAGAGGAGATAGGAAAAGATTCATCCGTTTCCTGCAGTAGAACCCTGACTTTCAGGGGTTTTTTTGTGTGCTGCCTGGCAACTTGTTGAAAGAGGATGGCAGAAAAGCCAGCAAAATAAACCAATTGCCTTGCCCAACACAACTGGCGCCCAGGCCAATCAGGATAACCCTATTTGTTAGGGAGGGACTCAAACAGGCACAACAGAAGGAGGATGGGAATTGGCAGAGGGGACAGCTAGTGTTAGCTCAGTATTGTTTTGTGCCCACTCGGGAATTGGTAGGTAGCTCTTCCATTCCGTTGTGAGGAAAAGCTCTTCCAGTCCGTCCAATTGTTTCCTTGAATCTGATCAAGCTGTTTCTTCAGCTACAAACTTTATCGTGTTAAAGATAGACAACTACTTTCATTTTTTTAAAAAAATAGTTTTTATTTGAGTATTTACATTTAAAAAAGCGACATAAAAAAGACATATACAAAAAATAAACACGACATAACAACACAATGCAGAATACAATACATAACCTCTAGGGTTATAATACAGCATTTCATATCGACATTTATCTTATGCTTATATAATCCTATTCGTTTACATGGTTAATTGCTATTCCTTGGTTCAATTATAATATTTTAACATAACTAAACATCGTAATATTTTCATTTTTATTTACATCCTAATCAAACTAAAAAAATTCATCAGTACTAATTTAATTATTTGCTAATTTGATTTCTCTTTTCAAGCCAATCGTACAATTTACTCCAAATTTCATAATATTCCGAATCCTCTCTCTCATTTAGTTCCATAGTCATTTTATCTAGTTCAGCACAATCAAGGATTTTCCTAATTATTATATTTTCAGTGGGTGTATCGATTTGTTTCCAGTACTGTGCAAGGCTAATTCTGGCTGCTGTAAGTATATGCAATATGATGTAATAGTATTTCTTGTCCATTTTCAGTTGAGGCTAATTCTAGCTGCAGTAAGTATATGCAATATAATGTAATAATATTTTTTATCGATTTTCAGGTCCAGTATTCTCAGCAGAAATATTTCCGGCTTCAAATTTATTTTCTGTTTTGTAATTTCCTCTAACCATTTCTGAATTTTACACCAAAATTTCTTTATGACGGGGCAGGTCCACCACATATGATAATATGATCCAATTTTGTAATTACACTTCCAACATTTGGGAGATAGGTTTGAATACATTTTGGCCAATCTCGCTGGGGGTAGATGCCATCTATAATACATCTTGTAAAGGTTTTCTTTGTAAGCGGTTGCTTTTGTAAGTTTATAATTTTTGTTCCAAAGTCTATCCCATTGTTCCAGAGTTATATTATGCCCAAGGTTCTTGGCCCAGCTAATCATGTTCCCTTTTGATAGACAATTACTTTCAAGTTCCTCCTACTGACCCTTGACTTGGTAGTAAACCAACATACAGTTTGCGGCCCAGATTGCTGAGCCCTAATCCGCCATGATAATAAAAACGAAGACTGGGGCTGGCCTTATTTTACAAACAAGGTGATTGGTGGATTTCACTGGCTTTGTTTCCTTCCCCACCAAGGGTTGCTTGCCAGCAGCAAACAAAGAATCCCAGAATTCCCTGGTGGCCACCTCTCCAAACCAGATCCAACCCTGCTTAGCTTTTTTTGAGATAGCTGGTGCTGCCCTCTGCTGTGCTTGCCTTATTTGACCCTCTGTAATTTGCCCTGGCAATATCAGACTGTAGGGCGGAGTAAGAAGGAGAATAAATGAATGTTTTTTGTTCTCAGAAAGTCAGTGTCCCTAATCTGGCTTGAGTCATCTCACTCAAAATTCCTATAAGTATGCAAGGGTTACAAGAGTTAAGGGTGGGATTATTGTCATATGCATGGATGGAAATGGAATGCTAAGTATTGGAATGCCCTCTTTGTAACTAAGCAACAGTGTTTTCCCTTCCTTCTCATAACTCTGGAGCAGTTAGTGGTCCGTAGCTCTGCTGCGGCTTTCTTTTCTTTTCATTTGGTTGCAAAGCTTTTTTATACTTTTCTCACCTATTTGGACATCCCTTCGTTACGTCCATTAAGTTCATACAACTATATATGAAAGAGCTGCTGCAAAACACATTGCAAAAATAGCCAGAGGGATCAGAACCAGCTTCCAGTCAAAGTATTGCCTGAAGGACCTTCAAGAGTGCTGACTCAAAAGGTGGGAGAACATGGAGAGGAAGATTCAACCCAGAATCTGGAAGAGTCAGATTGTCACTTATGCTCTAAAAAGGGATCGCTTGTTGGAGTCTGGTACACCTCTTTGTGTAACGTGTTTAATCTACTGTTAAAATATGTGGAGAGAGCTAGGATGCCACTAATTCAGAAGAGACAAGAAAGCCATAAAGATGTTCAGTTATAGCATAAGCTTGAAATCCCTGTCAGTTTAAACAAACCCAGAATGAAGGATTTTCTTGTATATCCAGCCTCTAAGCTCTCCACAGATATAAAGTCCTATAAATAATCCCCCCAATGAAAATTAAGCATCTTGTTTTACCATTATGACAAGTAACTCTAAGGGAGATGAGGTCTGTGGGGTACAGTGCATTGTCAGCTTAGTGTTGGCCAGGTGATCCAGTGACCCACTGAAACCTTGAGTGTGGCTTGATTTCTTAGTATCAGCCCAAATGGCTGATACGCTTTCCACCTATTAACTGCAGAATCTCACAAAGGCAGTGTTAATGTTGGGAAACAGTGAGTTTTAGTACTACCTTAGGCACACAGGGTGATCTTGGTCCAGTCATTCTCCCTCAGTCCTAGGAAGGAGGCAAGGGAAAACTACATCTGAAGTCTTGCCAAGAAAACTGCAGGAGTCTCCAGGAGACAAGACTGAAGGAGAGGGAGAGGGANCTAGGGGAAGGAAAAGGGAAAGGAAAGGAAAAGAGGGAAAGAGAAAGGGAAGGAAAGGAAGGGAAAGGGGGCGGGGGGGGGAGAGGGAGAGGGAGAGGGAGAGGGAAAAGGAGAGGGAGAGGGAGAGAGACAGTGGCATAGATTTCATGTAAAGTATCTTCCCAGGAAGAAGGAAAAGGGATTAACTTTGAAAGGTGAGTACTCTGTTCAGAAAGGATGCTGAAGAAACATTTTTTTGGCTTGAACTTCTGGACACTGAGTGAGCTTTTACTGCCCTCTGCTGGAATAAAAAGTATGTTAACATTAATATTGCAAGAACCAGCAACAGTACAGTCCATATCTCTGTGCTGCAGTCTTTTTCAAAGTGACTTTAGAATGGGTCAGATTATCCATCCATTTAGCTTACAGTTTTGTGCACTAATTGACAATGACTTTTCAAGTCTTCGTGTCTCCTGGTTCCTATGAATGGGGACTGCTAAGCTTCATGGTCTATTATTTGCTACAGATCAGTAGCACAGAAGGTCAGCAAGGTGGGTGTAGATCTCACCTTGGGGTGTCTGTGTACAATATTCCAAAGAGCAGGGGCTATGGCAGAGAAGGCTCTTCTGGATTACCTCCGAGAAAAGCACGTTTAAACAATATAGTGCTCAGTATGTGTAACATGCTAGCAACAAATGAATCAGAGAGCTGGATATTAATTAGTGCATTTTTATTTTCCAAAGAAGGGATATTTGCAATGCCTATCATTTCAATTTTTGTTCTATTTATGCATTTTATTTTTGGAAAATAAAGATTTTTAAATAGTATTTTTTTATTAAGTTTCATTATAACAATAAGATAATATAGAAGAAACAAAAGGTTTAAACAGTTCTATGCAGGCCTTTAATATAACATTTCTCAGCCTCGCTTATACAGTTAAATTAAATCAAGTAATTTAATGGCACTACCAGATATGCATATATCTACCACCCCTGGAGTTTCCATTGGTAATAAACACAAATCAAGATGTTCTTGGGCTTTTACAGATACTAAACTAACAACCCAATAATATCAACCACATAAAAAGTTTGCCAAACTAAATTTGAATAATGTACAAGGAATTTGGAACAGAGAACAGGAATATTCTACATTGAAAAACCATGCTTGCAGGTTTGTTCATTTCATCAATGGAGATTTTTAAAAGGTTGATTATTGTCTTAATTTGAAGAACCAATCGTGTCTCTGGAACATCATGCCCCCTTCCCTGGAGGTGAGATCTGCTCCCACTCTTTTGGCCTTCTGAAGGCCTTTGAAGACATAGCTGTGCCAATTAGCCTGAGGCCCCAACGGGGCTTTGGCATTTGGATAATGGTGTATAGTAGATAACATCTCACTTCTTCCCGGTGTGGACTTTGCTCCCTCCCTCTTCACCCTGCTTAGTTTCATTTTAATTGAAAATTTAAATTTAAGAACCTTATTTATTCTTTTACTGTTTACAGTGCATTTATAATACAGTGCATTTATAATGTGCATACAGACGGGAGGTTGAACAACTAGCCTTGTGGTGCAATCGGAACAATCTTGAACTAAGTACACTCAAAACGGTAGAAATGGTGGTAGATTTTAGGAGAAACCCTCCTATACTACCACCTCTTACAATACTAGACAACACAGTATCAACAGTAGAGACCTTCAAGTTTCTAGGTTCTATCATATCTCAAGACTTAAAATGGACACCTAACATCAAAAATGTCATCAAAAAAGCACAACAAAGAATGTTCTTTCTGCACCAACTCAGAAAGCTCAAACTGCCCACGGAGCTGCTGATTCAGTTCTACAGAGGAATTATTGAGTCTGTCATCTGCACCTAACTGTCTGGTTTGGCTCTGCAACCAAACAAGACAAACATAGACTTCAACGGATAATTAGAACTGCAGAAAAAACAATTGCTACCAGCCTGCCTTCCATTGAGGACCTGTATACTGCACGGGTCAAAAAGTTTAATGTCACATCCTGGACATACAGTAAATTGTTTCAACTTCTACCCTCAAAACGACGCTATAGAGCACTGCACACCAGAACAACTAGACACAAGAACAGTTTTTTCCTGAATGCCATCACTCTGCTAAACAAGTAATTCCCACAACACTATCAAACTATTTACTAAGACTGTATTACTATTATTCTTCTCATCCTTCCTATTATTATCTCCTCCCACTTATGACTATAACCATGCTTGTATTTTTACGATTTATATTGTTCTGTTTGTTTCCTAGTATGATTTGATTGCTTATTAGTAACCTATGACTATCACTAAGTGTTGTATCTTATGATTCTTGATGAATGTATTTTTTTCTTTTTTCTTTTTTCTTTTTTTCCTTTTATGTACACTGAGAGCAAATGCACCAAAGACAAATTCCTTGTGTGTCCAATCACACTTGGCCAATAAAGAATTCTAATTCTAATTTTAATTGAATGTCTGTAAGCTGCCTAGAGTCGCCTCTGGGATAATGGGTGGCATAGAAGTTTAATAATAAATAAACATACTTTGGTTTGATCCACTGGTAGCTGCTTTGGGGTTAGATTCTATTATTGCTGTATAGATGATCTAGTCCTGAGGAGGAAAAAAAGGAGACAGTGTTACTGTCTGATTATTGAATTATGTTTCTCAAATTGGATGCATCACACTTGCACTATTGCAAAAAACACGATAATGTTTCCTTGGAAGGATATTGGTCTCTAAAGGTTGGCTTAAAAAAGCCTTTGAACTGGATGCTTATTAGTGGAGAGGCAGACTGACATTAAGATTTCATATAATCTAGGTCACTTTATTGCTTAAAAATGGGTTTATAGTGATTACACAATTATAATAGTATTATTTTCACTACTGAAAGCAATTTAGAGCCAACATAAGCAATGCTCTCTCTCTCTCTCTCTCTCTCTCTCTCTCTCTCTCTCTCTCTCTCTCTATCTCTATCTCTATCTCTATCTCTATCTCTATCTCTATCTCTATCTCTATCTCTATCTCTATCTCTATCTCTATCTCTATCTCTATCTCTATCTCTATCTATATCTATATCTATATCTATATAGTATACACACACACACACACACACACACATTCATACATACACATATATATTACACACACATACACATGCACACAAACATATCTCCATAAAGACTTTCACATATATTCTTGTTCACAAACTTGTTGATATTTCTATCCTTCTTCTACTATCCCCTTTTATTTAAGTAATGTAATTTCAAATATTAATCTCAACTAAACAATGAATTTTCCTTGACTAATTATCCTCAGGTATTTGATATAATGATGTTCCAGTTTTCCCCCCTCTTCTGTGATTAGTATTATATTGAACATATTCCAATTTATACACACTGAGAGTATATACTATATCACAGTACAATTTCTGCAAACTGAGACAAATAATAATCAGAAAGAGCTCAAATATCATACACATATAACAGTTTATTTTCCTTTTATGCTTGAAGCACAGCCTGAATATCCCTAGATTGTCTTATTAAACATCAACAACCATTAAAGAATGAAGGAAGCATCCTTGATTCATATCTCACACTGATTATAGGAAAAATAATCCTGTTAATATTATCCAAGCAGGACTAGAAAAATATTGTTTTTTTTTATCCAAAAGATAAATTTGAATAGAAAGTCTTTTTTTCTTTGATTACTTCAGAAACTTAATTTGTACTGTATCAAAGACCTTCTCCGTGTCTAATGTTCCAATGAAGTGGAAGCTTCATTGTTATGCTCTTAATATAAATATCAAGAAATAATCACTGATTCCATTTTCAGTATAATTCCCACAAATAGTTGCACTTCTGCCATTGTTTGTCAGAAACCTTAAAAATATAGATAATTATCCTGAGAATGCAAACATGATTGATCCCCAGTGGAAGATTCGCCTATTATGGCCTTCAGTATCTTGTTTTAAGCTCACCTCAAAAAACTATTTTAATTCAATTTTAGTTTTATCCACAATCTCCTGATTTTGCTTTCATTTAAATACTGTCTAAATTGCCCTATCCTTTTTAAAAATTCATCATTATTGATTATAATCTGAAAAAAAAAATTAGGCAAAATATCTACTTCCTTCACTGAGCCAATTAATTTTTTTAGAAATCCAAAACAGATCAATCCTGGAAAAAGAATCATGTATTTCAGAGTAGCAGGTGTTTTGTCCATTTAGAAATCTTCATGGATCTACCCTTTATAGATTTATTTCTTCTTCTTCTTCTTGTGCCATATCCGTCATCAGACGTTGGCGATCATATTGGCGATCCTATTTTTATCAATAGCCGCACGAAAAAGTGCTGTTGAGTTTTGTCCAAACCAGTCCCTTAGATTTTGAAGCCATGATGTTCTTCTTCTGCCTGGACCTCATTTGCCTTCAATCTTTCCTTGGAGGATTAAGTGAAGTATGCCGTATTTTTCTGGGTGTCGCATCACATGTCCAAAATATTGTAACGTTCGCTTTTTTACGGTTTTGATGATTTCCCTTGGCTTTCCCAGGCGGGGAAATAGAGCAGATAGATTTATTTGCTGAATGTGAATAAAGATGAACTGCTGATTTATTAATTAAAAAGGATAATTTATAGGAAGAAGAGGACTATGATATGCAATATGGGAGGGTAGATATAAAAAATTCTATATTTGTAGCTGCTGAAAAAAAGATAGGGAGTTATTTCTTCAGATATCTTTCTTTTCCTTGTGTTTTTGTTATTCACTTTTCTTTTACCCCTCTATATTTTTACTTTTTCTGTTTCATCTTTATTTCTGTATTTTTTAAAATCTTTGTAAAATATTCTTTTAATAAAAATTATTTGTAGAAATATCCATGGATCCAATAAAGTACAGATTTCTGTCACCCCCAAAATATAGACCGTTTTGCTGAGAATGCACACCATCCCCAATGGAGGAATCCATTCCTGGAGACATCAACAGGATTAAGCACTTGAGTCAAACTAAGGAAAGCATTATCCTGTTATAATGCAGGCTCCATCTCTTTCATATGTGCTGTTTCCATGTGATGCCTGTAGAAATGAAACAGAGGTTGGCTTGTATTAGTGTTGCTTTAGTTACTTGCTTCACCTTCCTCTCTTTGCAGCTGTCTCTGTCTATGCTTGCCATATCTTCTTGACTCACTGGAATGACTTGCCTCCAGAAGTTGTAGGTGCTCCAACACTGGCGGTTTTAAAGAAGAGATTGGACAGCCCTCTGTCTGAAAAGGTATAGGGTCTCCTGCTTGAGCTGGGGGTTGGATTAGAACAGAGGTCTTCAAACTTGGCAACTTTAAGACTTGTGGACTTCAACTCCCAGAATTCTCCAGCCAGGAGTTGAAGTCCACAAGTCTTAAAGTTGCCAAGTTTGGGGACCCCTGGATTAGAAGAACTCCAAGGTCCCTTCCAACTCTGTTATTCTGTTACTCAGACTTCAGAAGACTCACCTCAAGAGTAGGGATGAGGAACATCTGACTGCATTATAATTCTCAACATCTCTTGATATTGGCCACATTGAGTGTGGACAATCCATGGGCTGTTTAGCTCTACTATTGTACTGAAAGTACTAGTACATGTACTTTCTTTTTTAAAATCTAAAAAAGTTGCTGGTGAAAAAGAGGAGCCAGGGCTACATCTGGTCCATTTGCAGCAGGTTGTTATCCATTCTTCACACTATCTATGGAATAATCTTCCTTGAGCTCACAGTAAAGCAATAGACACATAAACTGGAAATCTACAGATTGCCATGTATACATACATGATTTCCAGCTTCAATCCAAAATACAACACCAAATTTATAACCCATAGTCATGCTTTGTATGTCAACTGCACTTAGAATAGAATAGAATAACAGAGTTGGAAGGGACCTTGGAGGTCTTCTAGTCCAACCCCCTACTTAGGCAGGAAACCCTACACCACTTCAGACAAATGGTTATCCAACATCTTCTTAAAAACTTCCAGTGTTGGAGCATTCACAACTTCTGGAAGCAAGTTGTTCCACTGATTAATTGTTCTAACTGTCAGGAAATTTCTCCTTAGTTCTAAGTTGCTTCTCTCCTTGATTAGTTTCCACCCATTGCTTCTTGTTCTGCCCTCAGGTGCTTTGGAGAATAGCTTGACTCCCTCTTC
>QLTV01003470.1:917589-933501 GCA_003457575.1 Thermophis baileyi
ACTGTTCTTCATATGTTTTAGCCTCCAGTCCCCTAATCATCTTTGTTGCTCTTCTCTGCACTCTTTCTAGAGTCTCAACATCCTTTTTACATTGTGGCGACCAAAACTGAATGCAGTATTCCAAGTGTGGCCTTACCAAGGCATTATAAAGTGGTATTAACACTTCACGTGATCTTGATTCTATCCCTCTGTTTATGCAGCCTAGAACTGTGTTGGCTTTTTTGGCAGCTGCTGCACACTGCTGGCTCATATTTAAATGGTTGTCCACTAGGACTCCAAGATCCCTCTCACAGTTACTACTGTTGAGTAAGGTACCACATATAATGTACCTGAGCCACTTGATTGTAAAATTAAAACTGTAAAATTCGACTGTAAAATTAAAACGGGCAATTAGGTGACTGAACTTTACCTAAGATCAATCGATAAATGGATACAGCTTAGAGGGGATTTATAAAAATACAACCCCCCAAAATAGAATAACAGTACAGTACAATAACTAGTTGTATTATTAACAAACCATAAACCTATACTGGACAATGACACTGTATAGTTTCAGACACTGGGTGGCAGACTCATACCTATATGCAGACAACCATCCAACCCGAAACAGAGTCTCACAAGCAAGAAGAAACATCAGAACAATTATGCTAACATGGGAACTAGACCCACCAACAAATCCAGGAATCTATTTTGGTACTTCATTTATTCATACTACAGGTCCCCTTGACATGATCTTCCTCTAATGTGATATATGTCACTATCTGCCAGCAATAAGCGCACCAGCGTGCCTACTGTCCCTGTCCTACTGTCCTATTGTCCTCATTTATCTGTATTCACTTTGTTTATGTTTATGTTTATACCTATACCTGCTATCTTGTACATGTTTGACAAACAAATAAATAAAATAAAAATAAAAAATGCCCTCTTGCTTTCTAAAATGCAGGCCAACCCACCAGAACAATGGAGACAAGTTTGATATCCGGACTCAAAATAAGGATGAAGTACTATCAGAATATTTCAACTTTCCAAGACACTCTATAGTAAACTTCAAATAGACTGTTTTGGAAAAATGGGAGTTTTAACTTTACCACTAAGTAAGAGATTGTTGAATTCACATACATAAAAGGTTTCAGGCAACCTCAGAAGGTCTCAAGAAAGACCATAGATTTTAAATACATTATTGTTAATTGGTACTGGATATCTGTCTTGCATATACTTTGTATATACAGTACATAACCAATCTGTCTTCCTTTCCTTTCTCTCTGCACACTTCATTCCAGTTTAAACGCCACATCAGTTTAGCCAAAAAATGGCTAAAGTTTGTGCTCTTTAATAAAAGTTGTTATCTGAAAAGGGACTACCAGATGACTCCCGATTTTTTGGCTGCTATAGACTAACTTGCCTGTCTTCCTACAGTATCTAATCCAGGTTAAAAGAAACTTTTTTCCCTATGTTTTATTTATTTTATTTATATAACATTCAATTTCCATCAAACTGTGTGATCTGGGTACAGTTGTTTTTAAACAGTCATAATCCACATATTTGTTTTGATATACATTACAATAATATTAATAATATTAATAATATAATAATATAACATTATCTTCTTTAATAATTCTCCATATTAACATTTCCTCTTTTTATGTCTCCTCCTTTCTAACTTCTGTTTCTATTGTCTAGCCATTGATAAAATACATCCCATATCAATAAATATTCAGTTTCTTCTTTATCCTTAATAGTGAGCGTTAATCTATCCATTTCTGCACATTCTAATATTTTCTTAATTACATTTTCAACTGACGGAATCTCATCATTTTTCCATTGCTGTGCAAATACAATTCTAGTTGCGGTTAATATATGTAAAACCAGATATATAGTCCTTTTGTCATATTTTTCCAGTAGAATGCCCAATAAGAATGTCTCTGGTTTCAAGTCTATGTGTTGCTTTATCATTTTTTCCAACTACGTATGTATTTTCGTCCAATATTTTTTAGCTTTTGGGCATGTTTACCACATATGGTAATATGAACCAGATGATTGATTACACTTCCAGCATTTAGCAAATCTATCTTTATACATTTTTGCCAGCCTTGCCAGTGTGAAATGCCATCTATAAAACATTTTATATGAATTTTCTTTATATGCAGTTGACATAATCAATTTAATATTTCTATCCCATAGTTTCTGCCATTTATCTAATTCTATTGCACATCCAAAGTTTTTAGCCCAAGCAATCATTGTCTCCTTTACCTGTTCACTTTCCAGTTTAATACTTAATAAATAACAATATAATTTCTTTATCAGTTTTTCATCTGTTCCAGTTAATATCTGGTCTAATTCTGTTAACTCTTTATTAAAGCCATGCATTTTAGCATCTTTTTCGTAACGAGATTGTATCTGCATATGTGGCCACCATGCAATATCTATCTCTTGGCTACTAAGTTTCTGCTTAGTTTTTAGTTCCCCTTTTTCATTCAAAATATCTTTATATCTTACAATTTTTTCCATGTTAAAAACATTAGGATGTATCAATGCCTCCATAGTGGAAAGCCAGATTGGTATTTTCAAATAGTGTTGTTCTTTTATTTTAAGCCAGACTAATAACAATGCATTCCTAACATAGTGTCTCTGAAAATAACTACGTATCTTATTCTTCCCATACCATAAGAAAGCGTGCCAACCTAGTTGGAGGTCATGACCTTCTAAGGTTAATAATCTTGTGTGTCACAAGCTAATCCATTCCTTTACCCATGTGAGTACCGAGGCCTGATAGTACAATTCCCAGTCTGGTAGTCCAAAGCCCCCTCTTTTTTTGGTTTCCTGCAACATTTTCAAGCCTATTCTTGCTTTTCCCCCTAACCAAATGTATCTTGATATTATTTTATTTAATTCTTCAAAATATTTTTTCTCCAGTTTTATTGGTATTGTTTGGAATAGGTGTAGTAGTCTTAGTAAGATGTTCATTTTTATAGTAGCTATTCTTCCTGATAATGACAATTGCAGATCTTTCCATTTCTCCAGGTCTAGTTTAACTTGCCTCATCAGTTTCATATAATTATCCTCTTTAATTGTTGGACATTTTGCTGTTAGTTGTATTCCTAAGTATTTCACTTTTTCAACTATCTGTATATTAATTCTTTCCATCAACACTCTTTTTTGTGTATCTGTAAGATTCTTAACTAAGATCTTTGTCTTATCTCTATTTATTTTCAGTCCTGCTACTTCCCCATATTTTTCTATTTTTCTAATTAGCTTCGGTCCATTTTCTAAGGGGTCTTCTAGTATAAAGACCAAGTCATCTGCAAATGCCTGTAGTTTATATTTCTCTTTTTTTATTTCCATTCCTTTTATTTATTTATTTATTTATTTAATAGCAGTGGGGACAGTGGACATCCCGTCCTTAATATCAAAGTTCTCTGTCATGTCTCCATTTACTATCACCTTGGCTGATTGTTTACTGTATATTGCTTTAATCATATTAATAAATCTCTCCCCAAAGTCCATATACTTTGGTTGTGCTAACATGAATTGCCAATTAACATTATCAAATGCTTTCTGTGCATCTAAAAACATCAATGCCATTTGTTTTCCAGGGTATATTTCATAATACTTGGCAACCAATGTATTTAGGATCATTCTCATGTTGTTTTTAATCTGTCTCTTTGGCAGAAATCCGTTCTGATCTAGATGTATAAATTCATTCAAGTATTTTTTTAGTTTCTCGGCTATTACTGAAGCATATATTTATAGTCTGCATTCAATAAAGATACAGTATTGGCCTAAAGTTCTTTATCAGTGTTAAATCTGAATTGTCTTTCGCTATAAGAGTAATATTTGCTTCCATCCATATGCTGAATGAACGGATTACTATGATGGAATTGACAGAAGCGATTAAGAGACAAAAAATAAAAATAAAACACCAGGGCCTGATGGGCTACCGGCAGAATTTTATAAGCAACTAGAAGAGGTATTAAGCCCAGTGATGTTGGAAGTTTATAATGAAGTATTACTAGAAGCAGGCTAAAAGAAACTTGTTCCTTGGTTTATGGAGATTCTCAGTCATCCAGGTCATGGTTGTCCCAAAGGTGCTTTTTTTCAAGAGGTAACTGGACTTTCTGGTTTTTCTTTGAAGACGTTTCGCTTCTCATCCAAGAAGCTTCATGGATGAGAATCGAAACGACTTCAAAGAAAAACCAGAAAGTCCAGTTGCCTCTTGAAAAAGCACCTTTGTTCCTTGGTTGTTTGTTCTCAATCCTGATTACTGCTATAACCAACTAAACTAGATATCAAATCCAGTTAAAATTTATCAGAAAGACAAAATACATAATTTTTTTTATTCCTCTTGTTATAGGATAGAGTAAAAAGGAAATGAAAGCTGGGTTGTAGTAAGGCTGGGTTGAATATTCTTCCTTTTTCAATTTGGGAGTCAGCAAGTGCATACAAAGGAAGGGTGCAAACATATTTCTTGAAAAAACCGGTTTAGAGCTATTATTTTACTCAGTCTCATGATGCTTCATCAGCATTTTGCTTATGTTTTCTGCTTTCTATTTTTTCCCTTGAATTAGCACTTAGACTTATATACCGCTTCATAGTGCTTTACAGCCCTCTCTAAGCGGTTTACAGAGTTAGCATATTGCCCCCAACAATCTGGGTCCTCATTTTACCCACCTCAGAAGGATGGAAGGCTGAGTCAACCTTGAGCCGGTGAGATTTGAACCGCCGAACTGCAGCTAGCAGTCAGCTGAAGTAGCCTGCAGTGCTGCACTCTAACCACTGCGCCACCTCGGCTCTTTAACCTCTTATAGGCAGTCCTCATAGATTATGTGGTTAAAAACCAGTCAAAATCCCAATCATGTTTGGCTAGGCGATTCTCTGTTAGTGGTGAAGAATGATGTTGACTAATTAATTAAGAATCACTTTCTTGATTCAACAGGGCAACATTTATTGTTCCTATTTTATTGTTACAATCTATGTGGTGGACACAAATACTTTTTTAGTTTTAAAAGGCAACTTTCCTGTTTTAGGCCAAAGCAGAGGCAGAGGGAAAAACAAAACAAAACAGTGTTTACCTTTTAATTGTGTCACAACAGTGATCCAAAAGGCAACTTTCAAAAAAAGACAACACATTTTTGTGTTGTTGCTACATTTCTGGGTAGGAATCTTCTTTTGCTGGGAATGTCGCAATATAAATGATCATGCTGGCTAAGCCATTATAGAATGGAAGATCAGTAATTTAATGCAGATCTCCTATTTTAAATTGGCAGAGTCATGTGGCCACATTGCTAGGTGTCTTGGCTTCCAGCTGCTGTGGAAAATGCCGGTCTGTATGAAATCATATGGTGCCCATTTATAATATGCTGATGGCAAGCATTCAGACCTGCATCGATATTCAGGAAATGCCTTAGGACTGACTTAAGGTCCTAACCAAGTAGAAGTCTGGGGTATTTGTTGAGTCGTTGTCGGGAACTGACAGGACTTTAGCCCTATGGGAATTTCCTCTCTGCTTTTAATACCTTTCTCAGTTGTGATGCCATAATCAAGGAGGTAGCAAAGCTATGTTGATTCCTTAGACTTCAGCAGTTGCAAGGGACACTGCCCCAGAGGTGGCTGATTTGAAATGCCATTGTGTGAGACAAGTTGGGGTTCCTGCCAGAGTACCATTTATCTCTCTAGGTACCCAGGAGCAGTTCTTCCATTGTTCCTGGATGTCTCCTCAAGCCTGAATCTTCTAGTCTTAGGTGGGTTTAATCTCATGTTCTGCAGGGGACTCCAATGAATTCATTGCCTCTGTGGTGATCATGACTTTTCTCACACCTCAGTGAGCAGATGCTAGATCTCATTTGCTTCAGAGTAAATGACACATGATCTAGCTCTAGAGACACCACACACCCACTTTACGGTCTGTTTCTGTTGCTCCCCTCTGGGAGGAGATTTCGAAGTATTTCTAGCAGGGCTACCAGATTCTGTGATAGCTTTGTTCCCTATGCCATCCATCTGGTAAACTTGTAAGATTTGTTTTTCTCGTCATGTATATGTATACATCCAAACTAGACCTTGTTGTTTTTCTATGTCATATAATATATGTGGGTATATGCATAATTTTATATTTATTTATTTATTTAGTCGTGTTTGTGTAGTGTATATTGGAGGTGGTGATCCTATGAAATGAAATTTCATTTTAATGTATGCCGATTAGTGTACATTCAAAGTGACAATAAAATTGTTCTAAGTAGATGGGACATTATCACCTGTCCTTTTCTATGATCAGTTCCTTACTAAGCTGTGCATCACAAATACCCCAGACTTCTACTTGGTTAGGTGATTAAGTTGGTCCTAAGGCATTTCATGAATCTAGATGGACTTTTGGAGGGGTTGGAGGGGAGCAGTAGCCAGACAGTTCCCTCTCTTGCCTGGCTGACTCCTGGAATACAGAAACAGCCAGAGTGCTAGATGAGATTGTGTCTGTGAGACTTCTGCCCTATCGCCATTTAGTTCCCTGAAGGAGCTAAGAGAAATGAAGACACCTGAAGTGACACTGATGAGAAATCTGTCATGGAACACTGGTTCAAGCTCACATTTGAGCTTGCACAGTGGTGATAAGAACATTAATGGATTAATTTTGGGTGCCTGTTTCATCTGCAGATTCTTGACAGCTCTATCTGGGGTTATATGATAGTTATTGGAGAAATATGGGCAGGATACAGCGTCTGCAGCGTACCAGATGAATTGGCAGGGTTTCTTTGCACATAAAGTTGCCCATGTCAGCTATGGGTTTAATGCCAATTTAACAGAGTCCACTGTGATCAACAAGGCAAGGTTTTCTGAAATCTTCTTGGATTCTTTTGAATTTGTGGAACCTATAAAACTGGATAGAATCTTCTGTGATTTGAACACTCCTTCCCATGTGCTTGACCTGTGGTGCAATCAACACCTCTTTGTGGAAAGGGAAGCTGCTGCTTGCCTTGAGGAAGGTGATATTGGAGAGGTCTACCCTGGACCCAACCATCTCCACCTTTCCTTTGGAAGGAAGGTTTTAAAGCAGGTAGTGGTGCTCAATTAGAGAGGAACCTAAAGGAAACAAATTTATCAAGATTCGTATCAATCTAATTTCAGGCCAAGTCATGGAACTGAAATGCCATTTGCTCTAGTCAATGACCTTCACTGGGACCTTCATGGAGAATGTGCCCCCTTGGTCCTATTAGTTCTTTCAGTGATGTTTGATACCATCAGCCAGAGGGTTTTGTTGGATTGTCTACAAGGGTTGAGTGTCTCTTTTATGGTAGCTCTGCTCCTCCTGAAATGGGCAATTCTCATCATTAATCATAAAGAGTAGTGCCTGTGTCTATAATCAATCTCATGCAGGAGGGTGTGCTGCAGGCCTTGGGACTCTCTGCTGTGCTATTTAATCTCTACTTGAAGCCATTGGGCAACACTGCCATCAGTTTGAAATTAAATGTCACGAATATGCTGACACTCAAGTTGATATTGCCATTCCAGACTGATGCTGCAGACATCCTGACCAGATGTCTGGATACTGTTAGGGTCAGGATGGGGTAAAACATACTTAGATTAAATAATTCCAAAATCAAGTTGGCAAACCAATGGTCCTTGTGGTATCACTGGATGCTGTTGTCTTCCCCAGTAAGGAGTTGGTCCGTAACTTTGAGAATTCTTATGGACTTACAATATGTCACCTGCTTAAAGAGGGTATGGAATCCATAGCAAAGGGGATTTTTGCCCAGCTTCAACTACAGGCCTAGTTTTGGGTGCTCTTCTATCTGTAACATTTACCTTGATAACTAAGTGATTGACTAATGCAATATATCCTATGTGGTGCAGTCTTTGCAGATTCCCTGGAAGCTACAGATCGCAAAGGCAAGATAACCCTACCAATCCAGAGTGGCATTAAATTAGCATTTTAGAGTGTTGTACTGACTACCTATCAGTTTTTAGGCCTTCTTTTACCTGAATTTGTGTGTTTCCCTTCTCATTTCTCTGAAACTCCAAACATGCAGTGTCATACATCCCCAAACCATCATTATCAAAGTTGGTGAACTTTGTGAGTTCCTTTTTAAGGTTGCCTTCCACCCCCAGTTTTTATAGATTACAGATTAACAAAGTTGGAAGGGGCCTTGTAGGTCATCTAGTCCAACCCCCCGCCCAAGCAGACCCTACATCATTTCTGACAGATGGCAGTCCAGTCTCTTCTTGAAAGCTTCCAGTGATGATCAGCTATAGTTCACTGAGTTTGCCATCCTGTGTTTCCAGCATCATTCTCATTTCCTCTTTGTGGGTAAATGTCAAGTTCCCACTCTTGGGGAAACAGTTCACTCTAGATTGCTGCCCCTCCAATCCCCCAAAACTTCTACACCTTAAGATGGAAAAGGAAAGGTCCATATTCTTTCAGAAGAGCGAGGCTTTTCTCTTCTCTTCTTGGTTTTACTGTCCTGTTGAACTGAGATTGATTGAGACATTCAACCAGGCAGGGTTGGGTGTGGAGCAAAAAGCAACAGAGACATTTGGACATCCTAACCTTTCTCCTCTTGACCTCTAAAGGCAAACTTTGCCTGAACACTTATGGAACATTTATGCGCCTGAGTGTATAATTAGCAAAAAGTTCTGCATGCTGGAATAACCCTGTAATGTAATACTTCAGCGTTTCCTGGCAAAGTACTCCGAGAACTCATATACAGTACTATGCTTACAGATAGTCCTCAACTTATGACCACAATGGGGGCCAGAATTTCTGTTGCTAAGCAAAGCAGTTGTTAAGTGAGCTGCACCTGATTTTTATAACCTTTTTGCAATAATTATTATTATTATATCAATCATATTATTATTATGGCAATAACAATAGCACTTAGACTTATATACTGCTCCATAGTGCTTTATAGTACTCTCTGAGTGGTTTACAATGTCAGTATATTGCCCCCAACAATTTGAGTCCTCATTAAACTGACCTCGGAAGGATGGAAAGCTGAGTCAACCTCAAGCCCGTCAGGATCGAACTCTAGACTGAAGGCAGAGTTAGCTTGCAATATTGCATTCTAACTACTGCGCCACCAGGGCTCCTCATTACTATTATTATGGTTGTTGCATAGTCAGCCAGATGTTCAGACTGGATTTGGCATTTTTATCCACCTATCAAGTCCTTCCCAAGGATCTGGGATCTGCAGATTTTATTATTATTATTATTATTCTCACTATCAATTTATTTGCTGCCCATCTTGTGGTTCAAGGTGTCTCTGAGCAGCTTACAGCTGTTAATGAATCACTCCAGTTCTAAGCAAATTGTGTGGTCATTAAGTGAATCTGGCTTTCCCCACTGACCTTGCTTTTTGGAAGCCAGCTGGGAAGGTCACAAATAGCAACTGAATGACCCCGGGATGCTACAACCATTATAATATATACCAGTTGCCAAGCACCCAAATTTTGATCATGTGGCAGTGGGGATGCTGCAGGGGTCGTAAGTGCAAGGACCAATTACTTTTTTCCAGTGTCATTGTAACTTCAAACAGTCACTAACTATATGGATGTAACTTGAGGACTACCTGTATAAGCAGCCTGTCACAATTCCTTCTCTGTCACTTCTTTTCCCATTCAAGTGTTTTTCTGGTACAAGCCAGGAAGGGTGTGTGTGTGTGTGTGAGAGAGAGAGAGATTTAGCTTTTGCAGTCACTCTCTTCAATTCCATGACCCTCTGAATCACAAATAAAGCTTTGAGGCTGATTAGCCTCCGATTCAGCCTGCTTCGGGGGAACTGCTTCAATTTGGATATCTCCGAAATCTAGTTTGGGATTCAGACATCTCCCTGAAATCAGTGCAGCAAACACAATTATGTGGTTTCTGAGACATGGGGCCACGTTATTACTCTTTGCATCTTGAAATACTTTCAAAGGTCCTGGAGGAAGGGAAGTTGATTGATGGGCTTCATTTGTGCTGAGTCTCAGCATTGTGCCCTTGATTTCAGAGAAGAAGAGGGAAATATTTAAGCAGCCCCCAAAATAGGAAAGAGGTTAAGATTTGCCTCTGCTAGTACCACAGAATGCATTGAACTTCTTACTAAACACTACGCAGGAAAGATGGGGTTTCACTCCCTTTCCTGTCACTGCATGATGCATCTGTACAGATCTAAGCACCAACATTTTTTTGTAAAACCTACGCACTTTTGACTTAACCTTTCATGCTTCCTTGGAAAAACAGCTTGATCTGTATTTATTTCAACTGGTAGAAGGCCCCAGACATTTTTTTTGGTATTACAAAAAATTAGGAGTAATATTTTCTGATATTGTCTATGGAGATTCTCAGTGGTCTGGGTCACGATTATCCCAAAGGTGCTTTCTTTCAAAAGGCAACTGGACTTCCTTATTTTGCTAGAAGATGTTTCGCTTCTTATCCAAGAAGCTTCTTCAGTTCTAGCTTCTTGGATGAGAAGCGAAACATCTTCTAGCAAAACAAGAAAGTCCAGTTGCCTTTTGAAAGAAAGCACCTTTGGGACACTTTCTGATATTGCTTAGATTCAGAATGACTTCTACTCTATTTTTTTTTTTTAATTCTGGAAATATTTCAGCAGCCCTGAGAGTTTTATATTCTAAAACTGGTTGTTGGAAGCACCCAGTTCCTAAACTTCTGGCCTCTTGAAAGCTTTTTTCACATGTTTGGACTGAAATTCAATCATCCATCTATTTTAGTCTAGAGCTATTCCTCTGGGCATCTGTTAGTCTAAGATTTACAGCAGAATTTTTCAAACTTGGCAACCTTAAGATGTGTGAACTTTAGCTCCCAGAATCCCCTAATCAGCATGCTAGCTAGGGAATTCTGGGAGTTGAAACTTATACATCTTAAAAGTTGCCAAGTTTGAAAAACACTGATTTAGAGGAAAAATAAAAGAAGAGACAACATGGATGGTAAGTATCATCCTCAGACAAAGGTTGCTGCATCTCTGTATCTTTGAACAAGTCAAAGGAAACTTGTTTTCTTTCAACTAGGTATATTTAAATGCTAACACACCCAGAAGCACTGCAGTTGTGCAAGAAAGTTTGGGGGTGCACTCTGAAAGTAAGTGATGAAGTACACTGATGATATTAACTAGTGGGGTAATGAAATGCCTGCAAGAAAGCAACCAAGCTCAGAAAGCACTAAGAGATGAAATGTGTCCATCACCAAGAGGTGAAACAAACAGGAGAAAGAATTTTAAAACTCTGCTGTCTTGTTTTCCAATTCCTGGCTGAGAATTTTGGATACTTTCAGTTAGATGTGTTATCCGCCATAAACCTGATGTTATTTCCTAAATTCACTTACCTTTTTTTATACATTACTGTTTCAATAACTGAGAAACATGGTGTGTATGTGTGGTGGGGGGGGGAAGGGTGTAGCAGAAAACAACAACAATAACAAAAGGTTTATCTTCCAGGAAAAAAAACCCCTCTAATGAATAAAAATTCTTTATTCCCATGCCGGTGGTTCTTAAACAGAAAATAATTCCCCCCCCCCAAAGGGGTTAATTCGGCATATCCTGGAGGTAATGGAACAATTTGTAGAGTCAAGCATCTACTTCGGGACTGTTGTTACTAAGATGCTTGTGTAAAACAACAGGTTCTTGTTTTTTTTTGTGAGGATAATGAATTTATACAAGACTGGGAAAAGGGGTAATTGGGTCAGACAATTAAAAAAACCACCGCCATATGTTGAAAGTGGATGCCAAATGCAAATTTTCAGTGTGAAGCGTATCAGTTACAACATTTCATCTCATTAAATAAAGAAATGCATACGTCTCTCAGGGCTCAATGTTTTCCATTGGAAAATAGTTGTACAAGTCCAGTGTGATTTCCAGGCCTCCAGATATAAAGATTCCCCCCCCCTCTAACTAAAAATCCAAATAAGATTTTTTGAGATCAATCTTTGAGGTATCATCTTCTGTACCCAAGGCAGTCCTCCATTTAGAGCTTGACCAAGTCTCTCTGGAGGCGGGCATCTGATTAACCAAAATGAGCTATTCGTTGAAACTGTTTTTATAATGGAGGATTGGCTCCCTGTACTTTCGCTAACTATTTTCAAGCTGGGTAAAAATGCTAAAAAAAGATCTCATGACACATGGTTTCTGTTCCCCTGTGGCCCACAAAATGTCTTAGAATGTGTTAAAGAATGCAACTGTAGTAGTAGTAGTAGTAGTAGTAGTAGTAGTAGTAGTAGTAGTAGTAGCAGCAGCAGCAGCAGTAGCAGCAGCAGCAGCAGCAGCAGTATCAGTATCAGCAATAGTAGTTTATTAATTGATTAGTCTTACAACCATATCAAAAAATAAAGTAAAATGAAATGAAAATAAAAATGGGTTCTAATTCCAGGACAAAATAGAGAAGAGAAAATACAGCACTAAAATACATATGTGGTAAATACAAAGAATTAGCATTCAGATAAATACGTCATCTTTACAGACTACTTCATTCTGTTTGATATAATGGGTTCTTAGCTCAGCTATCTTAACTATAAACTTAGCAGCTCTGCTCACAATGTATACATTACAGCTCAGGAGGACA
This sequence comes from Thermophis baileyi, assembly GCA_003457575.1. NCBI lineage: Eukaryota > Metazoa > Chordata > Lepidosauria > Squamata > Dipsadidae > Thermophis > Thermophis baileyi. Next base: position 930,123 of record QLTV01003470.1, read on the forward strand.
TAAGACAATCTGCGATTCAGATCCCAGTGGGCTATTCTTTCAAGCAGGGATGTTAAATATCTACGCCTAAGAGAAGCACACAGTCGACAGTCAAGAAAACATGAGCAACATCTTTGATAGCTGGAGCACCACATATACATGTCTTTTCATGATATGGCAGGCGATGGAAGCACCTACATCAGGGGTGTCAAACTTGATTTCATTGAGGGCCGTATCAGGGTTGTGTTTGACCTTGGTTGCCTGGAGTGGGTGTGGCCAGGGTGGGCATGGCCAGCTCGCTGTCACTCTTTTCGGGGGCGCCTGTGGCAGCCCGAGTGCTCTGCCAGCGAAAACGGGCTCCTGAGCTTCGTTTTTGGCTGCGACGGCCTCCTGCAACCCTCTGCCAGTGAAAACAGAGCTTGGGAGGGCCGCATGCGGGAGGCAGAGGCACCACGGGCCAGTTCCTCACTGTTTCCAGGGTGGCCCTGCGGGCCAAATCCAAGCACCCTGTGGGCCTGATCCGGCCCCCGGGCCTTGAGTTTGACACCCCTGACCTAAATCAATCTAACAACCCAAATCTTGCTCTAGTATAGGCCTTTCTTAAGAGTTGTATCAAACTCATTGACAGATATTTTTCAAATTGGTTAATAGTTTTGTTCTTAGCCAACCAACTTAAAGATCTACGTTTTGCCAACAGCTCCACCTCAGTTTGAGCACTGATATCTAGGACTCTGTTTAAAAATTTCCCTTGCCTGGGAGGCAGTTGAGAGTAAATACTGGGTGGAAAACTCATGCTGTGAAATAACTTTGGTAAGTGAATGCAGCTGGAATATGGAAGATTAAAAGAATATGATGTGGATATACCTCTCCAATAAAAGTTTCCAGCCAGCAAACTGCTTAAATTGTCAGGGTTCCAAGTAACAGCCCAGATGAAATCAAAACTCCAAGGCCAGAGGCTTCCTCAAAGTATAGATTTATTAGGCATGTCATATTGGCACAGCTGGTGAAAATTCAACTCTGAAGTTCCCCGGGTTTTCCTCACCCAATTCAAAGTCCAAAGTTCTTCCCCCCATTACACACAACCATCACATGCCCCAATCAGGTCACAGTCCCAAACCCAGATGACTCCCATCCACGTCCCTCCAGGTGCTGGTTGAGAGTGTCCTTGGCTCCCAGAAGAAAGAATGTTATTTTGGCTACATATTTCCCCAGCTATCTCTACTCCCTCCCCACTTTCCCATAGCTCTATCCTGCTTCACTATGGCAACCCTGAAGACATTCCAAGATGGCTCCAGGGTTGACATAAATATTTTGGAAGTTCTATGGCAACACAGAGCATGTCCATTTCAATGTCTTACTGTCTGCCGTAGAATATGGAAAATACTGAAAGATATTGACCATGCTGACCATATATATTCATGTCAAGAGGATGATGCGAAGTAATTTGACTATGTTTCCTAGTTCATTATACAAGGGCATTCGTAATAGTTATATCACACCTGTATTATGACATTTCCTAGGTAGATTGAATGCTTTTTATATTTCACGGTCACTGGCAAGCTAAATACAACATAGGTATGTGGAGTTGCTTTTGGTGAGATGGGCAGCTATACAAATTTGATAGAAGATGATAAGATAGATAGATAGATAGATAGATGATAGATAGATAGATAGATAGATAGATAGATAGATAGATGATAGATAGATAGATAGATAGATAGATAGATGATAGATTAGATGATAGATAGATAGATAGATAGATAGATAGATGATAGATAGATAGATAGATAGATAGATAGATAGATAGATGATAGATAGATAGATAGATAGATAGATAGATAGATGATAGATAGATAGATAGATAGATAGATAGATGATAGATAGATAGATAGATAGATAGATAGATAGATAGATAGATAGATGATAGATAGATAGATAGATAGATAGATGATAGATTAGATGATAGATAGATAGATAGATAGATAGATAGATAGATGATAGATTAGATAGATAGATAGATAGATGATAGATTAGATAGATAGATAGATACCCTGTTTCCCCCAAAATAAGACATCCCCTGATAATAAGCCCAATCGGGCTTTTGAGTGCATGGCAATAAGACCAAGCGCTTATTTCAGGGTTCAAAAAAATATAAGACAGGGTTTTATTTTCGGGGGAACACGGTAGATAGCCAAATTTGTGCCACTCTCAAGATTATTAGATGATAACCTCAGCAGAGTGTTATTTTAATAGATAATTAGATAGCAATTAGATAATTAGATAGCAATAATTACCCTGTTTCCCCCCAAATAAGACATCCCTGATAATAAGCCCAATCGGGCTTTTGAGTGCATGGCAATAAGGCCAAGCGCTTATTTCAGGGTTCAAAAAAATATATAAGACAGGGTCTTATTTTTGGGGAAACACGGTAGATAGCAACAAAGGCTATGCCATCTGATGTTTCCTCAGGTTTTTGCAGAGTAAAGCCTAGTAAGCCTCTTCTTTGTTTCCACTTACACCCTTTAGTTGCTTTTTCTTCTGAATGTAACAACCACAGTTTTGGGATTCCTTCAGGAAATAACATCTGAATGCAATCAGCCATTTCTCTGTTGAAAATTCTGCAACTTCCTACTTGGATGGATGGATGGCTATTCCATTTGTGTATTGCTGAGTGGAGGATTTACATATGAAATGGGTGAATTTTGATTTGGAAGGGCAGTTCTGGAGATATTCTTAATGAGAACTTTGATGCTATAATGTTCAATAATTTGTTTTTTTTTATTTATAAAAAAGGAAGATATTTATCAGTATCAAAGACATGTGAAGTCTTTATTCCCTGCATTGGTAAGACTGCACCTGGAACACTGTATATGATTCTGGCCACCACATTTTCACAAAGACATTGATGGGATTGAGCAGGTTTAGAAGGCAACAAAGATGATACCAGCACTTGAGGACATGCCATATGAGGACAAGTTGAAAGAGCACGTTCAGTCTGAAAAAAAATAAAATGTAGGGGAGACATGATACAGAATCAGTGTTCAGGTACATATAAAGGGACCATGGAGAAGATGGTTAGGAATGATTTTCCACTGTCATAGAAACACGCCAGGGGTGGGTTCTAACTTACCTCGCCGCTGGTTCGCTTCCTCCCACGCCGCGTGGCTGCACGTGCATTGCACGCTACGTGGCCGCACTGTGCAGGCACGGGCGCGCGCATGCGCAGTGATGAAAATTCAAAAAAAAATTCCCCTCCAAAAAAAGCCAAAAACAAGATGGTGGCGCATGCACAGTGCCAGGGACTCAGCTTCTGCGCATGCGCAGAAGAAAAAAAATAGCAAAAATTTCAAAAAAAAATCCCCCCCCCCACCCCCCACCCCCCCCAAAAAGAGCAGCCGCC
>QLTV01003470.1:933538-945222 GCA_003457575.1 Thermophis baileyi
GCATGCACAAAAGAAAAAGAAAAAAACTCCAAATTTTTCTTCCCAAAAAAAAAAAAAATCCAAAAAAAAAGATGGCAGCGTCCACGGACCGGCACCAACAGAACCAGCTCCATGACGTCACCAGCGGTTTGCTACCGGTTCTATAGAACCGGTGCGAACCGGGAGGAACCCACCTCTGAAACATGCACCAGAAATAATGGGCATTAGGCTAAGTAGATTTTCTCCAGTAATTTTCCCCAGTTCCTTTCTTTAGCAGTCCCAGTTATTGGTGATACTGGATCTCTTTAGTTAAGTTAGAAAATTAGTTTTCATTTTCATTTATTTAACATTAGCTTTCTTCAGGGGAAATGGAGGAAAATTCATTTGATCTGTGTTTATCCTCTTCACATCCCCTGCCCTTTTATGTAATGTGAAGCATGTACTGACATCTTTCAGATCCAGAATTTGACTTGCCATTAAAGGGACACTTATAAATGTATCTCTGAGCTTACACGTGTATAAGAAAAGCATACTCCATCATTAGCTTTATTAGAGAAAAGCACCAATACACTTACATGAAGAAAATGTGTCTAAATGGAAGTTTATTAGGAGGCATATGTACAACTTTACAAAGTACCTTGAAAAGGATAGGTAGGAACATGGCGAAGATTGAAATGGAGAGACTTTGCCTGTCCTCCACACTAAACAATCTGTTCAGTGTCAATTGAGATAACTGTTTCTAAGGTGATGTGATGTGCTGATTTCAAATGAAGATTTGCATACAATGAAGACCTCTTGTTGCATGGGCAAGGATGCCTGCTACAATCTTAGTATTATTTTTTAAAAAAATTAAACAAGATCACTATAACTAATATATGTGAAAATATGCTGTTGGCTTACAGCATCTACTTCTTGATTTATCCCTGCAGGCACCAGTTTTCACAACCAAGGTTCAACCTTGGAAAAGGGTAAACAAATATAGATTCAGTGGCTTCTGAGCAGGTTCAGAGTGTATTTCCTTCACAATTATTACAGAGAATTCTAGATAGTTTGGTGATTAGATTGAGAAATGGTTACAAGTCTTGGGTAATGCTTCTAGGTTAATGTCAGCCTTTGGTTGGTTTGTGTGTTCAAAAAACCCTGGGATCTGAACAGTCATTTCACCATTACCAAAGTGGCTCCATCCAACATATCTAAGTACAATGTGCTATGCTATGCTATGTTATGCTCTGCTAGTTGATTGGGTTGGCTTTTGTGTGTGTGTGAATATATAGCTACATTCCAGCACGATAGTTGGTATTCCAAAGTACATGATTTCCTTCTCCTTCAATTTTTTTTGCCCATGATTTTTCAGGAAGGTAAAGGTTTTTTGCATACATAAAATTTTTTTGTATTACAGGGTACATCATTCCATTTGCCAGCCTGATAGAGCTCGGCGCAGTCTTCATTATTGCTGTGGTCATTGGGTTCACCTTCTAACCAATTCCTAAATAAGGAAGATAGTCAAATTAGTCTGAGAGAAATTCAGAAAGAGATGTCTTTCCTTTTCACCCATATCATCTTCTGCCTGCCAAGTATAACCTAACGCAGAAGGTCTGTACTTTTCCAGTGGTGGCTTTGGGTCAGTCATGTATATCCCACTGTTTTCCAGTATGAAACTTCAGACAGCATATGTACGCCTTCAAAGCTCAGCAGGGGATCTGCCAGATTGGGACTGGTTTAATATTAACACAATATCTATCTGTACACCATGCCCTGCATCTTATATCATTGTCTTCTCATCTATGGAGAAGACTGTTTCCTCACCTGACTCTTAGAAGCTATACAAGGACATGGAATTAGTGCTCTTCTGGATTTACAAATGCCAACAGTACTAGCCATCATAATCAATATTGAGGTATATTAGGAATTATAATTCATCAACATCTGGAGGCTATTACCGAAACTCCTAAAGTTTTTTTCACATGTAATCCCACCCTTGGCTGCTTCTTGGGGATTAAATGCAAATTACCTCATTAAAATGATTTGGGGTGGCCACTGTCTCCCACATTTGCCATCTTCATAACTTTCTTCATTCTACTTCTTACTTGTGAATAAGTGTATCCCTAATGGTTGACATTATTGACTTCTTGTCAATGACCAAGGCTCAGTAGAAGTCCACTGCCAGCTAGCTGAGTCTCCATATTCTCCTTGTTAACACTGCTTGTTCATCTTACGTGAGCTAGCAGTGAAAGGGAAGGTGGTTGACAAAAATATGTGCAATGAATGAGCAGCAAGGATAGTAGTGATGAATGAGTAGGTGAATTCCAGATTTTGTAGGATTTTTAGAACGTCTCCGCGCTTATTCAGCTCCAAACTGAACATCTTCTTGAAAGAGGAGAACAAGGCAAGTGGAAGAAACTCCACTATGTTCTTTACTCTAGTTAGAAGGAATAGCTGAAAACATAGAGGAGAACTAGCAGCTATGGTTGCTTCTAGTGATCAACTGTGTCAACTAATCCTCTTCACCAATGAGGCCATCTTGTAGGAGAAACATTTGATATTTAAAGCCATTGTTAGATGACCAACTTTTTCATCTCACTATCTTTTCAAGCCCAATGCATCGGAGTTGCTTTGGCTATTTTCAGACATTAGGAATCTATAAGCATGGGCATATACTTGCAAGTCTCTAGAATGCACATAGAACTTCCAACCATTCAGTATTTGCCCTTCCTGACTACTCTCCATTGCCTACTAAATGTTTACTGGTAGCATGCTGGCAATTCTGTATATGATCTCCTTTATCTTATGCCAAGGCACTGCTCTGATGCGGGCTCAGGAAATAAGCAAGATAGCCAAGAGCACCGGCTGCTTAAATTGCTCATAACTGCAAGTATTCAGTTATGAAGCCACGTGACTAACAGGCTCATCTTGCATGGGTACATATGGATGTTGCCCACATTTGGAAGATCTCATTGAACTGTCACTTCAAGTAGATCAACTATACATTGTTTTAAAGGATGATTGCGTTCCCCCCCCCAGTGGTTCCCTAATGTATTACTGATTGAAAGTATGCTTAAAAAAAATAAATGCTATCTTGGTTCCTTGCTCCTGCCAGTTATTTGTCAATACTGTATTGATCAATATTGTATTTGAAAGTCACAAAAGTACCATAAGTAACAGTCAGATATTTTACAGGGTTATCTTATGGAAACATTCTGTGCAGGTAAAGTTCACTCTTTATGCATGTGGGTGTTAAATGGAAGGTGTGAGGAAGAAAACAGGAAGATGGATTAAAAAATATTCAATGCAGCATAGAATTGTGTAATATGCAATGTCTAGTCACTACAAACAGAGACAATTCTTCTTTGTGCCAACAGGGACTTGGCCTCCTTATTCTTCTAACTTTAGAAGAATGGAATATTTAGAATAGATTCTCTGCTATTCTAAATGCAGTTCTTTTCCTCCTGCCCACTCCAATGGCAGCATTTTAAGACAGCAGGCCTTTGGACTTCCAGGAGCTTCTGCACTTCTGTTTCTGGCATCCACCATTCTCATATTTTTTGTTGGGGTTGCTCTGGGTTGTAGTTTAATAATATTACGAAGGAACAGGTTCTCTACTCCTGCCTCATAATAAAACAAGTGAACAAAGAATCTGGAGAGGCTTGGCTAAGAAGGAATGCTATATATAGAGATATCTATATTAGTCTTTTCTCCCAAACATTATGGAAGTTTAGGTTTTGTGGCAGAGTTCATGTCTGTTAATTTAGGTCAGTGTTTCTCAACCTTAACTACTTTAAGATCTGTGGAATTCAACTCCCAGAATTCCCAGTCCAGCATTCTGGGTGGGGAATTCTAGGAGTGCCAGCATTTTGGCTGGGGAATTCTGGGAGTTGAAGTCCATACATCTTAAAGTGGTCAAGTTTGAGAAATACTGGTTTAGGGTATTGAATACTTTTAATAGGAAAGGAGCTACAGTACATGAAACTTGTGTTTCTGCTTGTTCAGAAAGGAAAATTCAGGAAATTTGTTAAGACACCTGTCTAATGGTATGGTAGGATATGAAAAGTGCATTGCATAGGTTTGTCTTACTTGAAGCTGGTTCTGTAGTCTGTGCTATCAATCCATCTCCATTGCCCTTCATCATTGTGATCACTGAGTCCAATCCAGTAGCGCTCACCCCTGGTTTGAGCCTGGACGAAATTCTAGGGTGCCAAAAGTTGGGGAAGGAAGAAGGAATCAAAGTTATAACAGCAGAAGCAACAACAGTGTTCCAAAATACTTAAGTTGAATTCATCTGGTAGAACTCTTTTATCTGTATTCATAGTAATTAACTAGAGTCATATATTACAAGGCCTTCCTAAAGGGCTTATTCCAAAAATATGTTTTGGTTAATTCAATGACCATGACTCTGGCATGTGTGTGTAAGAGACCATCCTGTTAAAGCTTTGATTATGAAATTGATTTGCCTCATTTGTAGCATTCAATAAGGTCCTTTGACAAACATTATCTTCCAATTGCAGTTTTCTTGACTTTTTCTGCCATCAGTTCTATGTTTCTTTCCCACATAAAAAGAACATGGAAGAAACCACCACTCTTCCTTTTTTTTTTTTTTAGGGAGGAGCCATTTCTCTGGAATATTCTAGTATAGCAGCCTTAATCATAGATGGTGCTCTGAAATATCTTAGTATACTTTGTGAAACAAAATGTAAGGGTCTATATCAGGGGTGTCAAACTCGACTTCATTGAGGGCCGCATCAGGGTTGTGTTTGACCTCGGGGGGCTAGGGTGGGCATGGCCAGATCGACGTCACTCCTATGGGGTGTGCCTGTGGTGGCCCGAGTGCTTTGCCAGTGAAAACAGGCTCCCGAGCTATGTTTTCAGCTGCCATGGCCTCCTGCAACCCTCTGCCAGTGAAAACGGAGCTCCGGCCCTCCCGAGCTCCGTTTTCACTGGCAGATAGTTGCAGGAGGCCATGGCAGCCAAAAACGGAGCTCAGGAGCCTGTTTTTGCTGGCAGACGGTTGCAGGAGGCTGTGGCAGCCAAAAACGGAGCTCAGGAGCCTGTTTTCGCTGGCAGAAGCACCGCGGGTCAGTCCTTCACTGTTTCCAGAGTGGTCCTGCGGGCCAGAACTAAGTACCCCGTGGGCCGGATCCGGCCCCCGGGCCTTGAGTTTCACACCCTTGGTCTATATCAACCAATAATCTTCTCCCATGGAGTTCTGTCACATTTTTTAACATCATGTGTCATTTACAAGTGGGAATTTGTGGGTATCCACATATTGTGAACTATAATTCACAGCATCCTTCACCATGGGCCACATTGGCTTGTTGAGAATTGTATTTAGTGATATCTGAAGGAATGTGTTCCCATTCTTGTTACTGAAGTAGCTGCCCATTGCACCTTTGCATGAATCACAGCTTGAAGGTTACTTCTGGAGGCATGCTGGATTGAAAAACTAGTTTTCCAGAGCCAGCAATAGCAATAGCAATAGTAATAGCAATAGCACTTAGACTTATATACTGCTTCACAGTGCTTTACAGCCCTCTCTAAGCGGTTTACAGAATCAGCATATTGCCCCCAACAATCTGGTCCTCATTTTACCCACCTCGGAAGGATGGAAGGATGAATCAACCTTGGTGAGATTCGAACTGGACATTTCTATACCACCTCTCTTTTTACTCCACAAGCCATCAAAAGCAGTTGGAAGGCAATCTGTGATTGTCTTTATTTCCACCAACTCAGAAACATTATGAGCAAGGAAATCTCTAGTCCTTCTGAAAATCTGACCCTCATTTCACTCAGAGAAAAAGAAAACAACCCACCCCCTGAAAAACTTGAATGGTTTTTTTGGGGGGGATTGTCATGAATGATTATTTTTACTGTATGCTATCCAGTCTTTACAGAGCTGGGTTACCTTATACAATTTTGAAATAAATAAAAATAAATAAACTGAACTGCTTGGTACTTCCCAAGCCAATAGGGTAGTATAGGGAAGTGGGAAACAGAAAATTCAGTTTCACTCTGACTTGTTTTTCTAAGCTAGTGGCAACCACAAAGCTGTTAACATGATTTCAAGGGCAGGATCAGAAAAGCGGGATAAAGCAAGAGTTCCCTTCAATGGGGAAATTGGGCTACAGTGACTTAAAGTAACAACACAAATCCTAGAGTCTTAGTGGGTTTATCTACAATGCAATTAAGCCAGAAATAAATCAGTTAAGTTCTTCAAAAGTGAAGTCTAGTGTGGTTTCAAAATGGCATAGACTCCATATGTGCATGTGTCCACTGGCTACTAAATTTTCTGTTTCTTTTAGAAGAAGTAGCCATACATACGCTGGAAGCATTGCTTAGCTCTGAAGACCTCCTATTGAAACTGCAACTTTGTAGGAGCTTTGGACCTAATTTCCCTGCCTTCTCCAAAGAATCTTGGGAAATGTAGTTTGCAATATTAGAAAGGACTTTCTGTCCCACGTTTAGATCAAGGAAACAGGTCAACATAGCTTTCTCTTGGGAAGACAGTTGTCCCGTGTAGATATACTCAATTTCCTCTTTGGGACTAAAAGGCAAATGCTAAACGAAAAAAAGGTGGCCTATTTCTATCATATATGTTCTCATGCTTCTTTTTTAAGTTAAGATTACCAGGCATTTTCATTTAGTCTCAAATTATCCCCATGTCACCTATCTTAGCTTCTGATTATTCTTAGTTCTGTCAGACTTGCAATATCACTTTGCATCAGTATGGTGTGCTATGAGTGTAGATAGGCAATAGGAACATATATAGCATATGGGTTCTCTTGTGACAGACATAAATCATAATGAGCTGATTTGGCATGTCCCAGGACTATACCCCTGACTAGAATCTGCAGCAACATTTCTTCATGGATAACCTAATATTACAGCACCCAGTCAATAGTTCACAGTTATGATTGTTGTTTATCATAGAGGCCGACAACCTTTTGGTTGTTATTGTTAGATTATTTCTTTGTTTGTGGTTACACCGTGGTGGGCAAAGTAGCGGTTTCATGCTATCACTGGAAGGGGCAGGACTAGAATTCCAAGAGGTGTATATCTTTGAGGGGAAAGGCTTTGTTTGGACAGATTTTTTTGTAAAGAAGACCTTCCAAATCATGCTGGTGATGTTGTTTTTTCGGTGACATGACAAAATTCAGTGGCGCAATATCTAGATCCTGCAATCTGCTCTCCAAAAAGAAAAAAAAATTACCCAGCTTTAATGAATATGCTGATGTACCAAAATAATGAGGAGTGCTTTGTACAGATCATCTTGCTTTGTTCAGAAGTGCACCAGAGGACATATCTAAACATATTTTACCTGTGTAATGTATTCAATGTAAATCAACTCCTAGTTGCTTTTTTACCCTAGGGTAAATTGTCTTTCAAAAATCAAGGAAGGAAAAAGGGCAGTAGATTGTCTTTCAAAAATCAAGGAGATAAAATGGCAGTAACTTGTAACAGAGAAGTAGTGGGTGGGGAAATGTTCCCTCCCAACATAGCTATGGATATTCAGGAGTTGGTAGAAACTTTTAAACCTGGATATGGTTTCTCCCAAACAAATACCAGGATCCTTACCTGTTCATACTGATTGGTAATGACTATCAATTCTGAGTTCTGTTCTTCACAATGACTCTTTGCTGTGTGCCAAATAACTTGTTGGATGGAGAAGAAGTAACATGCACCATCAAAATGTTTCCATTCTCTGCTTTTGGCTCCACATGGGTACACTGGCAAAGAAGAAAATAAAAGAACTTTTCTGGCTTTGGTTGCCAGAGGTTTTGGTCTAGATGTCTGCTATATTGCACTGGCATTTTGGAAGCATGTAGTTTTTCTGCAGTAGAAAAGCAGGAAAACTAAGTATGTTGTAGGATCAGCTGTGAACTGGAAGGCTACTTCAGCTGTGCACCAAGTACAGTGTGAGTGAATTAAGTGTTTCCCTTTGGAAGAACTCAAAGGAATAAACTTAGTCTCAGTGAATTATTTAGTACATTGAAAAGAGGAAGAGGCCATGTTAGAATTTAGAAGAGAGGGAAACACAATTGCCTTAGAGATGTCTGAACCACAACTGTAGTGGAAATAAATGATGGCCCTGGGCAGGGAGTTGGATTAGAAGACCTCCAAGATCCCTTCCATATCTAAGCAACAACTTACTGTGAAAAGCAGATTTTATGGTGGAATTTGATCCTCAAGGCAGTGATTGTGTTTTTACTCAGTGGACTCTTGTACAGAGGCTTAGTAGGCTTACTCTGTTGGCCAGGTTTTCTGGGATCACATGGTATGCAAAGAAATTACTTGGTTAAAACTGAGGTGCTAGAGTACAATCCTGCATGGAAAATGCACTGTGTTGATATTTATTCTCCTAAAGGGCTCCACTGTGGGCTCTGTTGGGATCTACTTTAATTAGTACCCCCCACACCCAACAATTAGGGCCTGCAGCCCCTGCACTTCTTGAAAATGACTTACTGTTTTCTAGATGTTGCTGCCATTTGCTGCTTCCTGTAGGAATAGAAATGTACACAATAATATTACTAGTTGAAAAGTAATAAAAATACTATATTCAAAAGGGATCTTAAGCACTCTGGAAAAAAATCTAGAACCTGGAGTTAGCTTTGTAAGAACTTTCGAATTCTACATCATATGTCTCAAGCCTCAAAGGAAAGTATCCTTCACAAATTACAATTGCTCTCCCTCTCCCCCACCCCCCTCTCTCCTTCTTTCCTCCTCCATTAATATATTTGTGCTTTGATAAGCTCATGCCTTTCAGGGCACATCCCGTGAGCACCATGATGAGCTGATGTCTTGCCAGCTTCTGCAGGCTAGCAGATTTTGTGAGGTGAATCGTGATTGGCTGCTGAATCTGAGTTGGTGTTAATTTCTCCAAAACAAAGGTGAGATTTACAACTCTGGACAGCCATTCCTCATAAGTAGACCATGAAAACTGTCATTCTTATGATTGGCGTATGAGTGGAATGGCTGGAGCTGGGATTACATCAAGCTCACAGTTACAAAGCAGCCTATATGGACATTAAGCTTGACTGATTCTTACATACATTTCATCACTTTTGGGGATTTTTTAAAATGTTTTGTATATTGCAGAGATTAAGACCCTTCAGACTGCAAGTACCATATTCATCAGGTGGGGTTTTGCCTCCTTAAAAGACAATGGTGTAAATATTATTATTTTTTTTACTACGCAACAAAAAGATGCTTAGTATAGGGATTTTGGAAAGTTAACAATGGAGATCAGAGGGATTTTAAATTATAATTTTCAATTATTTAGAAGATCTTTTCTCATTTGAGAAAATGGAGACTGCTTTGGGGGGGAGGGGAGGAGTGTTAATGGTAAGGAGATCTTGAAGGCTGGACAGTAATAGAGCATAAATCCTTAGTGCACATTTTTCAATACCATTCAGCCAAGTTTTTAGACAAAATGGATCAAATGCTTGCTAAAACTGATGGAGTACATTCTAATAAAGTGGTAAAACAAGAAGGAGCTGCAATGGATGTCTATGAAATTAATTTGAAAGGATATTTAAATATAATTCTAATGGATCTGATGGATGACATTCCCTAAATTACATGAACAGATATTACATCAGGAAACTGATTTGGATGTTTTTTTCCCTTCTGATTATACAAAAGAACTCTGTTAAGATTTGAAAAGACCTTTTTTTTAGAAGTGTCAAAAGGATAGATTTTACGCATCAATACAAAAGAAATCTGTTGTGCTTCTGAAGAATTTTCACTTTGAAACACAGATGATCAGCAATTATCACTGGGACTTTTTTGTCGAAAAAGTTAAATAATAATTTTACAAATTCAGGGAAGGTTTATAAGATTGACTTGTTTGACCAGAGTTAAAAGAAGAAAATAATGATATCTGGTTACCCTTACTGGACCTTTGCTGACAAGGATTGATTGGCGTAGTATTTGGACTTTGTTTTGTTTACTTAAGAGGTGAGCCATGGGAAGGAGAGAGATTATGCTTTATTTAGAAAGGGTGATAAAATTTATAAAATTGATTTTAACCTGGTGGGATGAAGAGGGAGGTTTCTTTTCCCCCCTTTCCCCCCTCCCCTTTTTTTACTTGTATGTTTTTTTGCAGTTTATAGAAACATCATCTGTGGGAGACATATAAAAAATATACAGATGCATGAGTGGTTTTGTGGGCTAATTTACAGGTGTTTTGACTGCATTTATCACAACTGGAACTCTCTGCTGGGCAGAATATACTTTAAACAATGGGTAGGAAAGTGGAATTGTTTTACAATTCTGCAATAGAAGCTGTGGTTCAAGGGTGCTGATTAGATGGCCCTCTATGATATTTCAGTGCAATTAATCTACCTCTGAAGTTCTTAAAATTCTCTTTGTCCTCCTTCCTTGGCTTAATTTATGTATAATTTTAATCATGATTTGCCTAGCCTAATTGTGGTTTTATTGACTGAATGGTTCTTCTATTGCATTATATTTTTCAACAAGTCACAATTTATTTTTATTTTATTTATTTATTTATTTATTTTGTCAAGCACGTATTAGATAATATATATAAGTATAAACATGATTTGAATACATGAAATGAATACGAATAAAAGGGAACATTAGGACAGGGACGGTAGGCACGCTGGTGCGCTTATGCACGCCCCTTACAGACCTCTTAGGAATGGGGTGAGGTCAACAGTAGACAGTCTAAGGTTAAAATTTTGGGAGTTTGGGGAAGAAACCACAGAGTCAGGTAGTGCATTCCAGGCATTGACCACTCTGTTGCTGAAGTCGTATTTTCTGCAATCGAGTTTGGAACAGTTAACTTTAAGTTTGTATCTATTGTGTGCTCGTTTGTTGTTGTGGTTAAAGTTGAAGTAGTCATTGACAGGTAGAACATTGTAGCAGATAATTTTATGAACTACGCTTAGGTCATACCGAAGGCGGCGTAGTTCTAAGTTGTCTAAGCCAGGGGTGAAATGCTACCGGTTCGACCCGGTCTGGGCGTACCGGTAGTGGTGGCCGCCGGTGGTTCAGAGAACCAGTAGCGGCGGCAGCGCGAGGCTCCGCCCACCCGCCCGGATGTCGCCATTTTCTTGTTTTTAACCCTCTGCGCATGCGCAAAGCGTTCTGCGCATGCACAGAAGGTGAAAAAGCACGCACTTCCAAACCAGTAGGGAAGGTAAGTAGATTTCACCGCTGGTCTAAGCCCAGAATTTCAAGTCTAGTGGCATAAGGTATTCTGTTGCGAGCAGAGGAGTGGAGGACTCTTCTCATGAAATATCTCTGGACACGCTCAATTGTATTAATGTCCGATATGCAGTGCGGGTTCCAGACAGATGAGCTGTATTCAAGAATTGGTCTAGCAAATGTTTTGTATGCTCTGGTTAGTAGTGTAATATTACCAGATAAGAAGCTACGCAAGATTAGGTTTACAACTCTTAATGCCTTTTTGGCAATGTTGTTATAGTGGGCTTTGGCACTTAGTCCATTAGATCTAATGATATGATTTAAAATAATATGATTTTAAAATAATATTTTAAAATAATATTTAAACATTTAAAATAATATGATTTTGCTGTGGCAAGCCATAGTATAACATGCACACATACAGATAGCAATAGCACTTAGACTTATATACCGCTTTACAGTGCTTTACAGCACTCTCTAAGCGGTTCACAGAGTCAGCATATTGCCCCCAACAATCTAGCAATAGCAATAGCAATAGCACGTAG
>QLTV01003470.1:954151-998007 GCA_003457575.1 Thermophis baileyi
TCCTGGCATTGATCACTCTGTTGCGGAAGTCATATTTTCTGCAGTCGAGTTTGGAGCGGTTTACATTAAGTTTGTATCTATTGTGTGCTCGTGTATTGTTGTGGTTGAAGCTGAAGTAGTCATTGACAGGTAGGACATTGTGGCAGATAATTTTATGAACTACATTTAGATCGGTTCTAAGGCGACGTAGTTCTAAGTTGTCTAAGCCCAAAATTTCAAGTCTGGTGGAATAAGGTATTCTGTTGGGAGTGGAGGAGTGGAGGACTCTTCTCATGAAATATTTTTGGACTCTCTCAATTGTATTAATGTCCAATATGCAGTGCGGGTTCCAGACAGGAGAGCTGTATTCGAGAATTGGTCTAGCGAACGTTTTGTATGCTCTAGTTAGCAGTGTAATGTTGCCAGGTTGCCAGGTTTTATGAGGTTTGGATTCCTTAATCTTGATCTACAACACTGTTTCCATGATGGACTTCTTGGCAAACATGGACTGCAATCACTAGAAGAAACATAGATTTGGAAAGGGAAACCCTAAGCTTTTCAAGACAGTTTTAAACTGAATTTGGGAGAAGAGACAGAGAGGCATAGACTTTAATAGTAATGGGCTTTGATCAGACTAAGTCAGCATAAAGACAGATTGTAGACATGATGGAATGGCAATTAGACCATCTCTGACTTCCAAGAGATATATTTTGAGGAAGCCAACTTTACAGTACAGGTAGTCCTAAGTCTTACAACCATTTGTTGAGTATTTAAAGTTATAGTGGCACTGAAAAAAGTGACTTATAATAGTCCTTACACTTACAACTGTTACAGCATCCCCACAGCCACAACCATCCCAGCCGGCTTCCAGCCAACAAAGTCAATGAGGCAATCTGGATTCTCTTAACGATGCATGGTTCACTTAACAACTGCAGTGATTTGCTTAAAAGCAGTAGGAAAAAAGGTAATAAAATCAGAGGCATCTCATAACCACTTTGCTTAGCAATGGAAATTCGGGTCCCAATTGTGGTTATAAGTTGAGGACTACCTGTCTCAGGACAATTAGATACATCAATCAACTTATACTGAGATGCAAAATCTATAAGAGCATTGTCATCTCACAAGTGAGATTCCTTTGGCTTGACCTTTTCCTCCCATCAACACTGATTGAAACGATCTTCAAAGAAAAGAGGAGAATCACTGTCATGGAGGGAGAGAGAGAGAGAGAGAGAGAGAGATAGAGAGAGAGAGGGAGAGATAGAGAGAGAGTGGCGCACTCTAACCACTGCGCCACCTCGGCTCTATGATGAGAGGGAGATAGACAGAGGAGAGAGAGAGAGAGAGAGGAGGAGAGAGGGAGAGAGACAGAGAGAGAGAGAGAGAGAGAGAGAGAGAGAGAGAGAGAGAGAGAGAGAGAGATTGAAAGTTTTACTTTGATAAAGGCATACAGCAGCTGTGGGTGGAGTGTATTTGCAGCTTTACACAATTTCAAGTGGTCCAAATCCGTTAAGAAACTTACAGATTCACCATTATCTCACACATCTTAATATTCCCAACCAAGGGTCTGCAACCTTAAACACTCAAAGAGCCATTTAGACCCGTTTCCCATAGAAAAAAACACACTTTGCGCACGCTTCGCGCATGCGCAGTGCTTAAAAAAAGCTTCTGCGCTGCACAGAAGCAAAAAACAAGATGGCGGCGCCTATGGCGGCACCGAAAGAACCGGTTCAGGGGTGTGGCAGGCCTAGGTCGCTGCCGGTTCTAGCGACCCAGGCCGGCAAGTTACTACCGGTTCTATAGGACCGGTCAGAACCGGGAGGAACCCACCTCTGTTTACTACAGAAAAGAAAATGACCACAGCCAGGTCAGCTTCAGGGTTGACACACCACCTCATTTGAGGCCCACACGACCACTCTCTCTCTCTCTCTCTCTCTCTCTCTCTCTCTCGCTCTCTCTATGTCTCTCTCTCCCTCTCTCCCCTCTGTATCTCTTGGTCCCTCTCCCTCTCTCTCCCCCTCTCTCCGTCTCTGTATCTCTCTCCTGCTCTCTCTATCTCTCTCCCCTCTCTCTGTCCCTCTCCCTATCTTCCCCTCTCTCCCCTCTCCCCCTCCCTGTCTCTCTCTCTCTGTAGCTCTCTCTCCCCTCCCTATCTTCCCCTCTCTCTCCCCCTCTCTCTGTGTATCACTCTGTGTGTCTCTCTCTATGTCTCTCTCTCCCCCTCTCTGTGTATCACTCTGTGTGTGTCTCTCTATGTTTCTCTCTCTCTCTGTCTCTGTCTCTGTCTCTGTCTCTCTCTCTCTCTGCACCAGCCGCGGCAGAGGCTTCCCTTCGGGCGACCGTCCTCCTCCTCCCCCCCTCCTTCTCCTCTCGCGACCCCCTGGCCGGCTGTGGCTGAGCCGGGAGCGTGCACATACGTGGGGAGACCCTCCTCAACCGAGTGCCAAAGCGCAGCAAAGGCGCGCACGGGGCGGCCAGCTGCTCGCTTAAGGAGGGTCTTAACAGGACGCAACAGGACACGGCACTAAGGCTCCGGCGACCCTCCTCCCCCTCCTCTCGTGATCCCCTGGCCGTCTGTGGCAGAGCCGGAATGGTGTGCACGCGCGGGGAGACCCTCCTTAAGTGCCCGCCCGCCCCCGCGCGCCTTTCCTGTGCTTTGGCGCCCACTTGGTGAGGGTCTCCCCGCATGTGCCCACCCTCCTGGCTCTGCTACAGCCAGCCAGGGGGTCGCGAGAGGAGAAGGAGGGTCACCCGAAGGAAAGCCTCCGCAGCTGATTTCCGGATTTCAAAAAATATCCAAAAAAGAAATAAAAGGAGTAGTGAAGCACCCCAAGGAGAGCTTGCTGGCTTGGCCCAGCCACGGCTTTCTGAGAGAGAGAGAAGAGATGAAGAGACAGAGAGAGAGCGCGAGAGATACATACATACACACACAGAGAGAGACATAGAAAGAGAGGGGGAGATCGGCTGATGGGCGAGCGTCTTTGGTGAGGGCTTTGTCCGAGCCTGACCCCCAGGGTGGGTGTGCTAGGTTCGGCGGGGACAGCTCCCTTTTCCCGCTGCCCTGAACCTCTTAAAGCTGTGGCTGGGTGCTGCTGGCCCATCCCCCTTTCTGATGTCTCCTCCTCCCAGATCCCATTCCCACCCCACCAGCCCTCGTGTTAGCGAGGCCGGCGCCGGTTGTGGATGGGTCGGGCCTGTGTCTTGGGACGGAGAGCAGGTTGCATGTCTCCCCAAGCGACGAGGCACGCCCGGCACCAACAAGGGCCAGAAGCTCCATAAGAGTGAGGCACCAGAGCATCAGCCCCAGCCGCTTCTCCATCCCCCAACGTCGCCCTTATCTTCTCAGGCCAGGCGAGGAATGACAGGGAGGGGAGGGCGAGGGGCGGGGCCAACCAGTGATGGGACAGGGAGCCACAGCAGAGGGCCCAAAAAGCCACATGCAGCTCCGGAGCCGCACGTTGCCGACCCTCACCCTAGTCCAATGTAATGCAGTACCTTCAGCATTCCGAGCTGGAAAATACAAAAAGATACCATACCCTTTAGGATTATGCCCTTGTGACTCAGGACATGTGAAAACAATGGAACATGTTCTTTTGTACTGCCAGTTTTACACAGCATCCCGAAATGCTCTAATTGCCCCACTCCTGGCTAGTAGAACAGGATATAATGACCAGCAATACAAGCAATTCTTACTTTCTGATAATGATCCTGAAATAACATATAAAATTTTCAGGTTCTATGCATATAAAATTAGACAAAGAATAATTAAGAGCAATTGAATTTGTTTGAGCAGGGAATGGCTCTTCCTTAGCGATATTTTTTTAAAAGGTCAGCTATTGTATTGTACTTTCCTCAGATTTGTCAGGGGCTTCATAATTCTAAATTTTAGGTTAGTTTTAACTAATAAGAATGATGCTTTTAAGCATATTTTTATGTATCACTCCTACCTATTTATTATTGAATATTCTGGATATTCAAAAACCATGTTGTCCTCTTTTTTCTTTCTGCTGGTGAATGAATTTTTGTTTTTGACTTACAGACTCAGTCCCAATAAAGTTCCAAGGAGCAGGCAGAAGCATGGTCAGGGCACAGTCCAGAGGTCATAGAACTGTCATAGATCGACAGCTGGTCTGGTTCAAGGCACAGGAATAAATAAATGTCCCAGGCTCCATGGGCAGAGAATCCAGCAAATAGATTTGTTGTTCCCAGTAAAGTGGGTGGCTCTAAAATAGAGCCCCATCAGATGCAGTCAATCACTGAAAACCTTTTCCTCCCAATGAGCCATGTAACTCTTTGTCCAGCTCTTTGCTTACTCCTACATGCTTTGGGGCTGGGAACGAGATCCTGAATCAGACTCCTCATCCTATGCTGCTTCCAGGGCTCCAAATCAGCTTCATGTGTCTCCCTGCTGCTTTCTGAGGCAGGCTGCTGTTCCATAGGATCCCCTTCCTCAGACTCCTCAGAGCCAGGAGCTACCCATAACAATCACAGAAACATGGTGCTTCTCACTCCCAGTTCCCATAGGTGGTCCAGAAAGATACCATGTTTGATGATATTGAAAGTCACTGGGAGATCACGGAGAACTAGGGCGGTAACACACCCTCCCCTCAACTAATGCATAGGGTAAAGATAACGAACAGAAGGAATATAGGTAAGAAAATATTCTCTGTTTCTGCTATCTGATGGGAACTTTAAATTATTCCAACCATTGCATGAAAGCAGTGTTGAGAAGACCAAAAAACTAATGTTCTCTAGGCAGGACCACAAAGACCAAACTCCCTAGTCTTTGTCCCAATGGCAATCCTTGAGGCGTAGAATCAGCTAAGAGGTGTGGAGATAGACTTCCAATCAGGATACCCCTTACACGTCAGGAATTTTGGGAAATTGTCAGTGTAATTATGAGCTGGGATAGCCATAACAACAAGTCAGCCAATGGGAACTGTTTGGTGACTGAGAGTCATGTCAGACGTCTCGGAGCCTGGGCGTGGCTTGGCTTCACTGGAATATATATATATATATATATATTCCAGATATATATATATCCCATGTTTCCCCGAAAATAAGACCCTGTCTTATATTTTTTTGAACCCTGAAATAAGCACTCATGCTTTATATTACTGTATATAAAGAAGTTTCTTTTATACATGAATCCTGCTGAATTATTTACTTGTGTGCTGGTTGGATTGCTGCAAACTCTAACAGAAATGAATACTGTACCCATCATGCGTGGGGAGACCTTGGTTGCAGAAGTGAACTCCCCTCAAAGTTGTTTTGTTCAGTTCTGTTATTGATCACAGAAGGCAATTCCACATAGAACCAACATTCTAGCTTTCAAATTCCTTGTGGCTTTTGAGAACCCGTTCCTGTCCATGTGTGCAATAAGAACCCCCAAGTTCTTGTTGCACCATTTTGTTCTTATTGTTCCCTCAAAAAACAGGTTCTTGAGTCATTAAAAAATTGCCCAGCCCTAAACAAATGATTAGGAATCTAATAAGCATTCCATGAGAAAATGAGAGGAATCGGCTCAAAAGCTAGAAATTCTAACTGGAAGTATTATGATATTTTATGTTAATGTATTTTATTTAAAACTTATATTTAAGATTGTTCATATGGGATGTATGTCTCTATGTCAGGGGTGTCACACTCAATTTCATTGAGGGCCGCATCAGGGTTGTGTTTGACCTCAGGGGGCTGGAGTAGGCATGGCCAGGGTGGGCGTGGCCAACTCGACGTCACTCGTGTCGGGGGCGCCTGTGGTGGCCCAAGCGCTCTGCCAGAGAAAATGGGCTCCCAAATTCCGTTTTCGGCTGCAACGGCCTCCTGCAACCCTCTGCCAGTGAAAACAGAGCTTGGGAGGGCCGCACGCAGAGGCACTGCGGGCCAGTCACTGGTAGAGGCACTGCGGGCCAGTCCTTCGCTGTTTCCAGGGCGGCCCTCCGGGCCAGATCTAAGCACCCCATGGGATGGATCCAGCCCCCGGGCCTTGAGTTTGACACCCCTCCTGTATGTGAACACATGCATTTGAGTCAATCCTGACTCCTGATAACTGCCCAGGCTAGCCCCTGCAGTTTTGACAATATTTCAGGAATAAGGTTTGTCACTATTTGCTTCCTAGAGCTGAGATAGAATGACAACCCAACTGGCTTTTCCCTAAGGCTAGACTAGAACTCACAGTCTTAGTATTTTAACCACCGCACCAAACTGACTCTCTTTGAATTTTACTCTTAAGAGAATACACATTCCAAGAGCAGGTTACTTTGAAATCAAGCGGAAAACCATACTATTTGCAGTAGTGATATTTTCACAGAAAAGTCTTGTGAAATGAAAACTGTTCCACTTCCCGCTGAACCAGATTCAGCCCATTGCAACATTGCTCATTTTTCTCTCTTAAAGGATGCACAGTAAGAGGAAATCAATATTGCTGAACTAACAATTGTGACTTAGCTCTACAGTATTTTCTTTCTCACAGTGCTTACAATATAATAAACAAACAAACGAATGAATGAATGAATGAATGAATGAATGAATGAATGAATGAATGAATGAATAAATAAAGGCTGTTACAGTTCGTAACACTGTATGTTGTAGATATCTTTTTTCCCCCCTTTCGGCTACTGGATCTTTTGATTTGCTTAAGATGTTTCGAGAACTTTGGTTGGTTTGTATCAGGGGTGGGTTCCGGGTCTTCTTACTGCTGGTTTGCTCAGGGATGCGCCGCGTGGGCGGGTCGTGTGTGCGCGCATGCATGCTTTGCGCGCGCACATGTGCAGTACAAAAAAATAGCTTCTGCGCAAAAAACAAGATGGCACCGCCGTCAAGAGAAATGGCTCGGGGGCGTGGCAGGCCTGGGTCGCTGCCGGCTTTAGCGACCCAGGCCGCCATGTTACTAACGGTTCTATAGAGCCGGTCCAAACCGGTAGGAACCCACCTCTGGTTTGTATGCTACAGTGATGCTGTGTGATTGTAATAGTCTGTTGGTTGTTCCTAAGATGTTTCTGATGTAGGGCAGTGATTTTCTTCCATGGTTATCTCTATATTTATTGATGGTTAATCACCCTTTTTCCCAGCTATGGATTAATTTTATGAACAAGACATATGGTTGTGTTCTTATGCTCTTAGTAAATGTCAAGATTTTGTTTTAGGAAGCATATTTTTTTGAACCCTGAAATAAGTGCTTGGCCTTATTGCCATGCACTCAAAAGCCCAATTGGGCTTATTATCAGGGGATTTCTTATTTTGGGGGAAACAGGGTATGAGAACACAGTCTTTCCAAAGGGCAAAAAGGGTGGTGTTATTTTGCATGTTTTCTCCAAGTTTTCACATTAAAAAAGCAAACCAAATGAAGAGAACACCATTAGAATGCTAAGTAAAAGAGATGAGATTTTGCTAGACAACTGCATTGGCGGACCTCTGGATCTTTTATGTTGCTTAAAATATGAAGATGAACTGTGGAAAGTTTGAATGTACATGTCCCACGAGGCCTCAAAGTATATTAAACACAAATTCATGGGTTCAGCTGCAGAATTACAGAATAACTACATGCTGGCAATTGGCAGTAATACCCTGTTTTCCCCAAAATAAGACATCCCCTGATAATAAGCCCAATCAGGCTTTTGAGTGCATGGCAATAAGGCCAAGCGCTTATTTCAGGGTTCAAAAAAATATAAGACAGGGTCTTATTTTCGGGGAAACACGGGTAGTAAAAATAAAAATCATTTGGGATTTATAACAGTAACATCTTTAAAAGTGAGTTATAAATTAAGAAAGAATCAACGGCGATAGACAAAATCTTGCTAGGAGTGGATGAAAAGGTGATAAAAAAATTATCAATATTTTTTGGAATACAAAATGGCGGAAGAACAAGTGAAAGAAACCATGGTTGCATGGGCGCAAAATTTTGGTTATAATATTAATTTGGACAAATGGCAAGAGTTATGGGAGAGAAACAGGAAACTAACCTTGGCTACTGCTTATAAAGAAAATCTATATAAAATGTTTTATAGGTGGCACCTCCCGCCTACAAGGTTAGCAAAAATGGACAGGAAACTCTCACCGCACTGTTGGAAATGCAAACTAGCGAAAGGTTCTTTTTATCACATGTGGTGGTTATGTATAAAAGCAAGGAAATTTTGGCATCAGGTAAAAATATGGCTGGAAGAGATACTAAATAGTAATATAGATATGAAACCAGAACTGTTTTTACTAGGAATCACAAATGAGAAATATGGCAAAGGACAGATATACCTAATGCTGCATATAATAACTGCAGCAAGATTGGTCTATGCGCAATACTGGAAAAACGAAGAAACTCCTCCGGAAGAAGAAATAATAAAGAAAATATTGGCATGTGCAGAAATGGACAGACTAACATTAGAACTCAAAAACAAGGGTGAGACTACTTTGAAATATGGGACAAACTATATCAATGGATGGAAAGGAGAAAAAGGAGTCGGAGAAATAAAGACTTAGGGTTTGGAGAATGGAAATTGGACAAGGCTTAGATATATAAATAAATAAGGACAAGGGATATGTATATAACCGTGATGGCGAACCTATGGCACGCGTGCCACAGGTGGCACGCAGAGCCATATCTGAGGGCACGTGAGGCGTTGCCCTATGTCAGCTCCAGTGCGCATGCGTGTGCTGGCCAGCTGATTTTCGGCCTTGGGGAAGGCCGTTTTTGCCCTCCCAGGCTTCAGGAGACTTCCCTGAAGCCTCCGGAGTACAAAAAATGGCCCAACGGGCAAAACGGAAGTTCGGAAAAACAGACTTCTGGTTTGCCCGTTGGGCTGTTTTTTGTACTCCGGAGGCTTCAGGGAAGCCTGAGGATGAAAAATGGCCCATTGGGAGGGGCGCATACATGGGGATGCGTGCATGCGCAGTGTGGCGTGCGGGGGAGGGGGTTGTGTGTTGGCACACGCTCACGCTAGCGCGCGCACACACTCCCATTTTTGGCATGCAAGAAGAAAAAGGTTCACCATCACTGGTATATAAGATCAAAATAGTATTGTATGACGAGTAATAATTGTATTTGTTGTTATGTAAAAAATATGTAAAGAAATGACCAAAACAGGATGGTCACAATGTGTTCAATGTTTTTAATGTCTGTTTAAATAAAAAAAATGTTAAAAAAAAAAGAAGAAGTGAGATATAAGACACCTCTGGTAAAATCTGCAATATTTGGCAATTAGGCCCTCAGTTCTTCTGTGCCATGTGGATTTTTAGAAGATTCTTAGCAAGGATTTTTCACAGATATAGTAGCATAAATATGTGCAGTAAACATCGTTCCATTCTCCGTTGCTCCAGAGATGTGCACAGTCCTCATTTGAGAGATCGTTATTAGGCTCCCCTTGCTTCCAGTACCTGAGATGAAAAAAAAATCGTGTTTTAAACGATAGTCCACTAAAGACTACAAAAGCAGTAACAAAATTTTTATTCTATAAGGTGTCAGAAGATTTTTTTTCTTTGCCATTTTAAAAAGAAATCTAGCATGATCAGATGACTTTGTGGGAAGAAATAGCCATCTTGTTCAGTTTCAAGCTGGGAGAAAGACACTGGAAACATGGAGGCTGCTTGGAAAGATGGTTTAATGATGAAGCAGAACCACATGGGTTTATGGTTCTGGTGCAGCTGACAAAATGGAGTGGGGGAGTTTTATGCCTTCTCTTGGGCTTTGCACTGGAGCTTCTTGTTCCTGTGCAAGAACATGTATTCTATTGGCTGTTGTCAGACTCCCATGGGGCCATGTAGGAGTTATGTAGAGGTCATAGCTGGCTCTTTAGGCAAAAGAAGAAATGCCAATCCTAGGTGTTTGTCTGAGCTAAGTTTGGTTTGATGTTTGGACTGCTTTGAGATGATGCAATGAAGGGGCTTGTGTTCTGAAAGGGTGTTGGGTAATTCCTATTGTCCCTCAGGAAAGCAAAATTCTTGACTTCATTGAGTTGAATCAAAATAACTTTTACTGAGAGAAAGTGGTTGCAGTAAAGCCAGGTGGAATCTGAGGGTCCCGCGCGAAGCACAAAGCCATTCTTCTGTTTCCCCAAACCCAACCCCCCTGACCAGTCCACTGGCAGCCAATGTGATGCCGCCAAGTTGTTTTGAGAATGCTGAGGTGCTAAGCAGATAACAGTTCACTTTCAGGGCACAACGGCCTTGGAACCAGGGTGGAACCGGCTGGGAAGGAGTCTGCTTCATCTCCGAAGGCAATCCCCCTCCCTAATTCCCAAGCTGTTACAGCAAAAGTAAAAGCATGTGAAAAATGCCATCAGGCCTTCCCACACCCTCCTTCCAACAGAATGGCAGGACACAATGGTGTACCTGACACTTGAGGACTACCTGTAGTCACCTCCAGCATCACAGTCAAAGGTTTCTACATATTTAAAATAATGTTGAATTTGATCTTTTAGAACAGAGGACCATAATCTGAAGCCCCAGAGCTGCATGCAACTCTTTCCCAAAAGGTTTTGTTACAGCCCAGAAACCTCTAAAAAATTATCACTAAACTGTAATTGTTAATTTGAAAGAGGGAGAGATACTAAATACATGAATTAATCATCTTAGCAACAGCTTCTTCTAACAAAATATAAATCAAATAAAAAAAATGCAGGGGTCTTTTTTCCTGCCTTATCTGCTCTCCCTAGTAGCATTTAGGACTGGAGAACAGCCAAGGAATAATTCTGAGTTCAGATTAATAACATTTGTTAGGATAAAGGTTGAAGTGAGAACATAAGAACTCCAGCAAATAACTGCTTTCAAATACGGATCTCTATATAGGCCAAAATATTAGATTCTGGCTTTCTTCTTCCTGTATTTTGGTGTAACAAGCGGATCTTCTCAAGACATCTGCCTCTAAGATTTATTTCTCTAATAGTTGCTATGGTGTCACATTGTCAGAGTGAGATGACGTGAGTGACTGAATCCACTCTTGGGGAGGGCAGCCCACTAGACCAATGTGTGGCTTTTGACTTTGGAAAAAAAGTTTGTTTCTGTTTGAAAAGAAGCTTTTGAGAGATTATATGTGGGAAAACATTCGGATTGACACTTGGGATCTGGAGATAGGCAAACGAAATTCAATGTTCAATGCTTACTTGAAGCCATTTCTGTAATTGCTACCATCCACCCATTTCCATTCTCCCTCTACATCCATATCTGTAAGTCCTATCCAATGACGCTCATTCCTGGCTCGTGTCTGAAGGAAATCCTGCAAAAGAACAGGATAAAGAAGTAGAGCAAAGGTGTGAAGATTGGGATAATGTGCAATCTGTGCCTTGGACCACGATGTTGTTATTGGGCTACACAAATATGGATTTGTTTGTAACCAAAATGCACTGTCCATGGAAATGAGTTAAGTGTCAACAATCTTTGAGAGAATCCACATTTTGCACAAATATACACACATACACAAAACCTGAGAAGAGGAAAAGGGTGAGAGGAACAGCCTGAACAACAAAAATTTCCAAAGAAGTCCACTGAAGAGTATATAAATTCAGAGGCCTAAGACTACAAGGTGATTGGTGCAAAATAGGAAAATAAAATGGTGCATCCTGGGAGAGGATGTAGCACTTCATACAACAAATAGGGCTAGGAAAACTGTAGTTCAACCATTAGCATGGTTGAACTACAACTCCCAATACTTCCAGGAAGGTTGTCAATAGTGAAAGATGATGGGAATCATAGTTCAGCAACTAATGTCCAGAAATTCTCTACCCTTGCGTAAACATTGTCTGACTACCTTGGCTGCTGTATAAGCTGTTGCTTTGATGAGAACGGATATAGCAAAGGCAGCCAGAATAGAAATCTGCAATCAAAAGTATGGAACATAGAGTTCGAGTAGTCCTCGTTTAGCAATCACAAATGGATTCAATAACTCAGTCATTAAGCAAAACAGTTGCTAAGTGAAACCTTGACCGTGCTTATGCTCTTACTTCAACTTCCCTTTATAGACCTGCAACAGTTATAAATGTGAGGATTGGTCATATAATTACTTTTTCATCACTGCTGTAACTGTGAACGGTTGCTAAATGAGGCAGTTACTAAACGAAGGCTACATGTAAATCTCTCTGGTGCCTCGTATTCTAATAGTATTCCAATGAGGTGATCACCTCCTAAGAGCACAGGTCCAGCAGTGATTGGTAGCAGCGAACATTTGTGCTAGAATTAACTAGAAACTTTGCTGACATAGGAGGAGAGCTGTGTGTTACAGCGTATGTTGGCAAATAATCAGGAATTCAGTAGCACTGACTAACTCATTTTATTTAAAAGCTGCAGTTTGCTTCATGAGATGCATAGGTGAGCCTAGCTTAGACCAGTATGGGTAAAATACAGAACTTTGAATAGAAGATAGTTAGATTGTAATGGCCCACGCTAGGCTGGATCAGTTTCCTAAAATGAAGTCATTTGGAAGCTCAAAAGCAATCAAAGGCAACTGCACATGTGGAGAGCTTTTGCGGTTTCTAAGCTCAATCAAGACAGAGCTTTGAGGACCGGACCGGGGAGGGGGGGAGGGGAAAGGATGGTTCCATGCAAGCGGTGAGCAAGCGCACCCGCAGATCCATTTGCACCCGCTGCTCACGCAAATGGAGCATGCTTGCCCGTGCTTGGCCAGGGCTCGTGCAAGTGGGGATTGCTCGCCCGCCACTTCCACAGCCCGGTTCCAAAGGGCTCAAGGCCCACTAGTAGGCCGCAGCCCAGGGGGTTGGGGACCCCTGATCTAAGAGGTATCTGTATAAAGGGAATTATGGGTAATGGTAAAGGACAGCCTTTCAAGAAAGTCCATCCATATTTTATAATTTATTTATTTACGGGGCTTATAATATACTCCATTCAGCTGATATCATGCAATGCATATCTTCCCAAATATGTAATTTGAGATTAATAACACACATATATATTTTCTTACGGGGGATACTTTTTTGTACACTCCTGAAAAATTGGACCCGGGGGGCGGGGCTGTTTTCATACCATTGTTACCTGAGCTGATTTATTTCTGTTTCTGTTGCAGTGAAATCAGAAATTGAAAAGAAAGTGATCTTCCAGTTTACAAGGATGAAACTCTTATGAGCTGTTAGTTTTTCTAGAGCAGGGGTGTCAAACTCAAGGCCTGCAGGCCAGATCCGGCCCACGGGGTGCTTAGATCTGGCCTGCGGGGCCGCCCTGGAAATAGCAAAGGATTGGCCTGCAGTGCCTCCGCCAGCGAAAATGGAGCTCAGGAGGGCTGCACGTGCCCTCCCAGGCTCTATTTTTGGCTGTGACGGCCTCCTGCTGCCCTCTGCCAGTGAAACCAGAGCTTGGGGGTGCAGCAAAAATCACAGCCACTGGGGGGGATGCATGCCCCCCCGAGCTCCATTTTTGCTGGCAGAGGGTGACAGGAGGCCATCGCGGCTGAAAACAGAGCCCTGGGGGGGGGATGCGCAGCCACCACGAACTCCATTTTCACTGGCAGAGGACAGCAGGAGGCCATCATGACCAAAAACGGAGCTTGTGAGCCAGGGGTGGGTTCTAACTTACCTCGCTACCGGTTCGCTTCCTCCCGCGCCGCGTGGCCGCGCCTTGTGGGCGCACACGCATGCACAGTGCAAAAAAAATCAACCCCCCCAAAAAGCCCAAAACAAGATGGTGACGCATGCGCAGTGCCGGAAACTCGGCTTCTGCACATGCGCAGAAGAAAAAAACCCTGGAAAAATGCAAAAAAATAAATAATAATAATGCAAAAATAATAATAAAAAAATATTTTTTAAAAAAAATGGCGTCGTCCACGGACCGGCACTGACCGAACCGGATCCGTGACGTCATCATGATGTCACCAGCGGGTTGCTACCGGTTCGGGCGAATCGGTCCGAACCGGGAGGAACCCACCTCTGTTGTGAGCCCATTTTCGCTGGCAGAGCGCTTGGGCCACCACAGACACCCCCAACACGAGTGATGTCAAGCTGGCCATGCCCACCCTAGCCACGCCCTCCCCGAAGTCAAACACAATCCTGATGTGGCCCTCAATGAAATTGAGTTTGACACCCATTTTCTAGAGCAGTGATGGCGAACCTTTTTCTTCTTGCGTGCCAAAAATGGGAGTGCGTGCGCGCACTAGCGCGTATGCGTGCAGGCACACAACGCATGCACCCCCCCGTTGGGCCATTTTTCACACTCCGGAGGCTTCAGGGAAACCTCCTGAAGCCTCCAGAGTGTGAAAAATGGCCCAATGGGCAAACCGGAAGTCCGCCCGTTGGGCTGTTTTTCACACTCCGGAGGCTTCAGGAGGCTTCCCTGAAGCCTCCAGAGGGCAAAAAACAGCCCAACGGGCAAACCGGAAGTCTGTTTCCGAACTTCTGGTAGGCCCGTTGAGCTGTTTTCACCCTCCCCAGGCTCCTGAAGCCTGGGGAGGGCGAAAACGGCCTTCCCCAAGGCCGAAAATGAGCTGGCCAGCACGCGCATGCGCACTGGAGCTGACATAGGGCAATGCCTTGCGTGCCCTCAGATATGGCTCCGCATGCCACCTGTGGCACGCGTGCCATAGGTTCGCCATCACAGTTCTAGAGGAAGGCATCTTTGCCTTTCCCTGCCTCTTTGAATCCTGTGCTTGCTTGATTATTTTGTTCATACGTCCTTAAAGAGAAAAAAATAGCTGGAGGGGTTTCACTTCCCAGCAAATTCTCTCTCTCTCTTTCATTCTCTGCATATAAATGAACACATATGCTGCTGATTCTACTTTAAAATGCAGCTAGGATTGATCTCTGTTATTTGCTCAGCCTTGGAATTGTTCCCTAGTTAATCTTAAGTATATTTCCTGGGGATGAAGAGGGAGGGGATCACTTCTTTTTCTTTCTTTTCTGTTTTCTTCTTTTTCTGCACCTTTTTTTTTTTACAATTTTTTATCTTTTGTAGTTTGTATTATGTTTCTCTGAATAATCTTTAATAAAATTATCATAAATAAAACAGGAATAGTTCTCTAGGTGAAGCAAATAAGGGTGAGCTTGGCACCCTACTGCTGAAGGAGACAAGGCAGGAAGGAAAAGCCACAGACCAGATTAGACCAAACCAGACCAGATGTATTCCAGTTTGGGGGGGGGGGGAAGCAGCAAAAAGACCAATGCCAGAAGAATAACAGAGTTGGAAGGGACCTTGGAGGTCTTCTAGTCCAACCCCTTGCTCTGCAGGATACCCTATACCATTTCAGACAAATGGTTGTCCAATTTCTTCTTAAAACCTTTCAGTGTTGGAGCATTCACAACTTACGGAGGCAAGTTGTTCCACTGATTAATTAAAGAGTAGGAGAAAGCAAACCAGGATTTAACCCCTGTAGTAGAATCATTTGTATACATGGGGAGGGGGGGAAGGGAAGGGGGGCTGAATTCCTTATTCTGTAGTTGCTGATCTACGTATTATCAATATGTGACCATAGAGCCATCACTTTCAGGCGTGCCATTGCAGTGAAAGTTGTTCCCCTTTTGTACACTACAATGCACAAACAAAAGGGAGGAAGTTTGCAACATGTCAGCCTGAAACTGTTTTTGTTATTTGTCCCCATCTCACCCCTCCTGTGAATGCTGCAAATTATAACTTCTACTTTGCAATAAACTACACTGAGTTCTTAAGGGTCCCGTTTTTCTCTGCTTACTGTGAGTGTGTATGATGATGGTGGTAGGGTGCCTGAAGACTCATTCTCCTGCATGGTTTGAAGTAGTAGATCTTGGAGTATAAAGTGCCAAGGTACTCGTTGTTTCTTCAGTACTGTACTGTTTTTAATTGCCTCTAGATATTTTTTTCTTGTTCTTTCCTATAGCCATTATTTAGAATGTAATTCCCCCTTTCCCTAATCTAATGCTGATCTTAATCCTAATCTCATCATGCAGCCATGTTTATAGCCACTTGTAAAAGTTTCTAAAATGCAAAAGTACCAGCATTCCTTTCACTTTTAACAGCTAGTAAGGGGCTTTTAAGTAAGACAGAGAGATGGTGATTAGGCATCTTTGCCCTTATAATAAATGCTCAGATGTTTTTCCTCCAAGAAATGCATGCATCATATTGTGAAAACCTGAATGAAGATATACTAGCAATTTCTTTATTTTGTTGCATGGAACGGGCATGGTGTGGAGGGATTTTAATACTCCACAAAGTGCTATAGCTTGTGGCAGGGCATGGATTGAATGTTATTTTTTGTACTTTCTTATTGGTCAACTAAAGAAAAACCTATGACGTTCAGTCCCTGTTCTCGGTGTTTTGAAGTTGGAGGAATGAAGTTCTAGCATGCCTGGTTTAAAACATGTCAATGAGAGACTGGGGAGTGGTATGGTGTAAAGATGTTAATTGAATTCAAGTATGGTGTTAGGCTGTTTTATTTGGTTTTGACTCAGCTGCTATATGAGTGTAGCCAGTGGTTTGAAAACCATAGCTTATTAGTAATTTTATTGTGCAAATGCATCCAATTCTGTCTGATATAAGAAAATAAATAAGTTAAATAAATAATATTTTACATAATTCATAGTCATAGGGTTCTTCAGAACTTCCTTAAAAATCTATTAGATCGTATGTGAGCAACTTGTGTTATGAGGGCCACACGCAACACAGAGTCCTTCAATATAGCTCAAGAGCCAAATCTCTCTCCCTTCTCCTCCTCCCCCTCCAGTAAACCAAGCTGACTGGGAGAGTGAGGAGAGTAGTGTTTCCTTAAGGAGGATGGCACCTAAGAATAATCATTTTTAAGTGCCACCATCCTTGTACAGTTTTGCAGGAAGGATGATGGGTAGAAATTCCATCTTTTCCATGAAAATAACTCCCCCACTAGCCTGGCCAACAGTTATTCCATAGTCTTGGAGGATAGCAGTGGTGGATTTCAATTTTTTTTACTAGCGGTTCTGTGGGTATGGGTTGGTGGGCGTGGCTTGGTGGGCGTGGCAAGGGAAGGATACTGCATAATCTCCATTCCCACCCCACTCCAGGGGATGGATACTGCAAAATCTCCATTCCCACCCCACTCCAGGGGAAGGTTACTGCAAAATCCCCATTTCCTCCCGATCAGCTGGGACTCAGGAGGCAGAGAATAGATGAGGGTGTGGCCAGTCAGGGGTGGTATTTACCGGTTCTCCGAACTACTCAAAAGTTCTGCTACCGGTTCTCTGAACTACTCAAAATTTTCGCTGCCAGTTCTCCAGAACTGGTCAGAACCTGCTGAAACCCACCTCTGGAGGATAGTAAGGAAGGCATGCATAGACAGTTAAATCTGCATTTCCAGATTTCAGCCTATTCACTCTGAACACATGCAAGTGAGAGCCTATGGATGAAAAAGGAAACAATACTGTTTTTCAAATTGTGTATGTATGATTTGAGAAAAAGATTTGGGATTTTAATTTAAGGAAGGAGGAAAGGGAAATTATACTTCTGACCTAAATGTGCTTTCCAAAAGGCAACTGGATTTTTTCCTTGACGTTTCTGTTCTGATCCAAGAAGCTTCTTCAGTGAGAGCAAGATAGCATGATAGCAGTTTTCCAATATTTTAAGGGGCTGCCACAAAGAAGAGAGGATTAATTTATTCTCCAAAGCACCTGAAGGCGGAACAAGAAGCAACAGATGGAAACTAATCAAGGTGAGAAGCAACCTACATAGAACTAAGGAGAAATTTCCTGACAGTTAGAACAATTAATCTGTGGAACGACTTGCCTCCAGAAGTTGTGGGTGCTCCAACACTGAAAGTTTTTAAGAAGAGATTGGACAACCATTTGTCTGAAGTGATATAGGGTCTCCTGCTTGAGCAGGGTGTTGGACTAGAAGACCTCCAAGGTCCCATTTCCAACTATTTTATTCTGTTCATCTGTTATTCAGTTCTTCAGCTTGTTAGATGAAAGCAAAACATCTTCAAGGAAAATCAAAGAAAGTCCAGTTGCCTTTTGGAAAGCACCTTTAGGACAGTTCTGACCATATGCATGACTGATGCACGTTACTGATTCCATCTTTGCCAAATGTCATGTATTCCCTTGGAGCAAAAAGTTTGCCCATCCATGGAACCTTTAGCCTTTATAAAAATATGAATGTGATTTTTGTGCCATGACTTCTGTAAGCTTTTAAGTACCTACTCATCCATCCATAGATCCCTTGAGCCATATGTCTCACACAGATAGTCTGGCTGCCACTAATTGTGTCTTATTTATTCCACTTATTTGCCATAAAATTTGCTTGCCACTCTTTCTCTTAGAAACTCAAGATGGTAGATATGGTCCTTTTGCTTTCTCTCCCCCCTTTCATTTTATTCTTGCAGGAAGATAGATTAGGCTGAGAGGATACATCTGAATCAAGATAACTTCCTAAGATTCATGGCTGGGTGGGGATTTGTATTTGTGTCTCCCTAGTCCAAATCCACCTTGCATGTAGACATGGCAGAGAAGAGTCCCTCTGAATGTAGCAAGCTTCTTAATTTTTCATACTCTCCATATCTCATAGTTATGAGTCCTGTCTGATCTCCAAGGAAGCAGCCACAGTCCCCTCTTGTTACCTGTTCGGCTATATCATTGATGACAACCAGTTGGGCACGATTGTCCTTGCATTGATCATTGGCCAATCTCCAGGTACTCTTCTTCAGAGAGAAGTAATAACATTTCCCATTAAAGTACTCCCACTGTGTGTGGTTAGGGCCACAAGGGAACACTGGTTAAATAAAAGAGAGAGTGTTAATTCAAATTGGAATCTTGATTTGTTTAAACATACAATCCCTGTGACTTTTGGTCAATTGCAATTTCCATCTCCATTTTTGAGTCAGAATTCCAGGTTTTCCTTGGGCAGATCCAACCAACCAAACACTTAATGCCAGAACCAATCTGAAACTTTTGGGGCAGAAGGATAGAATATCTATAAAATGAAGATTGGGGGGTGGGGGATTAAGGAAGTACAACTTGTACACGTTTGGATGTGCATTCTTGGGATCTTGCCAAGCAATGAAAGACCTGGAGACATCTGACTTCCTAGGTTTTTAATTAGGCTGCCAGTTTCTGAGAGTCATGGCAAAATAAATTCCTATCCTGCCACAAGCTGAAATCTCAAACTGCTGACTAATCAGAAACAAGTCAAGTTTGTTTAATCCACTAGGTGGCTGACTGGCACTGCATTGAAAGAAAGCATTGATTAATGTCATAAAATGTTTTTATAGTACGTGAGAAAATCTCTTTGCAAGTAAGCCACAAAATCTCATGCCATCTTCGGGAATGATTCTTTTATTTTTAATTACTATCAACAATGGTTCAATCTTATATAGGTATGGAATAGATGTGGAAGATAAGTTGCTTCTGACTCCCCAGGTCTCTGTGGCTGAAGGCCAAAACCATTTTTATTAAATATACATTTTAAGCATACTTAATCTGATTAATTTCTTTTCTAAGGGGAAAAAAAAACACAAAATCACACCTCTGTCTCAAATCTTGCACTGTGTATCACTTTCCTATGAAAAGTCATTATCTATGGGAAAATTTATTCTCTCCCTGATGTTTTGACAAATAGCATCTTGAGGGACAGAGTTTAACTTTGTGGGTCAGGATTTTGGCAGAAAACAGCACAAGGTTTAGGTTGAGGTCTAAGGTGCCTTTTCCTGCAAATCATAATAATCAAGGTATGTAATTTGACTCACAAGAATTAAAGTCAAGGTTGTTGTTCATTCTCCATTTGCTGATCTGCGCTGGGTGGACTGTGAATTAGTGGCTTTTTTTTTTAAAGAAAAGAACAACAGACTCATAGAAAACAAGCCTATTAAAGTTTACTGTCTTGAAAACTCTGTGGGTTTTTATTTATTTAATTAATTTCTGTGCCTGCCCATCTTAACAGGGTGACTCTGGGCACTTTAAAATTCTTTTTAAAATTCTGTATTACCTCTCCATTGCAGTCAGCATGCCTCCAAAATACCAATTGCAGGAGAACCATGATGGGAGAGAGGTACATTACCACTTCCTACTCTTACCCCAGCTGGGTTAATTGGGTTGGCCATTGGGAGAAGCAGAATGCTGAACTAAAATGGGCCTTGACCTGTTCTAACAGGGCTCTTCTTCTTATGGTCTTTCTGTCTTGTGTCCATTAGAGAAGAGCCACTAGACTAGGGGATTTGTATGAAATATTTAGTGGCTCATTAACACCACAGTAACAAGATAACTATATAACTATTGAAATGGAAGACGACAGAGAGTTACCCTCCCTGCAAGACGGTGTCACAAAAACTTAGTAACAAATTTGGGTAGTCCTCGACTTACGACCACAACTGAGCCCAAAATTTCCATTGCTAAGCAAGAAGGAGAATTTTGCCCCATGTTATGACCTTTCTTGCCAAAGTTGTTAAGTGAAACAGTGCAGTTAACTTAGTAACACGGTTGTTAAGTCTTTCTCATTGACTTTGCTTGTCAGAAGATCTCAGAAGGTGCCCATATGACCCCGGGACACTGCAACCGTCATAAGTATATGCCAGTTGCCAAGCATCCGAATTTTGATCACGTGACCACGGAGATGCTGCAATGGTCATAAGTGTGAAAAACAGTCATAAGTCACTTTTTAAAGTGCCATAGTAACTTCAACCGGTCACTAAATGAATGGTAGTAACTCAAGGACTACCTGCAACTGGAAAATGGAGGTGTGACTTTTCCAGTGGGTTTCAAACAAAAAAGGTGTGTTAAGCATCAAAATTTTAACAAACCTAGAAAACTAAATGTCTCCCTTCAGTTTCTCCCCCTCTGGAGACATCACTTTATCATCACTGTCCCAATTGCAGTCCTTGGCTAATGGGGAAGAATATGTATTATCTTTTTTTTTTAAGTTACAGTTCTAACTCCATTCCTTTCCTATTAAGTAGGGATGAGAAAATGCCCAATGCAGATGAAGCAATTACGATGACAAGAGTTCAGTGACTTTGCCTAAACTTTCAAAGGGCCAGTCTGCTGTTCAACTTTCTACAATTTCTTATAAACGAGAAAACTGTAAAGGAAAGAAGACCCCTTCCACCTAGTTCTCGGAGTTAGCCATGGCCCTTCCAGTATCCACCAGTATATTCTCTTTTTCCTTCTGTGAAATAGTGCCAATAAGCAAGCAGAGGTAGTAAATACAGAAAACAATAGAAAGGAATCGTACAGCTTTGATTATTCAGAGATCAG
Source organism: Thermophis baileyi (assembly GCA_003457575.1). NCBI lineage: Eukaryota > Metazoa > Chordata > Lepidosauria > Squamata > Dipsadidae > Thermophis > Thermophis baileyi. Next base: position 975,235 of record QLTV01003470.1, read on the forward strand.
AAAACTTAGTGAAATAATGCTGTCGTTTTATAGCCGGGAACTCTAGGAAGATAACTAGGAAGGGTTATCATCAAGACTTACATTTGTCGTCAAGGTCATCCACTGGTAGTGAATAATGCATACTTTTACTTATTTTGTTCATTTCTGATGAAAGAGTTGTGGCTGAAAAAAAATACAACAAAGGGAGGGAAGGTCAGCATTTTAGACTCGGTAACTTTTCACATTTTAAAACTGATGGGTTCGCTTGTCTAGCTTGTTATGGTTTAAGGCTGTGCAACATCCCAGCTATTGGGATTTGCAAACTATGATAGCAATAGCACTTAAACTTATATACCACTTCACAGTGCTTTACAGCCCTCTCTAAGCAGTTTACAGAGTCAGCATATTGCCCCCAACAATCTGGGTCCTCATTTTACCGACCTTGGAAGGATGGAAGGCTGAGTCAACCTTGAGCCCCATGAGGATTGAACTCCTGGCTGTGGGCAGAGTTAGTCTGCAATACTGCATTCTAAGCACTGCGCCACCAGGGCTCCTGTGTATGTCTTAGCATGATGAGTGGACCCAGTCCACACTGACTCATTCAAGGTCAAGATGGTCTGTAGGACTTATGAGCCCCCACATTTTCTACAGTTTGCAATTGTTGTAGGAATTGAGGATGTTGCCCAACAAGACCATGGTGCAGAGTTCTGCATAGACACACAGGCTATTTATTGGAAGCATTCCAAGATGAGGAGCAGCCTGGCCATAGCCGATTGACAACTCATTCCAGTCAATGCAGTGGATCTCCTGGCAATAGCAGGGCCCTTTGGTGAGACTAGGAACTGGGAGGATAACCAGCAGTCAGGCCTGAAAGGGCCCATTGATCAAATAATGACATAACCATTCCGGCTGGAGGAGTGAAAGATAGTCACAGGTAATTCAATCAACAAGTAATTGATCCTAGAAATTGAGGCATCAAAGTAGTACACGTAAGCTGACTGTGCCCAGACTCTTAAACATCCACAGAGCAGAGGTGGGATTCAGCAGGTTCTGACCAGTTCTGGAGAACCAGTAGCAGAAATTTTGAGTAGTTCGGAGAACCGGTAAATACCACCTCTGACTGGCCCCGCCCCCATCTATTCTCTGCCTCCCGAGTCCCAGCTGATCGGGAGGAAATGGGGATTTGCAGTAACCTTCCCCTGGAGTGGGGTGGGAATGGAGATTTTACAGTATCCTTCCCCTGCCACGCCCACCAAGCCATGCCATGCCCACCAAGCCACACCCACAGAACCAGTAGTAAAAAAATTTGAATCCCACCACTGCCACAGAGGGAAACCACAGAGATGAGCGACAAGAGAATTTCACTTCAGGGCATATGACTGCCCAGGCTCAAAAACAAGACTTTATCTCTGATTCTGACAACTTGCAGAGCCTCCTGAACAACAACTGCCACCCCTTCCTTTCTCCTTCCCTGGGAACACAGTTGATGCGCATTTTTGTGAGACAGGCACTTGCTTCCACTTCTCCCCTTCAGTTCTCAGTGTTACAAACCAGGTCTCTCCTCTCATCCACCATCAAGGCTTGACACAATGGTCAGATATGGGAGATTCCATTCTATACCCTACAATGGACATCTCTGCATTTGTGGAGCGGCAGAGGTAGAAGACCCGGCTCACATCCTATTTGATTGTTGCCTGTATAAGAGGGTGAGAAACATAATGCGAAAATGTATGGCTTTTATAAAGAACAGACAATCTTCGATCAGATACTGTTGAACTCCAATGAAAAATTGTTGGTCTATGTGGCAACGCCATAGCCTCCCGTCTTCTAATTCAATTTTGTAAGACCTGGGCCCTGTTATTTCAACCTCCCTGCCAGGTATCCAGAGGGTTCCTTCTGTGTAATTGTGGGCATAAACCTTGTCCCCTATTTTAAAACTCCTAGTCCTACTAGTTGAGTCTGGTAGAGTTTGTGCTATGTAATTGGGGTGAAGGCGGTCTAGTTGCGACCTGAGCCGGTGGCCCATTAATAACTCCATGGGGCTTCTATTGGTGGTGGCACTGGGTGTGATGTGTTGGACCATCAGAAATTTGTCAATTCTGGCCTGCCAATCCCCGGGGCCCATTCTAGCTAGGGCCTCCTTAGCTGATCGTACCATTCTCTCGACCAGTCCATTACTGGCTGGATGGAATGGCACGACAAGGGCATGCTTGATCCCTTGTTCGGCAAGAAATAGTTCGAACTGCGTGGCGGTGAACTGGGGGCCGTTGTTGGAGACCAGTACATCTGGCAGGCCGTGAGTGGCGAATAGGCGCCATAAAACTCGGGTGACTGCCTCTGACGTGGTTGAGGGCATCATGATGACTTCCAGCCATTTCAAATAGGCGTCCATGACAATTAGGAAATTTTGGCCTTTTACTGGCCCCGCGAAGTCAATGTGGACCCTCGCCCATGGTGCCTTGGGCTTCTCCCATTCTCGGACTGGGGCAGTGGGAGGAGCGGCTCTGGATTCCTGGCAAGGGGTGCAAGTGGCCACCCATTCGGCTATTTCCCTGTCCATGTTAGACCACCAGATGTAACTCCTTGCCAGCGCCTTCATCCTGACTATCCCGGGATGCCCCTCATGCAAAACTTCTAGCACAGTTTTTCTTAGTTTTACAGGTACTATGATCCATTCCCCCCATAGCAAACATCCCTTATTTACAGACAATTCATGTTGACGCATAACAAATGGTTGCAGCTCCCCTTTAAACGGACCCCCCCCCGGCCATCCCCTCCAGACCCATTGCAGGATTTGTGCCAAGGTTTCATCTTTGGCGGAATATCTGGTAATTTCAGCCACGGTGATTGGGCCCGTGGCAATGTCCTCGATCAGGTGGACAGATTATGTCGGGGCAGGGTCTTCCAACAGATCAGGCAGGGGGCACCTTCTGAGGGCGTCCGCGTGGCCCAGGGACTGCCCCGGCTGGTGCAGCAGTTTGTAACTGTATGCTATTAGGAAAATGGTCCACCTAGTCATTCTAGGCCAGAGGTCTCCAACCTTGGCAACTTTAAGATTTGTGGACTTCAACTCCCAGAATTCCTCAGCCAGCAAAGCTGGCTGAGGAATTCTGGGAGTTGAAGTCCACAAGTCTTAAAGTTGCCAAGGTTGGAGACCCCTGTTCTAGGCGACAATACAGTCGGGGTCCCCAGCCAGTAAGCTCAACAGGGGCTTATAGTCCGTTATAAGTTCGAAGTCTCTGACGTACAAATACTCGTGGAACTGATGGACCCTGGCAACTGCAGCCAGTGCTTCTCTGTCCAGCTGGCTGTAGTTCTGTTCGGCTGCAGACAGAGTTTGGGAGTAAAAGGCAATGGGCGCCTTGGTTCCGTTAGGTATCCAGTGGCTGAGTACAGCCCCGACCCCAAACGGCAAGGCATCACAGGTCAGAATCAGGGGCCAGGTGTCCATGTATTGGATCAGGATACTGTCCGAGGACAGGAGTCTTTTCACTGCTGCAAATGCAGCTGCTTCAGGCAGATCCCAATGCCAAGTGGCCTTCTTAACGAGTAGCCAGTGAAGTGGCTCTGCTACTGATGCCTTCTGTGGCAAAAAAATGCTATAAAAATTCAGGAGACCCAGAAACACCTGGCGCTCCATTTTGGTTCTAGGGGTGGGGGCCTCTTTTATTGCTTTAACCTTGCTTTCAGTGGGGTGTATTCCTGAGCCGTCGATCCGATAGCCCAGGAATTCAACTTCTGGGACTGCAATCAGGCATTTTTCTTTTTTGACCCTGAGCCCGACTTCCTGGAATCGAGAAAAAATGACCTTTAAGCGGTCAAGGAGCTCGGGCTTGGCATCTGCTGATATTAGGACGTCATCAAAATAGGGTACTACCCCAGGGATGGCATGCAGTAAACGTTCCATTATGCTCTGGAACAGGCTGGGGGCTACACTAACCCCGAATTGGAGGCGGCGGCATTTGAAAGCCCCTCTATGGGTGACAATAGTTTGGGCTTCCGCGGTGGCGTCATCGACTGGCAATTGTTGATATGCTTGAGCCAGGTCGAGCTTAGCAAAAAAAATTTCCCCTGCCCAGGGAATGTAGCAATTGCTGCATGATCAGCACAGGATAGGCGCTCTGTTGCAATGCCTTATTTATTGTGCATTTGTAATCCACGCAGATGCGGATAGTGGTGTCCGCCTTGATTGGGGTTACAATGGGGGTTTCCCATTTTGCATGCTCAACCGGCTCTAGAACCCCTTGGCCTATCAACTTGTCCAGTTCCTTTTTTTTTTTTCAAAAAAACCTTTATTAACATTTAAAATATACAAATACTTCTGTGACGAAAATACGTTCATAAAAATTGAACAATTCAACATCGTTATGACAGTACACAGATCTTAACTCTATTCTTATATTCTCAGATATTCCTATTTGATCAAATATATATAAATACAATTTATGTCTTATTTTGATCTATATCTTTCCTATTTTTATTTTCTATCCATTGATACCACTTTTCCCAATATTCCCAGTAATATTCCGAGTCTTCCTTATTATTTAATTCTATAGTAAGTTTGTCCACTTCTGCACATTCAAAAATTTTCCGGATTATTACATCCTCTGTCGGTATAGTAGACATTTTCCAAGCTTGTGCGAATACAATTCTTGCTGCTGTAATAATATGGATAATCAGATATTTAATCTTTTTAGGATATTTTCCTTTAATGATCCCCAGAAGAAACAATTCAGGCTTTAATTCTATTTTGCATTGTGTAATTTCATTTAGCCATTTTAGTATTTTAATCCAATATTTTTTAATTTCTGGACAGAGCCACCATATATGAAAAAAGGTACCTTGCGCTTTTTTACATTTCCAGCAATTAGAGTTTAAATTGGGATACATTTTTGTGAGTCTTGCTGGGGCTAAATGCCACCGATAGAACATTTTATACTGATTTTCTTTGTATGCGACGGATTTTGTTAAAGTATAGTTTTTCTTCCAAATTTTTTCCCAATCTTCTAGCTCAATATTATGTCCCACATTTTTAGCCCATGCTATCATTGGCCACTTTACAATCTCCTCTTCCAAATCAAAGTTTAACAAGTAATTACAGTGGGGCAAAAAAGTATTTAGTCAGCCACCAATTGTGCAAGTTCTCCCACTTAAAAAGATGAGAGAGGGTCCATGCTATCATTGGCCCCTTTACAATTTCCTCTTCCAAATCAAAGTTTAACAAGAATTTACAGTATATATTTTAGATAATAGTTTCTCTTCTGGACCTGTTAATAATTTGTCTAATTGTGTTGAGTTTGGTTCAAATCCAAATTCCTCTAAATCTTTTTTGTATCTTGATTGTAGCTGAAAATACGGCCACCAATCTATTATTATTCCCTGCTCCTTTAATGCTTGGTTGGATTTTAATCTCCCCTCATTATCCAACATTTCATTATATTTTAACATTTTGCCCATGTCTATTGTATTAGGGTGAATCATAGCCTCCATAGTGGATAGCCAGTATTTTAGAATAATGCTTCTTCCTAATTCCCTCCCAAGTCTGTATCAGCAAATCTCGTAGATTATGTCTATGAAAATATGAATGTTTTTTTATTTCTGGCGTTCCATACGAATGCATGCCACCCCATCTGAAGATCATGTCCTTCTACTGTTAAAATTCTCTTGTTTTTCAAATTTATCCATTCTCTGACCCACACCAGACTTGCTGCTTTGTAATAATTCTCCCACACAGGGAGTACAAAGCCACCTCTGTTTCTACTATCCTGTAGTGAAGTTAATTTTATCCTCGCCTTTTTTTTTGCCCATACAAACTTTATAGTCTTCTTATTTAATTCTTTAAAAAAAAATTCTTGTCTAGTTTTATAGGAATCGTTTGAAATAAATAGAGCAATTTTGGCAAGATATTAATTTTGATTGCTGCAATTTTCCCTAATAATGACAATTGTAGCCAAACACCTAAATATTTCACTTTTTTTACAATTTGAAGCCCCATTCTTTCCTCAATTTCTACCTTTTGTTTCTCCGATAAATTCTTGACTAACATTTTCGTTTTCTCTTTGTTAATTTTGAGGCCTGCGACCTCCCCATATTTTTCTATCTCTTGCAATCATAACGGTCCAGTTTCCAGTGGGTCCTCTATGATAAATACCATATCATCAGCAAATGCCTGGACTTTGTATTCTTCCTGTTTAATTTTAGTTCCTTTTATTTCCACATTTAATCTAATTCTTTGTAATAATATTTCTAGACTCAGAATGAAGAGCAGAGGTGACAGTGGACAACCCTGCCTAACTCCTTTCATTATCTTGAAAAAAATTGTGGTCTCCCCATTTATTATTACCCTTGCCTTTTGCATAGAATAAATCAACTCAATCATCTTTTCAAATTTATCTCAGAATTTCATGATTTTAATTTGTTGGACCATAAATTCCCAATTCACATTATCGAAGGCTTTTTGAGCATCCAGAAAGACAAGGGCCACTTGTCTCTCTGGATGCACCTCATAATATTCCAATATATTAATTATTATTCTAGTATTATTTCTAATTTGTCTCATAGGAAGAAAGCCATTTTGATCTACAGTATATGTATCTTCTCATTTAGTATTTTTTTTAACCGTTCCGCCATAATGTTCATAAATATTTTATAGTCTGAATTTAACAATGAGATTGGTCTATAATTCTTTATTTTTTTATTGTTAGTCCCTTCTTTAGGGATCAGGGTAATATATGCCTCTTTCCATGATTCTGGTACCTTTGCTTCCCTTAAAAATTTGTTGCATATTTCCAATAATAATACTTCCACCGATTCTCCTAAATGTTTATAAATTTCCCCTTTCAGTTATAAATTTCCCCTGGCAACCCATCTGGTCCTGGGGTCTTATTACTTTTTTGTTTCCTAATTGCTTCTTTAAGTTTGAATAATGTTATTTCCTTATGTAGTACTTCCCTTTCTTCTTCTCTCAATGAGAGCGCAGTTTCATCCTTCAAATAATCACTTATTTTCCCCTGTACTATCTCTTCCTGTCTATAAAGCTTTTCAAAGAATCCTTGTATAATTTCCTTTTTCTTCTCCATATTACTCTCCACGGTTCCATTTTCATTCTGCAGCTGATGTATTATTCTTTTTTCTCTTTCTTTTTTTAATTGATAGGCCAACCACCTCCCCATTTTATTAGCATGTTCAAAATAATTTTGTTTTGCGAATTTTAAATTCCTTGCCAATTCTTTTTGATCCCAAATATTTAATTTATGTTTAACCAGGGCCATTTTATTTTTAATTTGTTCGTTCCCAGGATCTGTTTGTAATTGATTTTCTAACTTTTTACTTTCCTCAATCAGCATATTATAATCTCTCCATTTATCTTTATTTCTTTTTGCAATATATGCTATTGTAATCCCCCTTAAATAAGCTTTCATGGTGTCCCAGAGGTTTTGTAATGTGTGGTGTTTCTTGTTATCTCTAAAAAATAATTCCAATTCTTTTAATATCTTTTGAATATATTCTTTTTCTTTTAAAATTTGTGGACTCAATGTCCATCTACCTTTCTTCCTTTTTTGTCCTTTCCATATTATTTTGAGAGGGTTATGGTCGGCCCAAGTATTTGGCATAATCTCTACTGTTTCAACCTCTTCAGCTAAATCCCCATTTATCCAAGCCATATAAATTCTAGACCAGGACCTGTGAGGATTAGAGTAGAAGGTAAATTTTGTTTCTTCTGGGTTTCGGACTCTCCATAGGTTTAATTCTTCTGCCATTTCGAAAAAAAGTTTTGGTAAGGTATTCCTTTTTATTTTTGTTTTTTGGTTGTTTGCATAGTCCTTTTTAATGTCCACTATTGCATTGTAATCACCAATGAAACAAACATTTTCATTTCCTATTTCTATTATCTTATCATACACATTTTTATAGAAGTCCCTTTGATTCTTATTCGGCGCATATATGACAACTAGCAAAATATTTTTTTGACCCATCTGTATTTCAATTATTAACATTCTTCCTCTTGTGTCTGTATATATATGTTTAGCTGTTATCCCCTCCTTAATGTATACCGCCACCCCTCCTTTTTTTTCTTCTGCTAATGTTGAATAAAGTTTCCCCAATTTATTGTATTGTAAATATTTTTCATCTTGTTTTTTAATGTGTACCTCCTGAAGGCACACAATATCTACCTTTTGTTTAACTAATTTTGAAAGTATCTGTCTTCTTTTGGACGGTGAGTTTAAGCCATTCGTGTTTAACGATATTAATTTCAATTCCTCTTCCATTCTTCCAGTTTTTGCCTTCTTTGAGTCCTTGTTTGTACCCTCTCTTCTTCTCCTCGGTGTTCCTTCTCCTCTTTACTTCTGTCCCCTTGGTCTTTCTCTTGAGTCTCCTGTCATTGTTCATCTTGGTTGGCCGATTCCAGTTCCTCCCTGCTACTATATTCTTCATCTGAGCCTACTAACTGGTAATAGAGTTCTTGTGCTTTCCCCATGCTGTCAATTTTAATCTTTTTGCTATTCCAGGAGACTAACATTCCCTCCGAGGTAATCCATCGGAACCGTATATTTCTTTTATTTAATTGGGTCGCTAAGGAGCGATAATCCTTCCGTTGTTCACGTACCCTCCTAGGGATTTGTTTTAAGGTGATAATTTCTTTCCCTTTATATATCATTGGTTATCATCCTGTATATAATGTCTCTTACTCTCTTACGGGCAAATCTACTATGAACTTCTCTAGGGAGATTGTGGCATCTAGCATAACTTGTGTAAACCCTATACACATTGTCCAATTCATTTATGATCTCTTGCTTTTCCCCTTTAAGGGCTTTCGCAATTAATTCTGCCATCAACATCCCTAGATCTTCTTCTTTTGTCTCTGTGACATTCTGAAACCTCAAAAAGAAGGAGTCCTGGTTCATCTCTAAATGCACCAGAGACTCTTCTAACTCCTTATTCAACCCAATCATTTTCCAATCTACCATTTCTAGTTTCTTCTCAGTCTGCTCTGTTCTATCTTCAATAGTTTTTATTCTTTCCTCGTTTTTCTGAACCGCTTCTTGAATTAAGCTCATTTTATCATCCAATTTATGTATCTCCATCTTCATCTCTCCCATTTCTAACTTTAATTCTGATTTCATTTCTCTATTGTTTTTTGTCGTATCTTCCTGGAGTTTTGCCATCGCTTCTTGTATTGTCAGTAATGTAGATTGCATCAACTGCATGTTTGGCATGGTGTTCGGTGGTAAGCATTCCTTCAATTGATCTTTGATTTGATGGAGATGCAGTCGCTGTTGTTGAGATTGATGGTGTGACCTTCTTTCCTGTTTTCAGAGTTGTAATGGTTGTCATCTCTCTTATAATTTTATGTTGCTCACCTAAAATTTTATATATATTCTCCCAAATTACCATCCAGGTTTGTTGATCTAATTTGTATTGTATATATTATATCTTCCTAAGTATTAAATTACTTTTCTTCTAGTGTATATAATTCTATCTCTATAAATAAGTATTAATAAATATCCATAAATAGTACTAGTAATCCGTAATAACTACAATAAATATTAGGTATTAAATACAGTAAGTACAATAAATAGGGTGAATGCAATAAATATTCACTATATATAATTCTATTTCTATAAATAAGTATTAATAAATATCCATAAATAGTACTAGCAATCCGTAATAACTACAATAAATATACAATAATTAGGGTGAATGCTATAAATATTCACTATGACTCTATCTTGTCTATTTACTAAGTTTCTTAAATAAGTATAATCTTTATCAGGGTGGTTCAATATATATATTTCTTAATAAGTCTATATTCTATAATATAAGTAGCCAGCTCTAAGAATACCAAGAAATATCAGGAGTATATAAATATAAATATATATAAAGATATAAATATAGGGAATTATAAAAATGTCAAAATATAAAAAGATGTATATTTAAATATTATTAGTCCCTTTCTTCTCACTGTTACATCAGCTTCCGTCTTGCAATGGCAGTCTTTTTCTATCTGCACAGTCACTCTCTCACCATCTTTCCTTCCCGACTGTCAATCTTTCATTTCTCCGTTGGAGCTCAAATCTCTAAGTTTTGAGACACAGTTCCTTGTTTAAACTCAGAGGGCAAAGTACCACTTCTTTCGCCCTTAACTGTCCTCTTCTACTCACTGTTCTGCTCCCAAAGTCAAAATGTCACCAAAGTTCCAGGATAGTCCTTCTCTGTTTGGAGACTCACTCTGTTTCCTTAAAAGCTCTCCTGGCCGCTTCTTCACCGGTCTTCCAAACTCAACTAAATCCACTGCTCGCGTTACAGCTGTTATACTGTCTTCACCCCTCACCTCCTTCTTCTTTGGTCGGCACGTCACGCCTCCGGGTCTGCCATTAAGGCAGGCTTCTTCTACGTTGGGTTGAAGGCTCTCTTCCTTGTGCAACGGGAAACCACACCTTTCCACACTGCCTCTGAGACTTCCTCCTTCTTTTATTTACCCCTCCAGGATAAAAAATTTGCCTCCCATGGCCTCCGAACGCCAGAAATCCGCCACAGGGAATGGAGCTTTGTTCCTCTGTACTGCACGGCATGACGTCGCCACCGGAAGTCTCTTCCAGTTCCTTATCTATCTTGGGCCTTAGTGCTAGTGGGGGCCTATGTGGCTTAATCCTGATCGGGGCAACCCTTGGGCCTAGGCAGAACATAATGGGAGTCCCAGTATACTTGCCCGGGCTGCCGCTGAAAATGTCTGCGAATTCGTGGATTAGCTTGTCGACATCGTCGTCCCAGATGGCGTTGACACCGGTCACTCCCTTGCCCAGGGCCTCAAACCAGTCCAACCCGAGCAGGCTTGGAAGGTCGCCGTTGACCATGGTGATGTTCAGAGGTCCGGAAAAATCTTTGAATTTTATTTGGAATGTTCCTTGGCCTATGACGGGGATACGGTTCCCCTGATAGTCTCTTAGTTGCATTTGTTGCGGTTTCATGATTTGTTGGTCTTTCCTGAGCCTTGGTACTATTCTTTTTAGCATTGCCCAGGAAACGATGGTCAGCGCTGACCCGGTGTCGATCTCCATGTTGCAAGGTGATCCCTCAATGTTTACAATCACATGGATTTTTTTTTTTTGTTTCTTGCTGTTCGTTTGCTGAACAATATGGATAATTTGGTGTGCTTCTTTTTGATTTTCTGGTCGGTCGCTTCCCCATCTGGAATTCCAGATCGGTGTTCTTCGGCTGGAATGGGTAGTCGCCTTCCATGTGCCAAATATTGCGGGTTGTCTGGCCCGGCAGACCTTGGCTAGGTGGCCCTTCTGATCACATCGCTGGCAGATGGCTTCCTTAAAATTACAGTTTGCCCTGGGGTGTTGACCACCGCAACCCGTGCATAGGGGTGACCATTCATCGGCCTCATTGTTCCTTCTGCCTTTCACTGCTCAGAGGCGGCAAATGTCGTCTTCGTCTTCAGCTGATTCCCCCAACTCCGCGCTTTCTTGGTGTACTGTGACAGCTTGGCGGGAACTTGCGGTGTTGGTGCCATTTTTTTGAAACGCCGCTGCAGATTGGCTAGATGACTCCGTGGCTCTGGCCTCATCTAGTGCAGTCTGCAGGGTGAGATTTGGCTTCTCTAACAACCGCCTTTGCAATCTCAAGTCCCTGATCCCGCTTATGAGTTGTTCTAACAGAGCATCCTCCAGCTCTCTAAATTCGCACCCTGCTGAGGCTTTCCTCAGGGCGGCTATGAATTGGTTTACGCTTTCACCTTCTTCTTGAATTCGGCTGTGGAATTCCTGGTGTTTGAAGAACTTCAATTTTTCCGGCCCGTAGTGTGCCTGGAGTATGCTCCGTAGGGTTTGCCAGGGCACGGCGGTTAGAGCGGTTGGTGTGACGAGGGCTTTTGCTGTATCGAAAATGTCTATGCTGCAATAGCTGAGGAAGAGCGACCTCTTCCTATTTTCTGAGAGTTCCAGGAGGTCGTTGGCTTCCATAAAGCATTCGAATCTCTCCATGTATGACTCCCATTGTTCAGTGGCTGGGTTGAATGGGCAAGGTGGTGCGTGGGCAGTCATCTTCATGGCCGATGTCGGTGTGGTTACCCAGAGTTGGCCGCTGCTGCTCTGCTGGAGCCCGTTTGGATGCCGTGGTGTCTATTCACTTTCTTCCGATCCCACCTTCGTTGCCAGTGTTAGATTGGGCGATGGAAGAGACAAGACGCGGCTGGAACTTATTAACAGGAACGCTTTATTGTTCAACAGTTCAGTAACCCAGCCAAGCTCCTGTCTGACAGCTTGCCCTTTTATAGGGAGCTGTCAGACTGCTTGGCCAATCATGTTTGAGTATTTTTCCCGCTGTAATGGCGGACCTGAGTGAAGCCTATGCTTCATTTGCGATGAATACTTAACACTTACATTGAAGATTAAACAGAAAGAAGATACAGAATACTACCAAACATGGAATTTATTTTATCAATGGCTGGAAAAAAGGGTAAAGATTAGGAATATAATTTGTATTGTTAAGCAAACAAAACAGCCCAGACAACACAATGTTTATTAAGCACTAATTAATGTAATAGTAGAAAATTAATAAAACTTTATTTTTTAAAAAAGAGAGGGTGAGAGACAGGTACCTCGGTCCATATACTAAACGAGTGATCCATTGGGAACCCCATATCAAAACAAATCACCTTATGTGCGGCCAGAATTTGAAAACAACATTTAATACAGCACAGTACTTGAACAAAATGGTTCGGTTGAGGTCAGCATATGTGGGACTGATTGGGGTAGATTGTAGGGGTTACACTGAAATATAATTTCATATTTTATTTATCCATGTATTAAATTATTGTATTTTATTCGAATCTCATTTTAAATGGTATTTTATTCCAATTTCATTTTAAAGTCTATTTTATTCCAATTCCATTTTAAATTGTATTTTATTCCAATTCCATTTTAAATTGTTTTTTATCGGATTTTAGTAATAATTTGTGTTTGGAACTCTGCACCTTGATATGGCCCATGGGCTAATCATTCAATTAAACTAAATAACTAAGACCATCAAGGTCTGGAAGAGGAAAGATATTTTAGGCAATTAAAAGCAGCAGCTGGATCCTATAGGCCTAGTGAACTGTCTCTGGAGTGAGGCCAAAGGGTCAAAAATAGATATTGGATTTAGATTTCCAATCTTCTTCCTTCAAAGGAGGGAAGAATTCCTTAGTTCCTGCCACACTTTCTTCTGCCTGTCACTACTGTCCAATTCAAGATGTTGTTTTTCACTTTTAAAGCTCTTCATGGCATGGGATCAGGCCATTTGGGGGACTGCCTTTCCCCAATTACATCAGCCTGCACATTAGATCTGTCAGAGACAACATGCTGCAGATACCATCAACTAAGGACCTACATTCGGTGGGTCCCAGGAAACATGCTTTCTCTGGTATGGCATCCACCTTCTGGAACATTCTTCCCTCTAAAATTAGATTGGGCCCATCCATTTTGATATTCCAGAAGTCCTGCAAGACCTAGTTAAGTAATTGGAGCTGGGATTCCCAGGGAACTGGAGATATGCTCAGATGGCTCCATTGTCCATGCCCATGCTTATTCTCCCTTTGCCTAGGGTTTGAATATTTGTTGTTATAATATTTAGTTTTTAATCTGGATTTTATAGTTTTTATCTTTCTTGTTTTTTGTTCTTCTATTGCTGTACACCTAGAGTAGTATTTGTGAACTGGCATCTATACAAATTTTATTGATAAATAAATAATAAATAATTCTGAGATAATGAAACATCAGCTGGTGGGATAGAAGAGATCTTTTCATTTCAGGTCCTAATTCTGACTTTGATATCTAAAGAAACCTTTATCAGTGGAGCTTAGAGCTAGGAAATACTATTAAAATAAGGTCATAAATTCCTTATTAAGTAAGCAGACTTCTGCAAAGTGACAGAAAAGTCATTTCAAAGAAGACACTCACAGATATTTGGGAACATGAGTCTACCTACCGTATGAAAATCTCTCTCAGAAAAAATATACATTGATAAAGAGTTTTGACACAAGGCTATTGTTTGGGAAAGAGGATGGTGTTATCTCAGGTACCTGTTTATAAATGGATAGATGAATAACTCAGTAAATATAAATTTAGGAAAAGGGAAACTCATGTTGAAGTTATCTGAAATAGGCAGCTCTGATTCATCTTAGTTGGGCAAGGTTCAAACGGATGTTATGCAATTTTTACAAGCCTTGATATAGAAGTGTTCTTGGTACTTGTGTGAAAGCTGTGCCATGCTAAACTAACTGTAATCTTTTTGCTACTATTTTTATCTATTTTAATCTGTAATAGAATTCTGCTTCAGTAAAAAGAAGAAAAATGGGTTTTACCTCAGAAAAAAAGGATTTAAAGATAAATATTGCATTTAAGTTCTGAAGAATCTAGTCTAAGAGAAAGTTTGAAAGTATATGCCACTCAGTTAGATTGCTAGTTCACTAATCCACTGCTATCAGTACTAAAATTTGGGAGTTCTCCAACATTTCATTTATTAATTTTTGCTCCAAAAGATGCATTAGGGCTTTTTTCCGGTTAGGTCTTATTTTAAGGGAAATATGGTACTAAATGAGTCCATCTGGCTGACGATCTTAACTGGGACTTATTTTTGGGACAGGGCTTATATTACGAGCATCCTGAAAAATCATGCTAGGGCTTATTTTCCAGTTGGGTCTTATTTTCGGGGAAGCACGGTGTGTGTGTGTGTGTGTGTGTGTGTATTGTACCATCTTTACTAATATTTCAGTAAAAACAATCTTCGTCCCATACCTCATCTTATCAATAATCAAATTGTAAAGTCAAATTAAAATAATTTATAATAATTTTATAAAATAAAATTATAAAATCATTCAGTCCTAATTTGCAAAAATCTATTAACAGCTACCAGAAATAGTAAGAAAATTTCAGACATGAATTTTTTTCAGACTCCATATGGAGATGCTAAGGATCTGGGAACTAATCCATGTAAAACATATTCTTCGTTATTGAGTTACAGCTGTGCCATCTCTGATACTTTTAGTTGCTCTGGGGTTTGGGTGTCCAACCTTTTGGCTTGCTTAGGCTTCATTGAATGGAAAGGAATTGTCTTGGGCCTCATATAAAATGTATAATATTTTAATAACATATATAATAACATAATATCAAATAATAATGTTAAAAGTTTATGATCTTGTGGGGCCACATTTCTAGCTGTCCAGGGTAACATGTGGCCCATGGCCCATGGGTTAGACATGCCTGCTCTAGTGTTTTCAGTCTGCTTACAAATTAACTGCAATTTACCCAGTCAAGATGTTAAGAGGAAGGAAGGATAAAGGCAGAATACAATCTCTGACTAAATAGCTGGAAAAAGTTCCCCTTCTGTGGCTTGTCTAGTCAGTGTACATCAACCTTCTCCAATTTGCTTGTTTTCCAAATGAGCCAACTCTTATTTCAGTCTCAACCTGTATGTCTGTTGGTTGTCTAGAAACTAGACAGCCTCACATCCTTTTGGGTGGAGCCTCCCTTAGAAAGCTCTTTTTGTGCAGGCTGTAGCAGGTTTGTCAGGACTTAGGAATCAAGTGTTCTCATCTACTTTCTCGAAGGAATTGTCTCACTTCAGGATCCCAAGGGTTATCATCTCAGAAAGCCCCCAAATGGAACATGATCCACTGTAAGTAGGATTCCTTGGATCCTCAACCCTTTTGGCTTTCTGCCATATCAGCTCAGAAATGATGATCTGCAGAAGGAGCAGCAAATGCTAGCTATGTTATACAAAGCTTCATGGGGTCTTTGACTTGGGAATGCTTCAGTGAAGTTTAAGATTACTCTGTAACTAATAACAGCATATACCTCTCTACCCAACTGAAGAAGACCAAGCCAAGGATTACTCAATAAAGAACAAAATTATGAAACACATACCTTTGGAAAGAAATGCAATGTAGAAAATAACTGTTAGGAGAAAAGAGACTGCCAGCAGAACATAGATATGGAAGTCAGATCTCTGGGTGTAGTAAAGGTAATTCCTGTCTTTAAAAAAAAAAGAGAGAGAGAGAAGGGTCAAAGAAATAGCAGGAATTTTGTTCCATTGCCATTATGCCATTAGGAATCCAGAAAGAAAGTTATTTTTTGTCAGTGAAATAACATATGGATTTTTATTCTTGTTGGATGCCTGTAGTATGAACTGAGCCAACGTTGCAATGTCGTTGGCTGAGCCTGCATGACACCATCAAATATTACAGTTCATTTTCTGGAAATACTAGCTGTGGTTGCATATTATTCCCTTGATCTTTATTGATTGGTGAGGTGAGACCTGCCATTATTTGTAAATGGTATTATATGGTGATCAAACAATTGTGAGGAGACCCAGTTTAGTCTGGTGGTTAAGGCACCAGCCTAGAAAAGGGGAGGCTGTGAGTTCTACTCCCACCTTACACACAAAGACAACTAGGTGACTTTGGGCCAGTCACTCTCTCTCAGGAAGATGGCAAGGGCAAACAGCTTTTGAAAAATTTCCCCGAAAATTACAGGGAGTACTGTAGCAATAGCAATAGCAGTTAGATTTATATACCGCTTCATAGTGCTTTACAGCCCTCTCTAAGTGGTTTACAAAGTCAGCATATTGCCCCCAACAATCTTGGTCCTCATTTTACCCACCTCAGAAGGATGGAAGGTTGAGTCAACCTTGAGCCGGTGAGATTTGAACCACCGAACTGCAGCTAGCAGTCAGCTGAAGTAGCCTGCAGTGCTGCACTCTAACCACTGCGCCACCTCGGCTCAGTCTAGGTGGTCAAAGAGGACTTGAAGGCATATGCACATATTCAAAAGTATGTGCATGGGAGGGACTCTTGGATTTGGTGGAAATCCAACAATTCTAGCTGAAATCCACATATACCATCAGCACGTCAAAAATAAAGAATGGCCACTAACCTACTCAATAGATCAAGAAAACAACCCACCAATGAAAATATGTCTTCAAAGCAACCAAATCAGGGCAGCAATAGCTTAGAACTCCTTAAATCATCTGTGCTCTTAAGCTGCATTAGAGCTCAACATGAATAATCAGAAACTTTCTAACTCAACTTTATTTTCTGAATCTTTAATTTTGGTGGTTTATCCATTATGAAAGAAAATGACAGAAGAGCTGCAATAGAGGATTGTCCTCTAGCATTTTTTCAAATAGAAGTCTGCCTCTGGAAAGTATGACACACACTAATCACTACTTAAGTACACCAACTCTATGATTACAAATTTAAAATGAAATTTTAAATCTCAATGTCAGAGGAAATCTGACGCTTCAGCTGCTGATTACTGATTGCCAAGAAGGAAAAAAAAATATTTACTTTTATCAGTGCGAAGATCATCGTGATATATTTCATCCTCCATTTGGTTGAGATCCTTCTTTGCAGATTTTGATTTTGTAAAATAAGGACACCGCAGTTCACCTTGTCAATTCTACCGAGAGGCCAGGCTCCAACTGCTAGTGGCAGAACAGTTTACATCCCAGCTCTGGTGCCCTCTGGCCTCAACTTTCTTTCTTTCTCTCTCTCTTTTTTTTAAAATATGGTCACCTCCTCCAACCTCATTGATTGAACATTACAGTATTAAAAAAACAAAAACTGTTCTTGGACAATTTGGTAATGATTTGACCCCTGTTCAAACTATTCTTGGCCAGAAATCAAGACTTTCACCTCCTTGCATGCATCAGTTGATTTCTAAGTGAGCAGTATTGAAAACTGTCCTGTTTTATTTAATTTTTCATAATATTTTAATTAGAGGACCAAAAAAATGAGACTTTCATGTTGTCTCAGCTATGGAAACTAATAGCTTAGAGAGTGATTGAGGGGGATGGGGTCTTTTCAAGTTATTGTTTGGCATGTATAGCCCAAACTCTAAAAGGCTTGGGTATCTGATATTTGAAGAATCACCTCTTTGCCCATGTTGGACTAAGCAAAGCCCAAGCACACACACAAAAAGATGATAGATGAATCACAAATCATAAAAGATACACTACATACAGATCTCAAATAATGATGCCAAGTTGGATGACAAATCCAAACGTCCTCCAGAAAACCTACATCTTCAGATTTTTTTTAATGGGTAGTATTGGAGCCAACTGAACCTCCCATGGGAGGCTGTTCCAGAGGACTGTCCCCATTAAAAAAAATTGCCTCCAAACTTCGCTCCCCTCCCCATCTTCCCAAAATGGAAGAGACCAACTGCTTCCCCCAGCATGATTGAAGATGTTGGGCAGGCTCAGGTAGAGAAATGGAGTCTCGCGTGTTCATTGGATGTTGCCTTAAGCTGCCCTAAACTCTGTTGGCATTAAAGTTGCCTTTTCCCCCTTGTTTCATCCTCCTCCAAGGACAACCCCTCCCAATTCAATTTGTTAATCAAGGTTGAAATGGCAGAAATCTTATGACAGCTCAGTGATCTCATAGAAGATTGTAGTAGGCTCACATGATGGGAGTGTTTGGATGCTGCTGCTTTACAACCAAAGCCTGAAAAAGTTGGCAATTGCGGATCTAGAGGCTTGTAGCTTGCTCCATGTTCCTGCATTCAAAATGACCCATTCAGTCCTGATTGTTGGCTCTTTCCTTCTTCCTAGCTGACTTTCATTGTTGACCAAGGCCCTAGTGTGACTTGGGCTTGATGACATTGAAGGCAAGGCTAGATGACCTCATTGAGTTGTCAATTCTTGAGATTTAAGAAGTTGGCATATGAAGTAGAAAAGAGATGACCCAGAATAATGGAATGAAATCTCTTATCATTGAAGTATGTAGGGTTTTTTTTAAAAAAGCATCTTCCTTAATACCATATTTTTCTGCAGAACAAATCCATTGAGCAGTGTTTATTTAGTACCACAGACAGGCATATGTTCACTACGCTGCCAAACTTGCACTCTTAGAAGAAACTATGTTTGACTGATAAATTTTTAATCTAACACTGGAGTGTCCCACAACAGCTTCAGAGTCTGATGGGGCCAGAAAATGTTACGCCTACATGAATATCAGGCTAGCGATGTCCATTTGACTCTTTAAATAATACATATAACGAATGAAATAAACACCTTATTTTCACTGAACATCATTTTTATATACTAGGTCTCTAAGTCACAAAGAAAAGGGAGCACAAGAATATCTATGGGGTGGGTGGGTGAGGTGGTTTAAAAAAAGTCAAGATAGGAACCACAATTGTGTGATCAAACCTCTCCCCTATTTTAACATGCATGTAATAAATATGAAAAAGGGGCAAGGCTTCAGGAGTTTGTTGACCTTCCCAAAAGATGCCCCTGAAAGAACACCCAACATCTGCTATACAATAGAGATAATAACTTGAAATTAGTACTTTCAGGCTCAGATTCATATTTGCCTTTATTTATACTTTTCATACCATCTTGCTATGAAGGATCTAATGTGGTATGCAATAATTGCATATAAACACTAATACCCTAACATTTTTTCACATTTTGGGGGAAAAAAATCCTTCAATCATTTGAAAAGTAAAATCATTAAAAAGTAACTAGGGTATGATAGATTTTTATCTTCCCTTAAAAAAAAAACTGCTTGAAACCCATCGTCACTCTGAAAAGAATGCTCCATATGTAGGATGACTGCAACCATTGATCACACTTTTCAAGAAAATATATTTTAAAGGTTGCCTAGTAACAACAACAGGAAATGAAAGTGCTCCTCCCCATTGATTGCTCTCTTTCTCCTAATAATTGGCAAGATGCTTATATCTTACTCAGTTGGCTATTCACTTTCTTCCTGCCCCTCAGGTTAATTCTTTTATCCCCCTGAGCCACTCTCCCTTCTTAATTCTCACCTGGTTCTTACCATGGATTTCCAGACCAATGGAAGGAGGGGATTTTGGACTTTCTTAGCAGACCTTTTGAGGATGAGTTTCTCTTCATGACTTGAGAAAAGAAAATTGGGAACTGTTCCAAAGGTGCTTTTTCTTTGAAGACATTTCACTTCTCATCTAAGAAGCTTCTTCAGAGCTGAAGTCCAGTTGCCTTTTGAAAAAACAGCACCTTTGGGACAACTATGACCTGGATGACTGAGAATCTCCATAGAAATTTGGAACCTCTTCCCCATTCCACTCTCTAGGAATCGTGGGAGGGGTATATGGAATGGTGGAAAAGGAAAGGCTGAAAATAACTGGAAAAAAAAAAAGCAAAAGGAAAGCATGTGGCTTCAGAAAAAATCCAGCAGTGTCTGCTTCAATTTCAGAAGGTCAGCCATTGTGATAGAGCACAGGAAAGATTTGCATTCTACACTTGGAATGCTGCATCCAGTTCTGGTCACCACAAAATTAAAAAAAAAATGTTGAAACTCTGGAAAGAGTACAAAGAAGAACAACAAGGATGATTAGAGGGCTGGAGGCTAAAACATATGAAGAACAGTTGCAGGAATTGGGTATGTCTAGTCTAGTGAAAAGGACTAGGGGAGACATGATAGCAGTGTTCCAATAATTGAGGAGCTCATACGAAGACATGTTGGTCATATTATTTTCCAAAGCTCAGAAGGCAGGACAAGAAACAATGGATGGAAACTAACCAAGGAGAGAAGCAACCTAGAACTAAGGAGAAATTTCCTAACAGTGAGGACAATCAACCAATGGAATGGCTTGCCTTCAGAAGTTGTGTGTGCTCCAACACTGGAGGCTTTCAAAAAGAGACTGGACAGCCAATTGGCTGAAATTGTATAGGGTCTCCTCTCGAGCAGGGGATTGGACTAGATGACCTCCAAGGTCCCTTCCAACTCTACTATTCTATGTTCTATTTCCTCCCAAAGGATTAATTGCTTCATTGTAATAATTAGCCCATCAGGAATGGTTACAACCCTGGAAGGTAGAGCACAACACTTACTATATTATTTGGAACAGCAGGAGGAGGGGCGTTCTCTGTTTTTCAGACCTCTGGCAGTTGGCAAAGATCACTGCTGGAAGGTGAACTGAGTCAGGATCCATAGTTCTTGTTGGTTTAGGCATCTTGTAAATATTATGCTGCCTCCTAATCTTGGCAGCAGATAAAAGCAAAAACTGTAATACTGATTGTTGCTTTTATTGGTAATGTTGTTTTGCTCAGATTTTATTTTTCCCCTCAATTATAAGATGCTTACAATAATTAATAGAAAAGTAGGGGATATATTAAAAATAAAATATTACAAGTATTCAGTGGAAGAGCTCAATTATCCTCAGTAGATCCAGACTGAGGAAATTTAGACTGACTGGTGATATGTCAGCAGAAATCCTTAACTCAGAAATCAGCAACCTGTTCTCTTGTATTTATTTGAACTATATCTTCCATGTTCCCTCGTCATGTTTGGCATGATGGGAGATAAAATTAAGCATTCTTGGAGGGTATTGCTGCTGTTATATTTGTCTTCCTGGAACTCCTTTGCCAATTTAGGTAAAGATGCTGGGCTAGAAACCAAGGGACTGTGACTTCTAGTCCTTCCCCAATCTGTGACTCTGGGCCAAGAGTGGGCTCTATTACATTTCTATCTCCTGCTTTAATCCAGTGGCAAAACCAAAGGTTCCATATGGGAAGCATTGATCTCTCAAGCCCTTTGATGTGAAAGGGCACCCTTAGCATTCCAGCCACTGCCAGCCAAACACTTATGAGCCTTTTTCTTTTGCAGGACCCCACTCCAAACACGATGGAGCCGACCAACCAGCCCTTGTATGCAGAGTGTTCCAATGGAACTCAGTTCAGTGTGACCTCAGCTTCTCATTGTGCCCTTGAGAATTGCTGCAGATTGCATCATCTCTTTGTACCTATGAGCTGATTCTACCAGCAGGACAAGTGATGATATGTAAGGGGAAATATCTTCATTCCCTTCCCTTGTGTCTGTTTTCCCACTAGTTTAGTCTTAGTTAAATTAATATCTGTGTTTAACAGACCCTACAGTCGTGGAATTTCCTGTGGTCTCCTATCCAAATATTTTCCTTAACTTTTCTAGATTAGCTAAGGTCAGCTAAAC
Source organism: Thermophis baileyi (assembly GCA_003457575.1). NCBI lineage: Eukaryota > Metazoa > Chordata > Lepidosauria > Squamata > Dipsadidae > Thermophis > Thermophis baileyi. The sequence goes on from QLTV01003470.1 coordinate 997,193, forward strand.
GCACTCAAACCTTTCTGAAGATGACTAGCCTTTGTAAATTAGAACATAGAATCATAGCGCTGGAAGGGGCCTCGGAGGTCTTCTAGTCCAACTCCCGGCTCAAGGCAGGAGATGGTATACCATCCTGGGGAAATAGTTGTCCAGTGTATTCTTGAAAACTTCCAGAGATAGAGCACTCACAACTCCAGGAATTAAGAATTGATGATGCTTACTTCTGGATCAGACTGTGACTCAATAAAAACAATTCCTTTTCCACACACCTCATACAGAGGAAAGCTGTCCCTAGGCTGTATGTGGCACTCAAATCTTTGAGGGCTTCCAAAATTACAGAAGCAAAATTGATATAGAGACATAAAAAAAAAAAAACCACTGTCCCCCCTTTTTATGTGTTTTTTCATGTGTGAAAGGTAATAGTTTTCCTCTTTTCTGCTAAAGGTACTTAAATTACTTCATTTTTAAAAAAAAAAAATCCTTTCCCAATATATTTGGTGAGACATCAACTCCCCTTCTTGTGTGTCCTGGTCTCTCCCTCAGCAGCCTGGTTAAAAAAAAAGTTTTTTTCCCCCATCAGATGGATCTTGAACCTATGATCCAAGATGCTTGTGAAGTCTCTGATTTATTTATTTATTTATTTATTTATTTATTTTGCCCACTCACTCTCAGTTGAGCTGGTGGGGAATTGCTGAGGGTAAGCATGAGTTGTACTTGTTTTTATGCTGTGCAGAAGTAGAATTCCTTCCTTCCTTCCTTCCTTCCTTCCTTCCTTCCTTCCTTCCTTCCTTCCTTCCTTCCTTCCTTCCTTCCTTCCTTCCTTC